>OZ017738.1:54386177-54986177 GCA_963969285.1 Odontomyia ornata | reverse complement strand
TTCATTTCATACTCATATCGGCTACGTTTGATGAATTCTTTTTCAGGGGCCACTCTCCTGTACTGTTATCATCGATTAATAGCCAATTTTCTCGAATCCTAGAGTTGTTACAAAGCCCTTTTGTTAGAAGCTCCCTCCCGCCTCCTTGACTTGTTTCACTTTTGAGTATTAATTGTAGGTACTCAGCTTCAGTCATTCATTAAATTGAATCAAGTGTTCAAAGCATGCACCTTAAACGTTGAAGTTGGGAAAAAATAACTCAAAATTATTCAATCTTCGCATTAAAAACAGCCCCTATTTTGTTTTACGATTACTGATACCACTAGCTGAACTGATTCTCAAAGTTATTCATTACACCTATCATTCCTGAAATTTTCATGCAAATCGTAGCAAAACTGTAGTGTCTGAGTCGGTAAAAAGCGCATGTTGTTCCATAGCATATGTTGCCATAGTAACACATGCAGCGCATATTGTTCCATGGTAATACAGGAAAATTCAAACCGCTATAACTTCGCTAAATATAATACAATCTTTATGAAACTTGCAGGGTTAATCAATCTTATAAATAGACATCTGTGTAGTGAATTTCATTGAATTTAAGGGTACCGTTAAGATTTTATTCAAGAAAACATAAAATCGATAAATCATACTATTACTAACAAAGTTGAGTGAATTGCGACTTCTCACGTATTTGTTGTTGTTGTAATCATTAAGGCCTACATTCTTGATTTTTTTCAGATTTTTCCGATCACAGGTGTCCAATCGCGAGAGGGGGGGCAACAATTTTTCGTGTATTTCCCCTCCCTGTGCGCCCCCCGAAGCAAACTTTGCCAAACTAAGACCTGTTTTGAAAAGTTCTCATCAAGACCTTTCATTTGATACCCATATCGGCTACCTTCAATGAAATTTTTTTTCGGGGGGTCACTCCCCTATATGGGGAGACCCCCCTTAAATACCTTATAAAATTATTTTGTAGCTGAACTTTGAAGAGAGCATCACTTTACACCTACATACAAAATTTGATGTTTCTAGCCTAAGTGGTCTCCGAGAAAAAGTGCTGTGACATACGGACGGATGGACGGACGGGCAAACAGACGGACAGACAGGACGCAATTTTAGCAGGGTTATGTAAAATTATTTTATAAAACCCTTAAAACTAGCCTGCAGCTGCGCTAGTTCCACTGAAAAAGCTTCCAACAAGACAGAAAAGTTCCGCCAATCAACGTGTTCGGACAAAGCGGGAAAGATATGGTTCGGCTATTGGCAGCCGAAAATAAAATAGCCATTTGCGAAATCAAAAGAGTTAATGCCGAAAAATTAACCATAAGGATGAAATCACTGGTTGATTTCAAATCAGCCAAAGGTGTGCTCAATTCTTCCAAATAGTGAGAAATATCAGACCTTCTTGTTGAAGGGTTTGGACAGCGGAGGAGATACGGTCGATCTTCTTCAGGTGCTCAAGGAAGCTACACCAAATATTGATTTTGTTTCAGTCAAAGCCTTTGCGACAAGAAAGTTGACCGTACAAAGGAAAATTTTACCACTTTACCTGGTACAAATTGCAAATAAGAGCAGTCCAAGTGCCTTCAACAAATAAGGTACTTGAATTTCAGAGTGGTGAGGTTGGAACGCCTCCAGAAAAGAGAAGTCAACCAGTGTTACCGGTGTCAAAGATTTTAACATTCGGCTGCCAAATGTCCCATGTACTATTGGTGCATCAAATGCAAAGATGTTCATGCTCCCGGTGACTGCTCATTGGCTCAGACGGAGCCTAAAGAAAAATTATACTTCGTTAACTGCGGTAGTTTTGGTCACCCAGCATCATATCGAGGATGCTCCCAATATCAAGATGCAAAAGTTTAATTTCCTCCAAAGCAAACACAAGCACACCGTAATATAATACCTTCTAACTTCGTCAAGCCCGGAGTATAATTTGCACTCGCAGTTGGAGGATCAGCAGAAAATGCTGGAAATAATGTAAATATTGTAAGTGACAATAATGAGCTGCTTTTCAAAATTTACCAGCAACTTAATTCTTTATCAGAGAGAATCGACAAACAAGATTCAAAACTTAACTTTGCTATACAGCGTTTAGGTATTTCAAATGCCTGATAATAACTTGTCATCCGGTCTTATTCCCATGGATAGGTTTCGCCTTATATCGATCAACGTCAACTCTATCGTTGCTTTACAACGACCTGATTATCTCCTTGAATTTATTGTTAAGGAACAGCTTGATATCATACTTTCCACTGAAAACCACTTCAATTCATGGCATTCCATGGAATTCAAAGATTTTGCATTCGTAAGAAACGATAGGGTAATAGGTGATGGGGGAGGTGGCACCGGGATATTAGTTAGAAGATCCTATTGTTCCCAAAATATTGAAAAAGTCGAATTCAAAAACGTTGAATTTCTTGAAGTGTCCGCCATCAACATTTCACTGCCAGGTGGAAATAACCTCTTCGTTATCTCTGCCTATGCAACTGGTCAAAATTATCTCAAGTTCAAAGAGGAACTCAATTCCTTGTTTGAAATACTCGAATTAAACAGAATGCATAGTAATTATATTTTTTCCGGTGACCTGAATGCCAAGCATACATCATGGCTAAATGCCACTAATGATCCAAGAGGTGTATTCCTGAAATCGTGGATAACAGAGAACCAAATTGAATACAGGTACAACCTATATGGGTCGGAGTTCCCAAAACATCCTAGGGTAAATTCATATTTGGACCTCTGCATTGCTGACTTGAAATCAGCTTTAATAGTTTTCAATTGAAACTGCAGGTGCTTCCTTACGACAGCGACCATAACGCAATCGTAATGGAAATCAATCATCAAAGGGATGATCTCTTCCTCATTCCAGTTCAACATGAAAATCATCGGTTGAATTTCAAAACAACAGACTGGGGAAAGTTTCAAAAGAAGTTTAATCGAGAATACCAGAACCAATATCCTCCTTCTGATGATGGCAACTCTTGCTCAATGGTTCTTAATAACAGAAATCGAACTGACGATGAAATTTATCTCTATTTTATCGAAGCTAGAGAAGCTGACGTTGGAAGCGACTGAGAAAGTTGTTCCCAAGATTAAACATCGAAACAATATAGAAGGATATGAAACACCAACCATTGCAAGGTAGAAAAGATTGATAAGCCTTCTTCTCACACGCGTCAACAATATTTATTGGCGATTTTTTGACTACAACCATCCCTCGTTCATACTTCACGAGTGCGGTCAGCAATCAATGGGCAGAAAAACTGAGGGGTATTAGCCCACAGGAGCCAGATGTCGTTTTCGCGAAAGTGAATAGCATATTCCGTAAGAAGTCTCGAGTGAAGGTATCGAATCTTGAAGTCGCTAGTGATGAGATAAATCTTCTGGAAAGGGCTGGTATCGAAATTGACAGTACGACTTCGGATAGAAATAGAAACAGGATTATATTTGATGGATTGCAGAAACTTTCCCTGATTGGAACACATTTTGAGCTGGTTCATCTACCAAACCCTGAGAGAGGGAATAAAATATTTTCAGAGGTCGTTGAAGCAAAAGTTTCCGACTTCAAATCAAGCCTGAACGTTCAATCAATTCTTCACTTCAATGAAACATTAACATCTGAACTCATACCGAGCTTGAATTTTATTGATTATTTTGTCAGTTATGAAGTCTTTTGTTTCATATTTCGCAGAATAAACAACAAAAAATCATGTGGTACTGACGGTATTCCAAATATAGCTCTCCGACATTTGCCTGAGGTTTCTATTAGCAATTATTGCATATTGTTCAACAACATGTTGAACAATTCATATTTCCCAAATGAGTGCAAGAACGCTAAGATATTCTCAATCTTGAAGAAAGGAAAAGAATCTTCATGTCCTAAAAGCTATCGCCCAATCAATACTCAACAGAGCATTAAACGCCCACATTGAGAAATATGAGTTGATGCCGAATTGCCAGTTTGGTTTTCGTGCCAGGCATTCGACCATACATGCGATAACGAAAGTAACCACAGACATCTGTTGGAAACTAAACAACGAAGAATGTGTTGGAGCATGTCTCATTGATATGGAGAAAGCCTTCGATACGGAGTGGTTAGATGGACTAGTTTTAGAATTTCTTCAGGACACGTTCCTCAGACACCTTGTCGCCATGATGTGCAATATGTTAAACTGGAAATCATTTGTTGTAACTGATGGAAATTTGACAACAATGCGCGAATTCAAGGCCTTGAATCGCCTACAGCAGGGAACAGTTACTGCGCACTGCTTTTCTCAGTATTCATTCGCAAGCAATTGAACAGCTTTGATTTTAACGTCTTGCCAACGCGATCATTGGTAGCATTTGCTGAGGATCTGATCATCTATACGGCAGACCGAAAAGCTACAATAGTTCAGAGCAGTCTTCAAAAAAATGTTGAATGATGTGCAGCTCTACACCGACGATTGGCGAATGAAAATCAATGCGCAGAACTGCGAAACAATTTTGTTTCGGACAACGCTGCAGGGGGCCAGTCAAGACCTGAAACGTAATTGGAAGGATTTCCACATTATGGCTGGCAAGGGTAGTTCAGAACGGGTTCCACATAAATCCTTTGTTCGATACCTCGGTGTTCACCTCGATCAGTATTTGTACTATACTGAACATGTCAAAATCATGCTCAGTAAAGCGCAAAAAGTAGTCATGACTCTTCGGCGACTCTTTCATTCCAGATACATTGATCAAAAAGTCAGAGTTATCTGTTACAAGACCCTGGTTGGACCAGTTTTGACATATGGATGTCAGATCTGGTACAACCAGAGTGCTAGTACAATGAAAAGATTAAGAGTTTTCGAAAGGAAATGTCTTCGTGGATGTACTGGTTTGTACAGAAAGCCTGAGACAGATTGGAAGCACTATATATCGAATAGAAAAATTTATCAAACCGCTAAAGTGACGAGAGTCGATATCTTCATATTGAAACTTCTTCGGAATCATATCGCAAGATCTGTAACTGTGAGTAAAAACCTTTGGATTTAACAGCCGTTCCACCCTGCAGACGAGTATATTGTGACTTTCCTCACTACTGGCTTCGTGCCTCCAGAAGCATTCGTGCATTTGAACATGAAATGATATGTTTATGATCCTGACGGTGTCCCAATCATAGATATATCACATATAAAGACGGGCCACTGATAAGAAGATAGAATATCCTCCAAATCTGAGTTAACGAGACCAACAATTCCAATGGAGATACTCATTTGCTAGATTTATTGAAACTGATCGGGCTGAGATGGAGCAATCAGCCACCAATACGGCTGAATGACAATGTCTAAATTATTCGTGTTTATTTTCTGTTTTTGTGTTTTTTTCTCGTTACTTAGTTTTTAGTTCATCTCATTATTGCTACATCTAGTGTTGTTGTTTATATGTATTATAAAGTAAGGATAGGTTTCAGTGTAAGGTAACGTTTTTTTTTGATAAAACTTTCTTAGAATTAGGGTGTAACATATCAAGTATAGGATAAAAGTTCACTGTTGTGTTAGTAATATAAGCTATTTTTGAATAATGCTGGTTGGTTTTTTCTCCTTTTTCCAATTGAATCAAAAATTATGTAATAATCTTAATTAGCTTAAATTTGCTAGCGTTTTGTTTTCATTAAATGTGTTTCATTGATAACGTGTAAGTTCAGAGAGACATTCGGGCCATTAAGTATTTCATAGTTTTATTGTTTGGAATTTGCTTTATGTTCTTTTAAAAATTTATAACGATTTGTTTTGAATAAAGCGTCTTTGACTTTGTCTTTGATTATGTAGCGATAACAATTTTTCAAACGTCGTACTTTTACATTGATATGCAACTAACTAAAAATATTTTGTTAAATTCAAGTTTACACCATATTCTATCCACCTAATCATTTTTCCTCATTTCATCTTCTTTTCCCCTTCCAAGAATTTTCCATACTTTGCACATTTCATCATTCCCAGCCATAATAAAGTTTAACTTAACATGAATCGAAGTAGCATTACACCTGAGATTGACTCGATTCTGCTGACAATGAAACACGCGGTGAACGTTGTTCATTGCTTGATGATAACTTAGTTAGCATTCCAATGTTTGTAATTACTTAGTATGCATTTGTCGAGATAGTTTAGAAAAAGAGGTGAACGCAATATAAAGTGGTCCAGTTTTGTTTCGAATTGCGAGAATAAATATTATAACGTTTGCATTGAAATTGTGTCTTTTATTAACATGAAAAAGTATCACCTTAACATAGAAGCGTTTATCATTAACTTTCATATCTCAAAAAATTAACCTAGGTTACTCCTTGTTGATTCCTAGCCATCAAATTAAGTAAACCTTGCAAATTTAAAAACTGATACATTCATTGCAAACAATTTGTTAACAAGAAAAGTATGTTAAACCCTTTTACTTGTCAGCTAATTTCATAGCCACGAGAGTGTGAAATTTTCGAACAAATCCTTGAAAATTTGTTTCTACCCTTAGCTTACATCCATAACGAGCTCATTCAAGTGTACAGTAAACAATAAATTAACATCAAGTAGGCTACTTGTTGGCACATAATATTTGTGCTCTTCGGCAGCAAATAGCATTAATCATACATACGAGCTGGAACCCTCACCGCATCATGGAATGCAGGATTCAACGAACTACCCAAACAAAAAATGAGCAGCAAGGGCGCAAGGATGGGTGGAATGGTGGGAGCGTGGCAGTTTTTACTGCAATGACGAAGCAAATTAACGACTTCTCACACAAAACGAATTGTTAATTGTGTTCTTGGAACTGATTGATTTCAAGTGGTCTCCACTGGATTTAGTATTGATTGCGAGCTGGATGTTGAAATGAAAAGCCACTGCTGCAGGCAAATGGAGACCAAGCTAGCTTGCAGAGCCCGCTTGGAGTTACTCAAGTGGCTGCCAGCATTAAGGGATAGCAGAACGCTTCAAGCTGCTTATTATGCTGTCGCCAATTTTTCATTTAATTGCTCCCATTTGATATACGATGAGGCAATTTGTCCGACCTTATCTACATTTAATGAGTTGCGTCACTCAATGAGGCTGTTGAAATTCATTGGCTTTGGTAATTAAAGGATAAGGTGAATAAACAAACAGCGCTGTACTTCCACTTAGATATTTTAATTTATTTTGGGTTGTTTGATTAATCGGCATTCCTGTTAATGTAAAGAGACTATACAAATCACACCACTCGGAATTCCAAGAAGAGTTTTAATGTTCAACACGCTTTAGATGTGTCCTATTTTATGACGATTCCCAAATTCTCTTGGACAGCATCGTGAGAAAAAGCTTGAGCATTCTCGAAATTCTCTTTATGCAGACATTTATCTTGGAAAGTCTTGCGAAACCTTTCAGACTCTGGCATTAAAGAAACAAAAACATATGCTTAACACGTAGCATATAACTCTCAAATCGTTTTACGGGCCTTTTACACCGAACTGGAACCGAACAGAGAAATTGACTTGGAAAAGTGAAACATAAAGATTTCCTAGGAAAATAATACTTCCACAAAAACGATTCAAGACTAAATCGTCTTCGATTCGACCTTAAAGAAAGTAAAACCTTGTGGCAGCTCGTTATTGTGATTCAATGGGGCCTGACTTTAGGCATCTGATGGATGATATTGAATACATCGTATATCGCATATCCTTCTTCCTTCCTTCCGCCCTTTGAGCGCGAGAAAACTCATTTCACGGTTATTTGATCCGTGATGTATGCAAGAAAGGACAACGTCAAACTTTGAGTACGAGAAGACGATGGAATCCTCTATCATCCCCAATAGCGTAGATGATGTTTCAATGGTGCTTGGGTGAAGGTAGAATGACATCAATCATGCAAACGTTGACTTAGTCTCATAAATTCCTTCGCTTCATCGGTAGAGGCAACGTCGCGTTATGAATACAATAGCGTCTATCTCTAAACACGACGGGAGGATTGATAAAGGGCAATAAGAGGATTTTCTGCGATCAAGAATAAGCAACGCAGTATTGATTTCTTTTGTCATGTTGTTTTATTTAAACGGAAACCATCTGAATTCTAATCGGGAAAAATTGAAGCTATTCCCAATAACTTTTGCCAAATATTGCTATACGTGGATCTGGCATGCTGGTATCGTAATATTGTCCTTACCATTCAACCCTGGAATGGTACAATCGGCAGCGGGAGTAGGAATTGTTTTTGTGAACAACGAGCACGTGTGTTTGATTTTAATGAAAATATAATACTCGCGATGTTAAGGTCATGGGGATATTTTTTGTTCTACTTTCCCAGGAAAGGCAATAAGAACTGTGGTAGAAAAACGTATGGAGTCGAGTTGATATGGAGGAAAGAAGGAAAATAAAATTATTATGATGTTTTGTAGAACGTAACAATAGAGTTCAGGCCGATTCTGAGAAATTTTTTTATTTCAGTCACAAAGGCCCATATTTCTGGTAATAGAATGGTGCTGAACATTTAACCTGGATATTTTATCTTTTTGAACACATAGATAATTCTGGGAATTGTTTGCTTGAAGGCCCTTTTGGAAAATTATCTTCAAAACCTACAAAGTTGCTGAAGAAGTTGTGGAGACTCGTCACAGAACTCCGGGCTCCCCATTCTTATGTGTTAGTCCAATTTCTCGCGAGAATTCTACCTACAGAGAGAACTTTATAAATATATATATATATATATATATATATATATATATATATATATATATATATATATATATATGTACAGATTTATGCGCAAAAACAAAATGGCAGCCGTTTTAGACGAAAATTCGTGATTCCTGTTCTGACCAAAGTATAGCTCAGATCTGGATGAAATTAGGCTCAACGATTTATCACACTATATAATGAACCTATTGTTAAAAAATTTAAGGTCAAACCGTCTGAAACCAAAGGTCGAATAACGTGCTATAATTAGTCACTGTAGCTGTGACCAAAGATTTCAGGCGATGCTGATGCCTACCCGTAAGTGTCTGGGGAACTCTTGCCAGAAGGCCTTTGTAACTTCCGTAGGGTTCGAAATCAGTTTTCTAATAGGGTGAATTGATGAATCGAACTATTTATCCAATACTTGCATTGAAAAATGCACAATTTCTTTCATAAGCACATTGCAGCCGCCACTTTGATCGAGCTCAAATAATTTTCCAGAATGCTCGGGCGATTAAACATATTCAATTTCAACACTATTCCTTAAATTTTTCTTAAAATCGGAAGTAAATTAAAGTGCCTAGGTCGATTTGAAATATGTATCTACCATCAACACGTGCTTTTGTTGTTGTGATTGCATACAATTTAAATGGCTATAACTCACTTGTTTATGATTCGGTTTGATAAGAAGTTAAAGAGTACTGTTTTTATTATCAGAGTCAAACGATTAAAATCTAAAAGTTATACAATAATAACAAAGTTGAATGAATTTCAATTACTGAGGTATTTCTTGCCCTTGCACTCATATACTTTCGTGCTTATTTTATGATTTTTCGGCCCAAAGGGTGACCGATAGCCAAGGAGGGCACAACAATTTTAGTACATTTTCCCTTCTCCTGAATCGCCTGATGCATAAAATTCCTTTTTGAATTCAGATTCTAAAAGCTCTAATCAAGAACTCTCATTTAATATCCCACTTGACTCCCTTTAATTTAAAAAAAAATTGTAAGGGCTACTTCTGTATTAGGAGGGTGATCCCTTACAAAATTTTTAAATGTTTTATAAGACCTTAACGTTGAGAGACCACCACTTCGGAGATTTTCTGAGGAAACTTGCTGTGACACACGGACAGACTGGTTGTGAAAAGTTTGATGTTGAGTCACAAAAACAGGACGGCTAATTGAAGTACAAAACTTCAAAGGTTTCTAGAAGTCCGAATTTTGATTTGATTGGTTTAAACCTTGGTAATAAGATAAACGACAATTGAACATAAAAGTTCTGTTATTTTGGTGATCATATATTTGCAAGTTCCTAAGTAGAGGTGGCTCAAGTATTAGATTTTTTCAGAAATTCGTAACCTTGTAACGGTCATGATTTGTAATGGATTTTGATGAAACTTGAGATTATTTTCACTGAACTAAGTTTTTCCATTCTGTAAAAAATGACCAAAATCTGATTTTCAATATATGTATAAGACAAAAATTTGAAACAATATTTTTAACTGCTATTTTTAATAAAAATTGAATCTTTTTGCTAGGTCTAGGTCTGTGTGGTCTAGTGGTTAGAGCATGAACGCATAAGCCGAAGGTCCCAGGTTCAAATCTCGTTGGGTGCAACGTAATTTAGTTCAGGGGATTTTTCGGACAGACTACGAGTGTTCACTCAGTGGTGATATGTACTGGTTTCATCAGATCATATCATAGCTGAGCACGACCACGGGAGCATGGTACTGACCAAACCAACTTCCAAAAGAGATACTCTAACTATCTCTAAGCGAAGGCTTGAGAGGGGTTGTAGTGCTACAAAGAAGAAAAAGAGTAAAATTCTGATAAGACTCTAAGACAGATATCTTTAAAAAAATCCGAAATCAATAGCTCAAACTCAAAATAGAGGCCTCCAAAGTTCAGAAAATAAGCAAAACTTTTCTTAATTTGTGCTATTTCCATCAAAAGGCTATTTGTTTTTCTTTACAATATGTTTATTTCGAGAGTAAAATGCTCCTTTCTTCACTGTCAATTATAAGGAAAATGGTTCACACTGAAAAAAGGAGCATTTAACTTCCAAAATAAAATATATGAATATTTTGATGGAAATAATACAAAGTATGTTAAGGATAATTTGGAAGCGCTAAACATGGAAAAATAGACACCGTATAAGTAAAACTTGTTATATTGGCAGTCGTGTGTAACAGCAAGTTCCTACTGAAAGTACAGAAGCTAGAAAGCTCAAACTTTGTAAAAAGGACAGAAGTGGATGTTTCTTAAAATTTTAGTTCTTATCAAACATTTAAAAATTTTTTAAGGGAGCCCGTTACGCTCACGCCTCTCTCGAAAATATTTTTTATCAAATCTATTCCAGTGACTTGACATCCTGAAGAGACTTGATATACACCTTTAATCTATAGAAAAATAGACGGTAGTATTATCAACGAAGAACTTACTACGAATTCTTATAAAATGTTCTCAGTACTGGACCACTTCTCTGGCAAAAACGGAAACGAGATGTAACAGGACAAATGCACATCCTACAGTCCAAAAAAACAAAGGCCTGTTATCCCTTTACTTAACTTAATTTAGTATTAACCTGCTTAACCCATCCTACGACTATATAAAGTCATTCCCTTCCACATATCTTTTAGACACTGAAAATAACTCAAAGGAATCGTAATGCGTCTGCTCACACAACAAAGGAAGACCCAACGGCTTTTCAAGATAAAAGAAATTTAGATTGCGGATATCTAATAAAAAAATAATTAGCTGTAGTAAATCCTTTTTAAGTGTTTTGTATTACAGTGTAGTGTATGAGCATATATAAGCTTATTGAATCGATATATTTATATATGAACCTCATATATAGTATATTAATAACGTTCATTAATTGCGTCTTCAGAGTTCAGTCTCGAGCAAGAAGAAAGCAAAATGTTACAAAGGTACATATTATAAAAAGTCGCTATCGATATTTCAAACTCTTTCACAGAGAAATATCTCTTTGATGCTTTGATATTCGCTACAGTCAATCAGAAATTTGTATGACAGCTGTTTAACAGAGGCTATCTTCTCTCTTCGTAATTGACCAACAGTGACGGCGTTGATTCGTCAGTTTTTGAAGTAGTAATAAATGCCAGTTTTAGTCCATCCATAAAGACTTTGAAGACTTTACCATTTAACATATGCGTTGCATGACACGATAAGGTTTGGTATAAGGTTGTTGTAACGACTTTTTTGAAGTGCCAATTTGAGTAAAAACGTGACTGCAGGTGTTTAAATCTTTAAATATGGAAATACGTCCATTATGATGATGGTTTACAGGTGTTGGCCAGAGATTTTGCATGCCGTGCCAAAATTTTTCTACAAACGTAGATTCTCTTCCTTATGGCGATTGCTAGTCGATGACAAATTCTCCAGGTATCCGCAGAGTCGTTCTGTACACTATTTCTGCTGCTGAGCATTTTATATCTTCTTTGTAGGGGCAGTGTAAACCCAACAAGACATTGGTAAAGAATGCTGCTTTCAAAGATCGATGGAATCGCTCTATCCTGCCCTTTGATGAAGAATGATAGGCCGTTGTCTAAATGTGCCAGCATCCTAGAACCTTTGTCAGCGCGTTAAATAGCATTGACTCAAACTGACCCCCACGATCTCTATTCAGTATACTTGGAGCTCCAAATCGCACCACCCAGTTGGTGTTAAAGTGTAACGCTACTATTTTTGCTGTCATTTTAGTGATTAGAATTGCTTTCGTCTATGTTAAGAACCTGTCAATTATCGTTAACACATACTTGAAGCTTTTAGCAATAGGCAATGGTCCCACTTCTCGTACATGAATATGTACGTAGTCAAAGCGTTTCTCTGGTACTGAAACGCTACTACTTTTGCTGTCATTTTAGTGGTTAGAATCGCTTTCGTCTATGTTGAGAACCTGTCATTTATCGTTAACACATACTTGAAGCTATTAGCAATAGGCAATGGTCCCACTTCTCGTACATGAATATGTACGTAGTCAAAGCGTTTCTCTGGTAGTGAAACGGAACTGGAAATGCTGCCACGTACCTGCTAACTTTTGCTCTTCATCACTCAATACATACCTTTGCCCAACTAGTAGTTTTCCCACTTGGATGCAATTAACAATGTGCTGCGCTAAATGCTCAACTCCACCGTATACTGTCCCAAGCCCATTTGGGAAAGGAAGAGGGAATCCCTTGTTTCTCCAACCCCAGGTTCCATGAGTCCTCATCCTTAACCGCATGATTAGATGGTAGTAGATGTTCTCGGGGTCGCACATTGGGTTTACTGGATCCCAAATTGTGAGAAATTAAATGCCGAGAAAAGCTAATAACTGTAAATACATCTACAGCCTGCTACTAAATCCTACTTACACCTTCTTTGTCTGGACGTCAGAGGATGAAGGGTGAATCAAAGTAATAACCACGCCACCGGAATGTAGGTTGGGCGACGGGCTAACTTCCCGTCCCAGTTAAACCCTAAAATGTTTCGAAAAGTGCAGAAGGGCCACGGAATAGATTGGGCTCACGACAACAACCTCGCAAACGGAAAAAGGACTATGGCATTGGATCCCCAAATGTTAGATCAATCAATTACCCTGGTGCTGGTAAGGACCTTTTACAACAGGCCAGTCAACATAAATTAAAAATACTGGCAATCCAGGAAACGAAGTGAACTGGCAAGGATATTCAAGACATGAGATCGTACACAATATTCAAAAGTGGGAAGCCTACTGGAAAATGAGAATCGGGGGAGTCTTTGCTGTGGGCAGGGAGTTCAAATTGCAATTTCACTGATTTTGAGGCAGTCAATGAATGGTTGTGTGGGATCCGTATATAAGTAAAATTATTCAAAATCTGGCTGATGAATATTCACAGCCCAATTGAAAAAAGGACAAAAAAACGAAGGAAACGTTCTACAATCACCTGGAAAGACTAGTCAATTCATTTCCTACAAGCGGCACAAAAATAATTCTGGGTGCTTTCTGGTGTTGAAAGTTCTGGGTGCTTTCAACACCAAGGTTGGCAATAAGCTATCTCATCGGTAAACGACTGGAAGATATAGTCCCCACAATAAAACAAATGAAAATGGCCTGCGCCTGATTGATTTTGCATTTAGCAGAAATCTAGTCATACGTTCAACTTTCTTCCAACATCGACGGATTTATAAAATGACCTGGGTACCACTGGATGGCAACACACAAAACCAAACTGACTATGTTCTGATCCAAAGACGTTGGGTCTCGAGCATACTTGACCTCGGTACATAGCGAGGAGCCAATTGAAACTCAGACCATTACTTGAGGACAAAGAGAGAACATTATGTAAATCTCAGAAGAATAGCGAATAAGATTACAAAAATTAAGAAAAAAAAATACTACGACGACCAATTGAGAAGTCAAGATGTAACTTTAGCAAGCAACAACACAACACAAGCTACAAAGTAGTGAAAAGCCTGAAACGTGGTTATCAGCCCAAAACCACGCTCTGTCGTGATGACATCGGCAATGTCATCGCTGATGATACCAAAATGAAGGATGGATGGGCATCATATTTCAAGAACCTTGTTAATCTTCCGCACAGCTCGACAACATCGGAGCCTTTAGATGACGATGGTGATGTTTGTTCGACCATCAAAGCCCAAAAGAATAATACAGCTCCGGGTATCTATGAGATTCCAGTAAAGCTCATGAAACATGGCAGCACTGTTTACAAAGCTATTCACAAAGACATCCAGCACATTTGGCAACAAGAAAATATGCCAAAAGAGTGGAGCGAATCAATTATATTACCTATACACAAAAGAGGTGACAACCTACAATGCGAAAATTATAGAGGCATACCACTACTTTGTATGCCGTATAAAACATTTTCAAAAGTATAAGAAAATATAACTGGATCATGTGTCAATAGTACTACTAGGGAGTGTCCTCTAAAACCACAGAGCGGGTACATTGACGATAGATCGATTGAAAAATGCTGGGAGGTCAACATAGACGCAAACCAAATTTCGTTGAGCAAGCATACGAGAGCATTGATCGTAACGTACTATACCAAATAATATTTTGCTATGGCATACCAGCCAAATTAGTCCATCTTACCAAAATGACAATGACGTCGACAACCTCCCAAGTCCGCATCAATAACCAACACACCGATACCTATGACACAAATATCGGACTAAAGTAGGGAGATTTTGATACGCAAAGTACATTACTATACAAGTCGATCCAAGTAGTAGCCTATGCGAACGAAATCAACATTTTGTCACGGTCATTAATAACTGCGAAAGACCCTTCCTTAAACTCAACGCCAGAACAAAGCCAGTAGGGCTACAAATCAATAAAAAAATAAAACAAAGCTCATGATGCGGTCGAGAAAAACTACCCCAAATACACAAACTACTTGGCAAATAAAGTATCAAAAAAGTGATCAAATTTGTGTATTTAGGCGCCAAAATAACAAGAACCAGTAATGAAAGAGACGAAATACACCGGATAATACAGCTTGCAAATAAAATATTTTATTCAATTTAACGATCTTGAAGACCAGCTGCATACACAGTAGAACAAAGCTCCAAGTATAAAAATCTGTACTAAGACCTGTGGTATGCTATGGGTGTGAAACATGGACCCTAACCCAAGCATCTGAAAACATATTGAACGCCTTTGAGCGATGCGTCCTGAGGCGAATAATCGGAGTGAAGCTACAAGGGGACCAATGGTGAATTCAATTTAACCATGAGCTGCATGAAATTTTTGACGAGTCAGAGGTCTCAATGATCGTAAGACTGTGGAATCTGCAATGGACTCGACACATTAATTGTATGGTCGAGCAATGGATACTGAAAAAGCAATTGGTTGAAAGAACTGAAGGCCGGATACCGAAGAAATGCTGGTCTGACTCGGTCGACGAAAATGGTTCATTGCTGGTCTGACTTTGAAATTTGAGGACGCGTTCAATGGGCCGAGAGAGTTGGCGGCGCTATTTGCAAGAAGCGAACACCTGATAGGGCCTGTAGTTCTACGAAGGTGACGGAAGATTTAAATTATTGGATTTGTAGTGCTTTCAGGATATATAATGGAAATCAATCATCACAGGGATGATTTCTTCCTCATTCTAGTTCAACATGAAAATCATCGGTTGAATTTAAAAAAAAAAACAGACTGGGAAAAGTTTCAAAAGAAGTTCAATCGCGAGTACCAGAAGCAATGTCCCCCTTCTGATGGTGGAAACTCTTGCCCAATAGTTCCGAATGACAGGAATCTAACTAACGATGAAATAGGTGTTCATTTGTCGAAGTTAGAGAAGCTGACGATGGAAACGATTAAGAAAGTCGTTCCCAAGATTAAACATCGAAATAATATGGGAGGATATGGAACACCAACCATCGCAAGGTTGAAAAGATTGAAAAGCCTCCTTCTCACACGTGTTAACAATATTTATCGACGATTTTTGGACTACAACCATCCCTCGTTGGCTTTGTTGAAATCACACCTGAAGAATGTCCGGAACTTAATCCGTTCATACTTCAGGAGTGAGGTCAGCAATCAATGGGCGGAAAATTTAGGGAGACTAGCCCACGGGACCCAGATGGCGTGTTCGCGAAAGTAAAAAGCATATTCCGCAAGAAGTCTCGAGTGAAGGTATCGAATCTTGAGGTCACTAGTGATGAGATAAATCTTCTCGATAGGGCTGGCATCGAAATTGATGGTATGACTCCAGATAGAAATGGAATGGGGTTGGATAAACTTGCCCTGATTGCAACACATTTTAAATCAGTTCATCTACCAAACCCTGAGAGAGGGAATGAAATACTTTCAGAGGTCGTTGAAGCAAAAGTTTCCGACTTCAAATCAAGCCTGAACGGCCAATCAATTCTTCATTTCAATGAAACATTAACATCTGACCTCATACCGAGCTTGAATCTTATTGATTATTTTGTCAGCTATGAAGACTTGTGTTTCATATTTCGCAAGACAAACAACAAGAAATCATGTGTTACTGATGGTATTCCAAATGTAGTTCTCCGACATTTGCCTGAGGTTTCTATTAGAAATTATTGCATATTGTTCAACAACATTTTGAGCAATTCATATTTCCCAACTGAGTGGTAAAGGGCTAAGGTGTCTCCGATCTTGAAGAAAGGAAAATAATCTTCGTGCCCGAAAAGCTATCGCCCAATCAGTTTGCTGCCTAATATCAGCAAGGTGTTTGAAGTGATACTCAACAGAGCATTAAACGTCCACATTGAGGAATATGAGATGATGCCGAATTGCCAATTTGGTTTTCGTGCCAGGCATTCGACCACACATGCAATAACGAAAGTAACCTCAGACATCTGTTGGAAACTAAATGATAGACAATGTGTTGGAGCATGTCTCATTGATATGGAGAAAGCCTTCGATACGGTGTGGTTAGATGGACTAGTTTTCAAACTCCTTCAGGACAAGTTCCCCAGACACCTTGTCGCCATGATGTGTAATATGTTATACGGGAAATTTTTTGTTGTAACTGATGGAAATCTGACAACAATGCGCGAATTCAAGGTCTTGAATGGTCTACAGCAGGGAGCAGTTACTGCACCTCTGCTCTTCTCAATCTTCATTCACAAGCTATTGAACGGCTTTGATTGTAACGTCTCGCCAACGCGATCATTGGTAGCGTTTGCTGATGATCTGATCATCTATACGGCAGACCGAAAAGCTACAAGAATTCAGAGAAATCTCCAAAAAATGTTCAATGATGTGCAGCTGTACACTGACAATTTCCGAATGAAAATCAATGCGCAGAAGTGTGAAACAATCTTGTTTCGGACAACGCTACAGGGGGTCAGTCAAGACCTTAAACTTAATTGGAAGGATTTTCACATCATGGCTGGCGAGGGTAGTTTAGAACGAGTTCAACATAAATCCTGTGTTCAATACCTCGGTGTTTATCTCGATCAGTATCTGTACTATACTGAACATGTGAGAATCATGCTCAGTAAGGCACTTAAAGTAGTTATGGCCCTACGAAAGCTCTTTCATTCCAAAAACATTGATCAAAAGGTCAAAATTATCTGTTACAAGTCCCTGGTTGGACCAGTTTTGATATATGGATTTCAGATCTGGTACAACCAGAGTGCTAGTCTTCGTGTATGTACTGGTATGTCTTCGTGCATGTACTGGTTTATACAGAAAGCCTGAGATGGATTAGAAGCACTATATATCGAATAGAAGAATACATCAAACTACTCAAGTGACGAGTATATGGTGACTTGCCTCGCTACTAGCTTCGTTCCTCTAGAAGCATTCGTGTATTTGGACATGAATTGATACGTTTTTGATTCTGACGGCGTCCCAGTCATATATCACATATATCGACGGGCCACCGATAAGAAGATAAAATATCCCCCGATTCTGAGTTCACGAGACCAACAATTCCAATGGAGATACTCATTTGCTAGATTCGTCAAAGCTGATCGAATTGAGACGGCGCAATCCAGGTATTGGTGACTGAATGACAATGTCCAAATTATTTGTATTTATATCCAATTTTGCTGTTTTTGGTTGTTTAGTTTTTTGAGTTTCAGCTCATTATTACTCCATTTAGTATTGTTGTTCATTTTGTGCTAAAAATTAGGTATACGTTAGGTATATGTTATTTTTATTATATTATGTTAGGGATAAGGTTAAACGCTTAGGTTAGGAACATTGTTGTAGAATTTTTTTGTATAAGATAAAGTTTTTGATTGCATTTTATTAGAATTAAGTTAAAACATATTAGGTGTACGATCAAAGTTCACTGTGGTGTTAAGATTATAATTAATTTTAGGATAGTGTTGGTTTGTTTTTTCTCCTTTTTCCAATTGAATGAAATAATATGTAATAAGCTTCATTGATTTGAATTTGTTATAGTTTTTTTTTAATGTGATTAATGATAACGTATAAATTTAGAGAGTCATTTGGGCCATTGTTTTTTATTGTTTTTGTTTGGAATTTGCTTTATATTCTTTTAAAATTTATAACGATGAGTATTAAATAAAGCGCTTTTGACTTTGACTTTGACAGGATATATGTTTGTGCGGATCCTGTGGATATATCGCAAAAAAGGTAACTTCTTTGCGACCTAAGTTTTTTCAAATACATTGAGCTTTCAGAAATTAATAATAATTTTAGATCTTCGTCTTTTTTCTGTTCACAAGGCTTCGAATAGGTTGATCGAGTTATTATCTGTGATTACGTCTAGTCACGAAAAAACATCAGCTACAAGATTGGATTCTTCTTTGACGTGAATTATATCGGTCGCGGATTGCGATATACTCGTATATTCTAACTACCGCACTTGTCGGGGAGACGTCTTAGCTGAGTTTTAATCAAATTGCGTTGCATAATGGCTTGTGATATGTTCTTATTACAAGTTTAGGACCTTCTAGCTGAATTAGAAAATATTTAATGGCGGAATATATAGCCAGCAACTCTTTGTCGTTGGCACTATAGTTCAGTTGTGCCGTATTAAATTTCTTGCTGAAAAATCCGAACGGTTTCCACTGGTAATTAACTGACTGCTCCAACAAAAATCCTATTGCGAAGCATCCGTTGTAATGGCTAGTGGTGCGTTTTTTACAGGATGCGTTAGGATTGTTGCGTTCGTTAATAATTTTTAGCTAAAAGTCGTTAACTGTAATAAATTTTATTCCTGGTGCAACTTCTTGAAGCACCAGAAGGAGATAAAAAGGTCTTTTTTTCGCTCTTGGTGGTTTACGTAAAGTGCACAACCTCTCCAGAATTCAACGCGCTTTTTGCTGTCTGAAAGTCAACTAGTGATTTAGTTTTAGTCGTCAGTTTTTCGGCATTCACTCTTTTGATCTCAAAATCCTTTAATTTACTTTTGGCGGCCAAAAGCTGAACCATATCTATGTCAGTTTGCCCAAATGCATTGATTGGTTGGACTTTTTCTTTCTTTTTATCAATATTGACAGACGGACCAGCAGATAAATCTTTTGGACCTGTGTCCGTCCGTCCATCCGTCTGTATGTCACAGTACTTTTTCTCCGAAACTATAAAGGCCACAGCCATGAAACTTTGTGGAAAGATCCGAAGTGGTGACTTTTTGAATGTTTCGAGTTAGAAAAATTGTGCGAAATGGGCGTAAGGGGAGTCTCCCCATCTAGGGAGGTGACCTTCAAAACTTTGTTTTACCATTGGTAGTCGAATAGGGTGTTATTGGAAAGGTCTTAGTGAATTCTTTGCAAAACAAGTCTTCAAATTGTCTTATCAGTACCGTGGTGGGCAGTAGAAGGGGAAATGCACGAACCTTTCGTGTACTCCCCCCTCTCGCGATCGGACACCTATCACCCAAAAAATCTAAAAAAAAAATCATGAGTGTAGCCTTTGTGAGGACAACGACAAAAAAAACATGAGAAGTTGAAATTCACTTAATTTCGCCAGTAGTAGTAACGGTATCTTTAAATTCAATGAAATTCAGTATGCTAATGATTATTTACAAGGTTGACCTGCCCTGCAATTTTCACAACGATAAAACTGTATTTAACGAAGTTATAGTGGTTTGAATTCTTCAGTATTACTATGGAAAATGAAAAATGTGTCTCATTCCCCGTGATTGGACAGCTGTGATATAAAAAATCTCAAAAAAACTCTCTCTTCAAAACAAACAATAATAAAAAATAATTTGTTCAACTTTGTTAATAATAGTATGATCTTCGAATTTCGCATTTTCCCTAATTAAATCGTATGGATGGCTTTAAACCCAACAAAATACAATATTTATGTAGCCTAACACAAGGTCCTAATATTCTGTAAGTTTGATGAAACTCGTATCATATTCACGGAAGTTATATCCACTTGAAAGTTCTGCAATTACAACAACAATAACACACTATTTTGGTATTTTATGAACTTTCCATCGAATCGGACACTGCAGTTTTGATTTGGTCTTCTTAAAATTTTCAGATAAAATCGATGACAAAAATGCTTTTGGGATTTCATGATTCAAGCGATTTTTGTTAGTTCAAAATGGAGAAACAATGGATCTTCTTTTAAACGAGCAAATCTCTTTGATATGTTTCTTGATTTTATTCGTTGGTGGTGATTGCATTTTTTAAGTTGAGAGCAAAACCCTTGTGACATGAGTGTAGGTCTGTCTACCTAACTTGTTAAATATCCGATGAATGTATTATCAGGTCGAGTAATAAAAAATCTTCAGAATTTTTTGTTAGTTTTATCCTCTTCAACGGTCATTGAGCCATCTAGCCCAGCTAGCGCTGCATAATAGTTCGTATTGACATTTGTTCCACCTGCGTCGAGGATACTTTCTTGATTACGTTCCTGTCGTTGCTTATTTTGGTTTTTTGTCTTCGGTTGTTTTTGACTTTACTTCTTTTTCTTTTTTGGTGGTTTGTTTTTCTTTGCTGAATGTTAATTTGCCAACTAGCTTTTCTAGAGACTGAATCCTAAGTCGGGGTTCCGCATTTTTTCTTTCGTACTTCCCCACTTTGTCATTAGCTTTGACTAGTTGTTCGATTTTGACAACTGATAAAACGTTCAGCTTGCCTTTTTCTTCATTGTTCTCAAATTTTCACTTTAACTTTTTCTCGCCCGTTCTCAGGCTCCTCCATCCCGTTCTCTTTGCAGCGAGATTCAGGGGAATGTCCATAAACCGGGATTACTCTTAAATGTTTTTCCGCTTTTTGAGAAGTGAAACTTCACGTATTCGATGATTGTTCGAATAATTCGACGGTGATGATTTTCAGTTAAAGAAATTAATTTCTAACTGACTTTTGTAAAACTTTAATTAGTTTTAGAAAATTATTGACAGGAGCGATTAAAAACACGTCTGTTCGCAAGGACTGCTGGATGACTTAAAAATCTGTACACATATGTATGCATCAGTAAGAAACATATGATTTTTAACCGACTTCCAAAAGAAAGAAGGTTATCAATTCATTGCGTATATTTTTTTTTGCTTTTTTTTTGTATGTTCACGCATAACTTTTAAACGGAGATAGATAGAAGAGTCCTGTTTTTCGTAAATGATACATCTTTCTTCCAGTTAGGTCTCGTTTAAAGGATATGAAATTCAAGCAACGGTAAGGGCTTTTACCGTTAAAACTAAAAAATTTCCGACTTTCACCCCGATTTTTCAGCATAACTGATCGAAGGATGCAAGGATTTCGATTGTAGAGGTTGCAAATGAAGGGAAACATATTGATCTAAAATGTATCGGAACAGAATTGTCATCCTTTCAAGGACTCTGTAGATATTAAAAGTTCAATATGATACATTGATGTCGAGAAATTGAATTTAAATAATCTTTCGCACGAAAAGTGCCAATTAGTTGGCACTCTTCAAGGATTTGATGGAGATACCGAGTCCTTTGGTGATGGATGATAAAAATGATCAGTATCGTTAATTTTCTGCATATACGGTACATTTTCAACCGACTTCCAAAGGAAAGAAAGTTATCAATTCATCACATATATTCTTTTTGCTTATGCGTGAACATAACATTTAAACGAAGATAGATAGGAGAGTCCTGTTTTGGCAAATGTTCCTGTTAGGTCCCGTTTAAAGGATAAGAAATTCAGGTAACTATAAAGGACTTTTACCATTAAAACTAAAAAAATTCCTACTTTCACCCCGATTTTTCAGTATAACTGATCGACGCGTGCAAGGATTTTGATTATACAGGTTTCAAATGAAGGACAACATATTGTTCCAAAATGTATTGGAACAGAATTGATATCCATCAAAGGACTCTGTAGATATTAACAGTTAAATATGATACATTGATGTCGAGAAATTGAATTTAAATGATATTTCATACGAAAAGTGTCAATTAGTTGGCACTCTGCAATGATTTGTTGGAGATACCGAACCCTTTGGTGATGGATGATAAAAATGACCAGTATCTTCAATTTTCTGCATAAACGGTAAATTTTAGTCCATAATTTCTACCGGAAATAACCAATAAATTACTTCTAAATGTGGCATAAATACAATTCAACAATAGTTAAAGGGAACATTTCAGGATGCTTTTCTCTTTCGCATTCATTCTTTGCTTACCAATGAGCTTGGTATAGGATCCTTCTTACATCCTTAGACGTAGACGTTACATATAGGATTATAAAATACCCCGAAGAAATAATAAGGATTGAGTGATTGCAAATTATACAGTTGACTCATTACTTTCCAGTTAACATTATGTGTACATTACAAGATATGCCCAGAAATCTAAAATTAGTAATTTCCATACTAAAAACCGGCGAGAATCACAACCTAAAAAGAGTTACGTTTCCTGCTATAATTGATCATAACTGTACGGATGAAGATGAAAATGCATAGCGGAGTTTTCATTGAACTATATGGTATGATTTTCTTGAAACTTTCATGAAAATTAGGTGCCATAGTTAACTGGAAACGAAGGCGATGGGTATCGAATAAACGTGAACGAATGATGCGGTTAAGACAGATATTTTTCAGTAAATTTCATGAGATTGATTGCGGAGTGAACTTTATGTTTACATATATAAATACATGTATATATATATATATACATATACATATATATATATATATATATATATATATATATATATATATATATATATATATGTATATATATATATATATATATATATATATATCGATATCGATATATATCTATATATATAGATATATATATATATATATATATATATATATATATATATATATATATATATATATATATATATATATATATATATATATATATGTAAATATATATATATATATATATATATATATATATATATATATATATATATATATATATATATATATATATATATATATATGTATATAGATATGGATATATATCTATCTATCTATCTATATATTTATATATATATATATATATATATATATATATATATATATATATATGTATATGGCTATATGTATGTATGTGTGTGGTTGGTTCTATGTGTGAGTCTACATAGGATATAACAAAATTTGTGCCTGGGGGTCGTAGCTTTGCTTCGATTTTTGCCAAATTTTCAGCAATATTTCTGTTCTGGCCAAAGTATAACTCCAGTTTGTACCAAAACTAGTAAAAAGATTTATTCAAATGTGTGATAGAGCTCACAATAAAAAATCCAAAGTAGTACAATTTGAATCAGAATATAAAAATGGCGGCTAGGCAATTTCTCAAAGCTACGATTCATATGGAATTATTATGAATTCTAAAATCAAGGTAAGTGTTGATGAGATCATGGATTAAATGTACCCGAGTTTAATTCGATTCCTATGAACGCTGCAGATTTTAGCCGTAGTGGTTTTTGCATTGCAGTAAAAAATTATATTTTAATATACGAGAACGATACAATGTACTCAAGAAACTGAGTTTTGATGGTTTGAAATGAAAAAATTTGCCACTAAAAAGGGTGAAATAAAAACCTTTTAAGAAAAAAAAGAAAACCGACTTCGGAATGCCCTAAAAAGGATGAAATAAATTTTATGGAAGCGGTGCCAAATGAATTTCCCCATTTAAACATAAATACTTCCAACATCTGCACCATCACAATAAAATTGGGGAAAAAATGATATGGCACCGCTTCCATAAAATTTATTTCATCCTTTTTAGGGCATTCCGAAGTCGGTTTTCTTTTTTTTTCTTAAAAGGTTTTTATCATTGTTAATATATCCACAATCACAACTCATTTATCAAAAAGATGCTTCCGACTTCAAAATGGGTTAACGTATAAGTGATAATTAACAAGAATGCTAACATCATGCGAAAATACTTACTTTTGACGTCAAAATGCACAAATATTCACTGTTTTTCAAAGCTACAAAATAAATGCTCAAATGATGTCGCTACATGCATATGTATTTCGGTGTGTACACAAATGAGTTTACTAGGCATAATGGGCTTACGAGAAAGTGGGACGGCAAGCTATTTTTTTCTGATGGATCATATTCAGCTTAATATCAAGACCAGGCTTGCATTTGTTCCAAATAATATAACCACATTGCGGCATGAAGCCTCATACTTCATACTTCACCATTTTATCAGCACTTAATTTTTGGTTGACGTTTATGTCAGTCACATGTCGTAATTAATCTTTCCTTTACCGGGCGCCTCCTTGAAAGCAAGATATGCCTACTAAAATAAGGTACATTATGGTTAACTTGAGATAACAAATGTTGTTTTAATTATAGAAACAAATATTAAGCCTACATACTCGTATGTTTGAATTAAACTTGCCATTGGCAAAAATATCAGCATAAAATTTGAATTTCGTGAATTTCTTCGTGAAACATGAATTACTGATATGGCAAAATTTGGTTGTGAAATCCAGCGCTATAATTGTGCTTATCTTTTGAGAGGGCTCAAACTTTTCTCACATCTCCGATGAAAGTATATGAATGAGATTTTGTGAGTCATTATTAATAACACGCTATTAGCGTTTGATGTTGTCTCGACGGCGACATCAGAATTGATTGAGAAGCCTTTTTGTCATCTGTTTCGCAAAACCAGCCTAACTTTTGCTGAGCTAAATAAACAAAGATATTGCATCTTACTCTCGATCCAATGACAAATCTTATTGCATGATTAATGGCTTCCAGTTTCGCTAACGTTTGCAAAAGAAAACATCAAAGCTTCTAATCTTTTTCCCTGAAATAAGCTTATCATGCTGTTATTTTGAAATATTCCTCAACATTCCTTTCAGGTGTTCAATGTTTCATTAGCTTTGATTAATCGCTTCGCTTGGAATAAGCTCCTTTCATTCCATCTCACTCCGAATTCGTATTGCGCTCCTAATACAATTTCCATTCCTGCACGCACGGAAATTACTTTTGTATCAAAGTTAGGCATTGAAGCTTGAAAAGAAAAACGAATGAATTTGTTTTTTGTGTAGCCTATTTTTGTCCTTTTGTCGTTTTTGCTCCGGACGACATCTTCTTGTCCGGCAACGAGCGTTGCTGCCTAACCATTATTAGAATTGTTTTATCAGAGGGTACGAGAAATTGAATTTCATGAATAATTCACGAGATGTATCATGAATTAATTGAATTCTTCACACATCTATAAGCGTAAGCGCCTTAGAACGTTGCTCAAAAGTTAGCATTTTCTTGTATTGCTTTTGTTTGCAAGTTTTGTCTAAGGAAGTTTCCAAGAGATTTAGGAAAGCGTGAAACGGTTTCTAATTATTGAATAAACGAATTTGCTTTTCTCATGGCTGATGTAGCAATTTCGTGGTGGGCGGTAGTTTGAGTATTAGATGGTTTATCGATTAAGATGTGGTGGACAAGCAAAATTTGATGATGCAATGATTTTGAACATGAGGGCGTTTGAAAGGCAGTTGGAAATTTAGTATCCTGACCATTAGTAATGCTTTGTTGAATAGTACAATTTAGCATTAGTTAATCAATTTTTAGGGTTTTGTACTAAAATACAAAACCCTATTGCAATCACGACCTGTGTCCGTCTGTCCGTCCGTCCGTCCGTCCGTCCGTCCGTCTGTATGTCACAGCACTTTTTCTCCGAAACTATAGAGGCTACAGCCATGAAACTTTGTGGAAAGGTCAGAAGTGGTGACTTCTTGAAAGTTCAAGGGTGGAAAATTTTTTCAAAGGGGTTTAAGGGGGTCTCCCCATATAGGGAGTTGACCCCTCAAAAAAAAATTTTCACCATTGGTAGTCGAGTAGGGTGTCATTGGAAAGGTCTCAATGAGATCTTTTCAAAACAGGTCTTAGAATTGCCTTATGAGTACCAAAGGGGGCAGGGGAAGGTGAAATGTACGAACTTTTCGCGTACCCCCCCCCCTCTCGCGATTGGACACCTTCCAGCCGAAAAATCTGAAAAAAATCATGAATGTAGGCCTTAATGAGTACAACAACAACAAATACATGAGAAGTCGAAATTCACTCAACTTTGTTAGTAATAGTATGATTTATCGATTTTATGTTTTCTTGAATTAAATCTAAATGGTATCCTTAAATTCAATTAAATTTAGCAAACAGATGACTATTTATAAGATTGATCTTTTCTGAAAGTTTCATAAAGATCGAATAGTATTTAACGAAGTTATAGCGATTTGAATTTTCCTGTATTACTATGGAGCAATGTGCCCTGTATTACTATGGAAACATATGGCTATGGAGCCATATGCGCTTTTTACCGACTTAGACACTACAGCTTTGCTAGGATTTGCATGAAAATTTCAGGAATGATAGATATCATGAGGATGACTACATACAATTGAAACAAGTCGAAGAGGCAGGAGAGAGCTCCTAGCAAAAGGGCTTTGTAGCCATTCTAGGATTCGAAAAAAAAGGCCATGAATCGATGCTTACAGTACAGAGGAGTGGCCCCTGAAAAAAATTTCATGAAAGGTAGCCGATATGAGTTTCAAATGAAAGTTCTCTATGAGAGCTTTTCAAAACAGTTCTTAAACTGACAGTTTTTGCTTCAGTGGGGGCACAGAGAGGGGGGAAATACATGAAAAATGTGTTTTCTCCCTCGCGAATGGACACCCGTGATCTAAAAAAATCTGAAAAAATTATCAAGCGAGATATTTATGGGTATAACTTTAACAAATACCTCAGAATTCAAAATTCTTTCAACTTAGTTAATAATAGTATGATCCTCGAACATGACGTGTTTCTTAATTTTATTCGTTGCTGGTTACGGCATTTTGTAAGTTGAGTACAAAACCCTTCTGACATGAGCATAGGTCTGTCTACCCAACTTGTTTCTTCTTGTTTCAAGTGATTCCTTGGATTTACTATAAGCCCGCTTAGTTATGATAGGTACAAGTTTGAAATCAGAACGCATCGCAGCTGGGTTGAGGGACATATGGCCAAAGCGTAGTACTGATACAGTAGATCAAGATAATGAGTTACTCTATCTCAAAGCAAAGGCCCAAAAAGGGATTTAATGCTAAAGCAAAAAAAAATATATTCGAAACTTATGGAATTACAATTTTAGTGATCCATGGAAGGAAGCCACATGATCCAGCATTACTAAAAGGGTTTTATCATAAATAAATGAACGACAAAAGTATTACACGTTTCAAACTTTGTCTTATCACTGAAAGCCATGAGAAAGAATGTCAGTCAAGTAATGATAAGACGAAGTGACAAGCCGAGCTAAAATGCTCCGAAAAATCTGAAAAAAATCACTAATGTAGGCCTTTATGAGTACAATAACAAAAAATACGACAGAAGTCGAAATTCACTCAACTTTGTTAGTAAAAGTATGAATTGCCAATTATACATTTTCTTAAATAAAACAGAAACGATACCCTTAAATACAAAAGAATTTGATCCTCAAATGGCTACATAGAAGTTTCAGAAAAATCCAATAGTATTCAACGAAGTTATAGTGGTTAGAATTTTCTCGTATCACTATGCAACAATATGCGCTGTATTACTATGGAACTATACGGCTATGGAACAACGTGCGCTTTTTACCGATTCAGACATTACGAGTTTGCTAAGATTTGTATGAAACTTTCAAGAATGAAAGGTATTATGAATATCTTTTAGAATTTGTTCAACTAGTGACATCAATAATTGTAAAACAAAGTGATGGCTATTTTGAATGAGAAGATTCAATAAATTTGTTTTATTTTTTTCGCAATTACACCGTCTAAAATACATGACATTAACGCTTGATTGAATTTATTAATAACTAGCTGAAGATAAGCACCTACAATGCACCTACATGCTCAAATTAAACAATATTACTTATATTTTCATGAAAACCCCAAGAAAATAAGAACACCTCGGTCGATTTGAAATATTTATCAACCATCAACACGTGATATTGTTATTATGATTCTATACAATTGAACATGATTTAGTTTCCATGAAATTTCGTTGGTATAAGGGTTTTATATCAACGTAGGGGAAGTACGGACAAAATGACAGGGTGTGTTGTTTTTTAATAATATTTATTCATTCAATGGTATTATAATCAGTCTCAATCGTTTTTACTCATCTTATTTTCATTGACCATCATTGGCATAGTCTTTAAATTAAGTAGGAACTATAATAGAATATATATTAAGAAAAAATGTAACTAATTACAAAAACCATTTTGTCCATATAGTAGGGACAAAATGACATATACGGTAAGGACATAATGACATACTAATTTTTAAGAACACAGTTCACAAATAAATCGTTTGGTCCTCTTTGAGACATCAGCACATGACGCATGAGCCCAAAAGGAACAAGTCATACATCGTGAACAGCCTTCGCCGGGCTTAGAACGGGAAAAGAGTTCGTTGCAATAAATGCAAGCGCAGTCACTATCATCGTCTTCTGTCTCGCATAAGAAATCTTCGCTTCCTGAGCTATCATGTATCAGAGCAGTTGTACGCTGCCTCGATGCTCTCAATCTCTTCTCTGATGGTAGAGCGTTTTTGGAAGCAGGAACATTTATTTCATCCTCATCAAAAATTTTTCTTTTAACCTGTCTCTTCTTATGGTCTGTTTGTAGCAATTATTTCTTGTATATTTGGAGCAAAAGTTAAAAACCAATCACCATTGACAGATTTCAATTTTCTTTTTCCTTGGCCTCAAATAAACTGCCCCTGTGGTGCTGGCGAAATAGTAGCAACTGGATATGTCAGTAATTGCTTTGATGGACCTAGTCTCACACCGTCATCGTACGCTGCTTCAACTACCTCAACTGTATTAGACCGCTCTTCACATGTTTCTAAACTGAGGTTCATCACATCAGAAACGACAACTCCAACATCATTATTGGTGGTGGCTTGCGTTGTGTTTTGTAAGGAATCTACTTCATCATCGTTTGTTGTTGATGTATTTGAAATAGATGCAACATGGTTACTCGGATCTTTTTGGATTGAAGAGGTGTTGATACATTTAGTTGATGGTAAATGTGAGCTGGGAAGTTTAGGTGTACTGTCTGCAGTATCTTCCTGATTCAATGAAATATTTGTGTTCTCTGTCGGTTCAAATTTGTAGTGTGGAAAAGTATCAGGATTAATATGCTTGTCTTTTTAAAACCATTACTTGCATTCTGAACAGTTGCCGCTTTTCCATACGCTTCATTAAACAAATACCCGATTTGTAAATGGGTAAAAACGCGCCCTGGATGATTTTTAGCCACTTAGAAATTTCTTGATTGAAATAAGTTTTTAGTGGTTCGTAAATACAAACATCTAAGGGCTGCATTCTATGGGTTTAATGTGGCAGTAAATACAACATATGAATACTATTTTCTTTGGCATAACTCAAACATTCAATGCTTTCATGACTTGAGTGACCATCAAAAATAAGTAGAACCGGATCGTCTTTGCTAGATTTCGCATGTGCCTGAAAATGTTTTAACCATTTTATAAACACCTCTTTGTTCATCCATCCTGATTCTTGTGCTACTCCAAGAGTAACGGTGGGTTCTACTTCATTTTTCATGTTCTTCCTTGGAAATATCATACATGGCGGAATAAATGAACCGATGGCATTCGTACAACACACTATTGTCACATTTGAACCTTTCTCAGCACTAGTGAGACAACCGACTTGTTTCCTGCCTTTGGTGGCCAGAATTTTTTGTGGTTTTTGGAATTTAGTGAGCCCAGTTTCATCCATATTGAAGATTCGGTGAGGTCCCAAGTTGTAAATCTTCATAAATACGGAAAAATTTAGCTATCTGTGGTTTATTAAACGCTTGCGCTCTTGCAGCTGAAGTTGGTTCTGGAGTGCGCAGAGAAATGTCCTTATTTCTTCTCGGGAAACCGTCAAGCCATTCCTGTTCAGTGCGTTTCTTGTCCTTGTTGAAAAGATGATCGATACAATTTTTTTGGGCAGTTCAAAGGCAAGCTTTTGGAGTGATGTACGCGTAAAACCAAAAAGTCGTGTTTTTTTAAAACTTTACGTGTTCTACTAACTCCTGCTCAATTTCAGTTGAAAATGTTTCCTAGAATCTTCCTAATCCTTTAAAGTTAGAATTCAAGTTTTTGTTCATATTGAGTGCATGTATTCTAAGCGTCGCCTGAAGAACACCGAATGTTTTTGCGGCCAATTCCCATCCCATTTTTTTGCTTCCATGCTTCAATAGCCTTATTCATGGATTCTTGGCTCAAAGACTGCCAATTAGTTTTTCTTTCATATTTTTGCGGCATTTCACCTAAACAAAATAATAAATGTTAACTAACATAAAATCTACGGACAAAATGACATACCATGTCGTTTTGTCCATTGTATATTGTCGCGTGTAATGGTTCGCGGCCAATAATTTTAATGTTCCGGGAAAGTGAAAACGCAATGTCTTTTAAATTGAATTGGAAGAGTTTATTTAATTACTAAAAAAATGCACAATCACTCATTTAACTATTTCACAATTTTAATTTTCACTATTTTACAAGTCGTCTATCAATTTTTACTGCAACTAACTTCACAAACAACGAAAATAACTTTACTATTGCTCGATCAATATTGCTTTGCAATTCTCACTCCACACTATCGCAGTTTTTATTATCGCGGTTCTAATGAATAGTCCCCCCATTCATTCAGCTCGCCTTTATATAGGATCTCTAGCCGTTCATTCCCTTTCTCGTACATTGGCGAATGTTCTGCCGAGAGGTATCTGGTATATTCGAGCAGCTGAATGAATGGAGCAGTGACTCACTTCCAAATGTTGATCATGCTTGGTGGGTTCTCGTGGTTTCGAGTAAATTCACTTTGTTGATCATGAGGTTCTTAATGGTTGTGAAAACAATTGTGACAGTAGCTCGCTTTATATGTCATTTTGTCCAAATGTGAACAAGAATGTATAAAAAATCAAAATTCCATCAAGCACCTGATAATTGCAATAAAGTTAATTGAAATCACTGGGTACTGGCATAAGTTCATTTATTTTAATAAAAATAATTACAAATAACAACAAATAACTCACCAGAAAACAGGAGAAAACAATCTATAAAATAAACTTTTGAAGGCACGATACACGTTTTAACTGGTTACTGCAACGCAACTATGACAATGACGCTCAACATCTGACAGGATTGTGAATATGGCTGCCGTCACGTGATACAGTCGCGAAGACGTTACTGAAACCCGCCAATTTTTTACTAAGGTGATGCTAGGATAGTTAGTTAGGTGTTGTTTAACTCTATCAACACCAGCTTAAAATTGTTATAATCATTTACAGCTTAAGGAATTTTTTTGGAGCCCCATGTATGTTTAATTCCGTGCATTTGTGGGTTATGAATTATTGACATAAAGGCGACGTCCTTCTTGTCTTTCCACTTCATAAAACTAACTTTTCCTCTTTGGTATGCAATTATTTCTCCTTTATTTAATTTTTTCTTTTGTAAATCGCTTGGCACGTTTTTTTGGTTCATTCTAATCGGTCCAAATATGTTAGTTTTGTGTTGGATAAGAATATCTGCAAGTATCGGTGAAGTATAAAAATTGTCTGTAGTAAGACAGTCTCCTAAATTCGAAATTGGCTTCATCAACGCCATTACAATTTGTATTCTCATTCCATGGTCTTTATAATTACTATCCAGTGGTGTTCCCTTCCCTGTGTATATTATAAAAGACCAAATATACCCAGATTTTGATTCACGGAGCATATATGATATGATGCCGAACCTGGCTCGTTTTAGAGGGATACGAGGTGTGTTCAAAAATTTTGTTTTTTTTTCAAAAATTATTTATTTATTCATGAATATCTATTTTGTCCCCTTCAAAGTAATCCCCATGAGATATTATACATCTGTGCCAATTGTTTTTCCAATCTTCGAAGCACTTCAAAAAATCATTTTTTTTAATCTTGTTCAGCTCCTCCTTCGATGCCGTCTTTATCTCGTCAAGCGTAGCGTAACGTCGTCCTAACATGGGCCTCTTCAGTTTAGGCAACAAGAAAAAGTCACAGGGGGCCAGATCTGGGGAATACGGTGGCTGCGGCATCATTAATGTGTTGTTTGTGGCCAAAAAGTCGCGCACAAGCAACGATGTGTGAGCAGGGGCGTTATCGTGGTGCAAAAGCCAATTTTTGTTCTCCCACAAATCCGGGCGTTTCTGGCGGATTGCTTCGCGCAAATTGCGCATTACTTGCAGGTAATATTCCTTATTGACCGTTCTTCCCTGTGGCAAGAACTCATGATGCACCACGCCCCTGCAATCGAAGAAAACTGTCAGCAAAATTTTCACATTCGACCGAACTTGGCGCGCTTTTTTTGGTCTTGGTTCATGCGGCAGCTTCCATTGAGATGATTGAGCTTTGGTTTCCACGTCATAACCATAAACCCACGATTCGTCACCAGTTATGACCCTCTGGAGCAAATTTGGTTCGTCGCGGACAGAGTTTAACATCTCATTAGCAATGTTCATGCGTTGCTGTTTTTGGTCGCAATTGAGCAATTTTGGTACGAATTTCGCGGCGACCCGTCTCATGCCCAAATCGTTGATCAAAATCGAATGGCGCGAGCCAATCGATATGTTTAGGTCCTCTTCTCTAACGGTGACTCAACGATTGGCCAATACCATTTTCTCCACTTCATTAATTTTTTCGTCTGTTGTTGAAGTGCTCGGGCGTCCGGCACGCTCTTCGTCGTTCACATCTTCTCGGCCTTCTAAAAACATTTTGTACCACCGATAAACGTTGCTTCGTCCAAGGTAGCTTCTCCGTATGCCACAGTCAACATTCGGAATGCATCCGCGCACTTAATTTCGTTTTTCACACAAAATTTGATACACGTTCTTTGATCCATTTTTTTGAATAAGTAAAAATCGAAGACGATTGAAAACACGTGCAAGTAAAGCAGCTATCACCAATTAAGTGAACATTCCAAATGGCCGAGCTTGTCGGCATAAGTGACAGACATGAGCACCAACATAACGCCACAAAAAAATCGAAATTCGAATATACGTAACCCGCGAAAAGTCAAAATTCGCGATACTTTTTGAACACACCTCGTATACTGAATCCAACCTAGTTTACCATTATAGAGCATAAGACTCTCGTCTATTGTCACATCTCTCTCAGGTGTGATTCTATCTTATTTAGCTTTGGATTTGGGTGTGTTTCGGGATTATATGTTTTATTATCATTGAAATGTATACAACGCTTCAATAAGGCAAAACTTCTATATGACATCACTTTTACAACAAATGGTGTTTCAACCATATCTTTCATAGACCAGTACCATTCGATTATAGGCTTATTTATAAGACCTTGAAGAGTTTGAAGAGCAAGAAACACCATGACTTCATCATTATCTGTCAGTTTCCACTCCTTTAAGTGTGAAAATCTTTTCAAAACTCCATTACTGCATTGATTTGCATATCGGTTTGTTTCAGTCGTGATCAAGCCCCAGATCTCTGTATTCTTAAAAAATAGCGTAATATTGTTTCCTCGCCGTCATTATCAAATTGCATATTTACACCAGGTGTATTATTGAAAGGGAACTTTGACGGAAGAGATGGTAAACTTGATATATTTATTTGACAAAAGTATCTGAATGGAGGTACGAAAAAATGTCACGCCCGAGCGCAGTTCGGGAAAAACTTTTCAGTGGTTAATATCCTACTTGACTGCATTCGGTGACAAATTTATTAAGGGCCACTTAGTTATGAGGGGGAGCCCCCTTAAAAAATTTTGAAATATTTGATAAAACGTAAATTTCTGAGCGAATGCCACTTCTGTAGTTTTCACAAGTTTGAGTTTTATTGCTTCTTCCTGTAACGCATGGATAGACTGGCAGACGGATAGATTGACAGACAAACGGACAAACAGGACATGGAACTAGTAGATTCTAGTAAAATTTATTTCACAAAGCCCAACAAATCATGGAGGTGCATCCAATAGCACATAGCTTAGAGTTTAAAATTCCTTGAACTTTGCTCATAATAGTAGGATTTAGCATTTTCGTCAGTAAAAAAGTATAAGTATCATTTAATTAGATGAAATCAGCCATTTAAGTAAATTTTAAAAGATCCTTATATTCCATAAGTTTCAATAGAATTTGCAAAAGCTATACCCATTTCAATTTCCTCCAATTAGAACAAGCCTATACGATTGGGCTTTCTATCAACCTGACGCTACACCTTTGATTGGATCCTCTCCAAAATTTTAGATAAGATGAAAAGCAAAAATATATTTAAGATTCCGTAGACCGGAATGCTGGCTGGTTAAAAATTTTTTGTGCATGTCATGAACGTTTTCCTTGAATTAAATCATTCTACTTATCTACATGTTGTAGAGCAAGTACAAAACCCTTCTGACATGAGCGTAGGTCTGTCTTCCCAACTTGTTGAACTTCGCAACTACAATCAATCCGATGATCATGATGCCTATATGAAGTTCAGTACTAATTAAGGTGATCAATTGTGATACTCTAGAGTAAAATGAGTTAAAGTTTGTATTTACGTAAAGTTAGTCAAATATAAAATAAATAGGCAAGAACTTTCATTGGTTACCCTAAACCTTGTTTGAAGTATTAATAAACTCTGTATCCAAAAAAGTGTCCTAATTAATAGATGAAAAACATGCAAAACATGCCCTTTTTGATACACCAGACGTCCAAGGTTCGGGTGACGTTCGTGAGCGCGCACAATCCAATGAACAGGATGGAGCAAATATATTATTGGAAATGGTGATTAATCAACTTAAAAATGGTCCTCGAATGCCAAGACTAATTTCACCGTTGGAGCAATCAATCATTTTTACACCACACGGAGCAGACCAACCACCATGGTGGCTATTTAGTAAATCAAACTACCGCCATTCTGGACCAAGAATCCTGAACTATGGTTTCATCATGCGGATGCACAGTTTATTTACAGTGAACCACAAACGATAACAGCGAATACTTTACTAAAATCGCTGCATTTGATTTCAAGACCCTGCAAAAGCTGACTGACACTGTTCGGTTTACACGAAAGGTGGATAAATATTTGCACCTAAAAACGGCCTTATAAAAATTTTCGGCCTTTCAAAGGAAGATAAGTCTTGACGAAGATAAACCTTGACGTTTTCTCAACGGAATTGATTTGGAGGACAAACACCCATCACAACTCTTGAGGTGAATGCAAGCACTTGCACCTGATGGCCTGCCGGAAGATTTTGTGAAAACAATACGACCAGAACGTTTACCAGTATATAAAAGCGCTATACTCTCAGTCAGCATTAATGTCCCAGCATGCAAGTCGGCCAACATTGCTGACAACATTGTAGACAACTGTGGACCACAACGAGTTATGGCAACTTTCCATAGCTCAACAGATTCAGATACGTCATTATAAGCACGATTAACCACCATTGAAGGTCAGTTATAAAAAATAAGCACCAAAGTCGAGAGCCTACAATAAAACAAGTTGTGTAAACAGACCTACGCCATGTCAGAAGGGTTTTGTATTCAATTTACAAAATGCAGTCACCAGATCGAATCAAATCAAGAAACATATCAAAGACGATTTTATTGGAGAAAATATGAAATACGCAGAACATACTACTTTGAAGAAAGTTGAACGAATTTCGACTTCTGAGGTTTTTGGTATTGTTATACTCATAAACATCTCCCTTGATAATTATTTCAGATGTCCATCCGCGACGGAGGAAACACATTTTTCATGTATTTCCCCCCTGTGCCCCCACTGAAGCAAAAACTGACAGTTTAACAACTGTTTTGAAAAGCTCCCATGAAAACTTTCATTTCATACTCATATCGGCTACGTTTGATGAATTTTTATTTCAGGGGCCACTCTCCTGTACTGAAATCATCGATTCATGGCGAATTTTTCCGAACCCTAGAATGGTTACAAAACCCTTTTGCTAGGAGCTTTCTCCCACCTCCTTGACTTGTTTCACTTATGAGCATTAATTGATGGTACTCGTCTTCAGTCATTCATTAAATTGAATCAAGTGTTCAAAACATGCACCTTAAACGTTGAAGTTGGGAAAAAATAACTCAAAATTATTCAATCTTCGCATTCAAAACAGCCACTATTTTGTTTTACGATTACTGATACCAGTAGCTGAACCGATTCTCAAAGATATACATGACACCTATCATTCCTGAAATTTTCATGCAAGTCCTAGCAGAACTGTAGTGTCTGAGTCGGTAAAAAGCGCATGTTGTTCCATAGCCATATGTTGCCATAGTAATGAATGCAACGCATATTGTTCCATAGAGATACAGCAAAATTCAAACCACTATAACTTGGCGAAATATGATTCAATCTTTATGAAACTTTCAGGATAGATCAATCTTATAAATTGTCATCTATGTACTGAATTTCATAGAATTTAAGGGTTCCGTTAAGATTTTATTCAAGAAAATATAAAATCGATAAATCATACTATTACTAACAAAGTTGAGTAAATTGCAACTTCTAACGTATTTTTTGTTATTGTACCCACCAAGGCCTACATTCCTGATTTTATTTTGATGGAAGGTGTCCAATCGCGAGGGGGGACACACACATTTTTCGTGTATTTCCCCTCCCTGTGCTTCTCTCGAAGCTAATTTTGCCAAAATAAGACCTGTTTTGAACAGTTCTCATCAAGACCTTTCATTTGATATCCATATCGGCTACCTTCAATGAAATTTTTTTTTCGGGGGGTCACTCTCCTATATGGGGAGACCCCCCTTAAATACCTTATAAAATTACTTTGTAGTTGAATTTTGAAGAGATCACAAGTTCACACCTACGCACAAAATTTGATGTCTCTAGCTTAAGTAGTTTCCGAGAAAAACTGCTGTGACACACGAACGGACGGACGGACGGACGGACTGACGGACACACGGACAGACGGACAGACTGGTCGCGAAACTAGTAGGGTTTTGCAAAATTATTTTACAAAAACCTAAAAAAACATACGTATAGAAGATTTCACCACAAAAACACAGGAATTATGTTGTTACCATAGAAAATTCGGCAAGCAAGCAAAAGTTTACTCCCCACCGTATAAGCTGAAACAATCAACTCAATCGGGAAACTAAGTAGTTTGACATTTGAAATCGCACATCTGGACGGCAAACACTTGTGCAAGAAAAGGAAATTTGAATACCGTCTTCATATCACGGATAGAACTACAGGATTAACGTTTTTAAAAGACCCCGAGTCGACTTATCGATCATTCCTGTATCGCCAATTTCACCAGCCTCCAAAAGAGGAGGTCTCACGCTGTATGCGGCCAAAAATATGGCAATTCAAACATACAGACAAAAACAGTGGACTTTAACCTTGATCTCAAAAAGAAATTTAAATGGTCATCAACGATAGCAGATGTTGACATCGCAATAATCGGAGCAGATTTCATAATCCATCGCAACTTACTGATTGACCTTATAAACAAAAAGATTAGTAATTCTCATAACCATCGTAGTATTCTCGGGGAAACTATGGAAACGGGTACCTACAATTTGTCGACCCTCAACCTCAATCACAAACTAAGTGATATCGGAGTGGGTTTCATGGAAGCCATAGCCTTAGTCAAAAAACAGTCAACTTTGAAGACAAGTGTAACAAAATATTAAATTGTGACGACTGGACTCCTAGTAGGTGAAAGGCATTGACGAATATCTGGAAAACACTGCATGAAGTAAAAGAAGAGATACGAGTAGATCTTTTGATAAGACAATGCCTTTGTGCTCGTTCTTCGGGTTGTTGGGCATCGCCGTTACTCTTGATTAAAAAGAAAAACGGCAACTGGCAAGCCTGCAATGACTCCCAAAAATTGAGTGCTCAAACTGTTTCGGGTCAATACACCATTGCAAATATTCACGATGTAGCAGAACGAATGCATGGAAAGACAATCTTTTAGGATGAGAGAGCTTGTCGTGCATTCTTAGCCAGGTTTCTGTTGTAGAAAAAACATCAATATTGTTTTGAGTAGTAAAATTGAATGCTTCTTATGATTAATCTGAACTAGGATTATAGAATTGACTGTTCCCAAAACCACACTCTGTCGTGATGAAATCGGCAACATAATCGCTGACGAAACCAAAATTAAGGAAAGATGGGCATCATATTTCAAGAGCCTCCTTAATCCTCCGCACAGCTCCAGATCATTGGAGTCTAAAGATGTCTGCGGAGGGCTTCCATTGGCCCCACCAACTCTAGATGAAGTGTGCTCCATCATCAAAGCCAATTCTTTTGGGCACCAGCCATCAAATATGGTGGCAGTGGTGTTCATAAACCTATTCCTAAAGTCATCCAGCACAGAGTGGAGCCAATCAATTACAAAAATTATAGAGGCATATCACTCCTTTGTACCGCGTACAAATTATTTTCAAAAATCTTAGAAAATAAGATCGGATCAAATGCCAACAGTATTATTGGGGAGTATCGAGGTGGTTTTAGTGCAGGTGGATCGACAATAGACCAATTGTTCACAGTCAAGCAGGTCCTTGAAAAATGCTAGGAGTTCAGCATAGACTTACATCAAATTTTCGTTGACTTTAAGCAAGCATACGACAGTATTGATCGTAATGTACTTTACTAAGTAATGCTTTGCTTTGGCATCCCAGTCAAATGAGTCCATCTTACCAAAATGACAATGACGTTGACGGCCTTCCAAGTCCGCATCAATAACCAACTCACCGATGCCTTTGACACAAATATCGGACTAAAACAGGGAGATGGACTGGCCACATCGCTATTCAATTTCGCTTTGGAGTACGTCATAAGGAAGCTACCTGTCAATACGTAAGGTATATTACAATACAAGCCAAGCCAAGTAGTAGCCTTTGCAGATGACATCAACATTTTGTCACGGTCATAAACAACTATCAAAGAACTCTTCTTTAAGCTCGACAGCGAAGCAAAACTAGTGGGGCTACATATCAAGGAATATAAAACAAAGCTCATGACGCAGTCGAGGAAAATACCTCAAATACACAAAATATCACACTTGGCGAATACAGTATCGAAAATGTACTTTTACCTTTGATGATAACAAAATTTTTGAAAGTTTTGAAATTTCATCTTTGTTAGTGGTTTATTTCTCGTAATGCTTTATTTTTAGTAGTCAATTGGCAGTGGGCTAGGTTTTTCATGATTGAAAGTGATGGTTTTAAGATCCGTGGAGCCCCCTAATTGTATGGGCTACATTTCTGAGCTTTGATATTTTATGCGCCCTGGGTAGGCCCATGAGCAATCCAAAATTTTATAGATTAAATTGTTTTCAAGTTGTAGGGGATCAAAAGAAGCTCAAAATGGTTTGTGGAAGCAAACATATTGGTAGATCACCGATCTTGTATGATAACCTCGTTCTTGGCGCCCTACGCTACTGATGACGACCAGCCGATCCATATTCCCTATGCCACTAACGTCGACAGTTCGTAAGTGACTTTTAACCTAATCGCTGCCACTGAACCACGACTTAACATGTGTCGGAAAAAGAATTCCGGAAAAGTCAAAGCGAAAGGAGTATCCCGTGCAACTCTTGCTGGGCTTGAGTTCCACGTTGGCAGAAGTGATAAGCATAGGAACTCGCTAACAACGAGACTCAGCTGTGTTGGTGCAACTGCTGCCGTATATTCTGCAGTTATTCTAGAGGATTTGACGGCTGAGGTTCTCAAATTAGACAGTCTGATTAAAGCCACCATTGCCAGAGGTGGAGTGTTTCCACACATTCAGCCATCCTTGATCGGGAAAAAGTTATATTTTGTTTTGAAAAGTGAGGTTAATAGTTCTGTTTTGTCGTCTACCTAGCAGAATTCCAAAGCGGGATATAGCATGTAGAGGGGAAATAGCCACCTGAAGGAGTGATATGCAAGATTAGCGTACGAAAAAAAAGAAAAGGGAAAAAAGTATGGTTATTTATGGTGCCACGAGGTTCTGCATGTATCGAACCTCAAACTGATTTCTTCGTCAGGTGGATTGGGGAGCGAGGCCCTAGAGCAAATTTTGGTGCTAAGCGGGAGACAGGGCATGTGTGAGTGCAAGTGCCGGAGTATCCATTGCCATCCTGCTGCTTTCCAATAGATATACTGACGACGGCTTAATGAAACGAAAACGACGGCAAAATCGTTCGAAAGGAGCAAGCAAGGATAAACGTGGACGCTCAGGGAAGTTCCTTCTATTCATTTCTGCACTCAATCGTATGTTAGTAAAAAGAAAACAGAACCGGCCTTTTATCGACGGTCGGAAATAATTCCCCGAGGATGGCCTAAACAATAATTTATCATTTTGCTACGCGTGTGAATAATGTTAATTTATTTACCTTATTGGACAACCATTGCCGTCCAATCAAAATATTTGGTTGTTTTCACCTTGACTGATCCGTTTATCAAGGAGCAAAATATTTGGCAGTACAAAGCGAAAGCAGACAATTTCAAGTTGGAGGTCAACTTCCCAGACAGACATTGTGCAAGTAGCTTTTGTTGAAACTGCGGACGTAAAAAATATTTGCCGATATTGACTCGAATTTATCTGTTGAAATTAGCAAGGATGTTGTTTAATCCATCTAAATGAGTGCCCGTGTATTAAGTCCGATATCGTTTAATGGACTTTCGGAGTGAGAGGTGAACTCAGACATATCCAGTAAACATAATTCAATATTATACCAAATCCATTATTTATATCTGAATGAAAGAATTGATACTATGAGATTTATTTTGAGAAGACACAAACAAATAAATAGTCAAAGAAGTAATAATGCCACAACATAAAATATAAGAATAATTAAAATATAAGAATAATAAAAGCTTTAAACGTAAAAATCGATTGTCCGGAGTAAGGGAACTAGGAATCTACAATATGAAGAAATTAAAAAGCTAACGCCAATGCTTTTTTGGGGATAGGACTGAAGAACGAGTCTTCCTTATTGTATTTAATGCCCATGTTTTATATTATTTATACGCTTCGAAAATTTTTCGAATTTTAATAATTTGTCATATAATGACTCAATATAACCTGATCCTTGCAACAGGTTATGATGAATGATAATGGAAATTAGTTTTAACAATTACAAATTAAGTTACTAAATGATATCTTAGAAATTTAAGCCTTTTGTTTGCAATATTAGATTAATTGAATAGCCGTATGATCATTGATTGTTAAGAAATACGTTAGTACAAAATTATTTTCAAAAAGACACCTGAATTGAAATTTCGAGTTTGCTAAAATTCACACGCCTTAATCAAGAAGCGATATCCACTATCATCTGGGATTCTAGTTTAATCTAAACGATATTTTTTCCGGCTTGAGTATGAGTAGCGTATTTCGGGTACCACGTCGCGTCGGTTATATTTTGGGGCGCGTATTATTTCAGCGGTGGTTTCCGTTCTTTTTCTTTGGAGGAAGTATGTAATTGAGAGTAGAGTCGATAGAAAATGTTTGACGTGTTTTAGATCGGGCATTTGAACCGGTGGCTGAGTTACTGTGTTTTGGACTCAGTCTGCTCGCGTAAGACCCGCGACCGAAACTCCTCTCCAAACTAGCTAGCTAGCCAGCAGCCACTTAAGAGTAAAATAAGAGTATCCGGACTTGTTGACGTGATGGGTACAGTCCATTGTCACGTTCCAAAACTCCACGTCTAGAACCGATGAGAGGTCGGTTTAGATTTCCTTCGGGAAATCTCGAATGTTCGAGACGTGTTAAACCATTATACTTGTTGATTAGGCGAGCTTTTTATATCCTCTGGTTTTTCAAAAAATGCTTTGATCTTTAGTGTGGGCATAAAGTCCTTTACTTTTTAAAAACATAACCAATAAAATATCTAACTTTAAGTCGTTTGAGTATTCATTACAGTGGAAATATCAAAACAACGATGGAATTGTATATAGGCCTCTCAAAAGAGATGAGCAATTATTTGGCATATTATATGGTTGTAAGAGACCTTAGTTACTGGTAAACAATATCAGATTTTTTTCTCTTTTTTTCTTTTTATCTGCTTGACTTGATTTAATCAAAATTCTTGACTCCGCTATGATCAGAAGGTCGCAATTAATTAATATTTGCGTTAGCGGCTTATTAGTGTTATCATTTATAACAAGCATCTGAAGCGATGCGTTAATAAAACTCGTCCAAATACGCCCCAGCGTAATTTTTTCATATATAAATATGTATTTGGTAGACATTTCGTGTTTGTTCCCACAACATTTTACAAACAATAAAGTGCACATTGACTGAATTTCAAGTTTTAGCAAACATTCTTTACCGAAGAAAATTAAGATAATCCAAAATTTAAACCGCAAATAAACAAAACATTTTTCATAAAGTTTAACATCATATTTTGCATAGCCGGGAAAGAAAGTGGAATAACGTCGTTATGCTAATACTTCTGTATATTTATGCTCATATCAACATAATACAATTTATATGCCTGAATATTCTGTTCCATATTGCGACTACAAAATTTCCCTAACTTGCATCGAAATTCCGGGGCATGATACCACCTTTCATCAGATTTAACCCCGCGCTTACATTTAGAATTTGACCCCATTCCCGCTAACATTCCTTAGCCTGGTTCACACACAGATGAACATACATAACTCATGCCCGGATATAAAATTAAGGCGTTTCTGCGAACAAATTGTCTCATAAGAGAGAACGTTTCGTTTTCTTTTTTGTTCTTAAACAGTCATTGAAGTCATTATTTTACTTTTCCTTTTCGCCCGCCGATGTAGAGAGAAAAAAAAACATCTCAAAGTCTTTTATGCGGCTCGCATCATTAACTTTCACCAATTGTAATAACGTGGCGCACACGCTTACTCCCAAGATACAAAAGTAAGTTAGCTGTTGTTGAGCGCTTTATCCTTGCACAAGCCATGAACGAATGGAAAATGATTTCGCGGGCGTGTTTATGAGGGCTTCTCGTTTATCGTTTTTAAGGACAAACTTGCGTCTTCCAATTTTCTAGTTGCTTTGTTTCCTCCTATTGGCCGAAGCAGCTTGAAAAGCTGATCCTTTTGTGCCAGGCAGATTTATATGGCTCAATATTTGCCTTTTCACTAATTTTCCGTGAAATAACAAATGGTCGGGCATAAATTTATTTGGTAATTTCGAGTTTTGCTACATGATACAATGCACAATGGTCTCCGAAGGACTATGACTGAATGGTGGTTTGTATTTTAGGAATGGAAGTTCGGTCCGTTTTAAAATATTCAACCATTCTTGAAATTATTTATGTGTTTCGGACGTATTTTGTATCTATCAGATGAAATTTTCATATTTTCGATTGGTTTAAAGCAAGCGATATGGGTTTTGTTTGGATTGTGTATTTTAAAGAAAAGCGAAAATATTTGCTGTTAGCTGAAGAAAGTGATGATTTATTTGAACAATATCATGATATAACTCTTAGTGGGCTCATTGGGCAGCGCGATTGGATCTCTCTCAAGAAGTACCAGGGTCAAATTCCAAGTATGGCATTTTCATCAATAAAAAGTTAGTCAACTTAGCCGGGGTAGATTGCCCGTCGGATTTTGATACTCTGTCTCCATAGAACCTCGTTACTCCACATACATCCCAATAAAGTTTTAGTTTTGGATCATGCCATCATCTTAAATTTAAAATTTGAGGCCATATTTGTAACTGACTTGCATAGAAATCTTGCATATAATTTGAATTGAATTTATAGTAAATTGATTTTTGGAGTTTTGTCCGGGTGAGACATTCGGTCTCTAGTTAAATATGTCCTCAGGTCACAGGTAGAAGGTGCCGTAACTGGCTAGGTGCCGGGTATGACTACTAAGTCCAAGCGCTGACAAGGCTCCACTTAGTATTTACTTTTCATAGAGCCAGTACAGCCTCGGATCGGATTGGATAAACAGCAACAACTATCACAACGTATAGAGGACTATTCCTTTGGAACTTGAGATATTAGATCATTTAACAGACCAGGTGCACTACGATAACTTCTGGAAGAAATAAATGAATATAGAATCAACATCCTTGCAGTACAAGAAACTAGACGGTATGATGTGATCTGACATGCAAACGAACACTGTGTTAAAAAACGTAAACTGCAGGAAAGCTATAAATTTTGAGTGGCTTTCATCATTGATAGAACATTTAAACAAATTACTACTGACTTCAACCCTGTTGACGAAAAGCTCTGTGCGACTCGTATCAAGATCAAATTCTTTAATGTCTGGCTGGTCAACTTTCATGTGCCACTAAAATAGAAGAAAGAGACAGTCAAATTCTCTAGAATGCACGGTTGATGGATTGTCGTCGAATGGCATTCAAATTGTTCTGGATGGCTTCAATGCAAAAATCGGCTGAGAAGCGGTACATAGAGGAACAACCGGAGGATGCAGTATCTGTGTAGAGACCAGCGATAACGGGCAACGTCTGAAAGGCTTCGATACTAGTAGAAGCTTCACAGTAAGCTCCATTAGCTTTCCATATCGAGGCGTCCATAAGAGAACGTGGGCATCTCCATACGGTCACACATTCAATCAGATTGACCATATTTTCATACAAAATGAACCGCCACCAGGATTTCGACTTGTGCTTGTTCCACGACGCTGTCTGGAATTCGGACCACAACTTTATGAGAGTCAAGTTTCCATGCGGCATTTCGAAGAACTGTGAGCAAGGAGCATCAGTTACACCAAAGCATTAGATACACAAGCTAAATGACTGCTCAGTAATGTCTACAGACATGTCAATGCTGAAAATTCGCATAAACATATCGCCACAGGCGAGAAGAAGTAATGATATTGTCTTATCAAAACCATTTGAAAGACAGTAAGAGATGCAGTAGCAGAAGCAGCCGACAAGGTCTCGGGCATCAGAAAAGTAAGAACAACTGGTACAACGAAGAATGGAAGGAAGCGGCTCACACATACTGTATATTCCATGAATTGAGCTCAGAAAAATAATATATGGTTATTACGTATTTAATTTGTTGCCATTTTATTTTCAGTCTGTTGACCTTAATGTTTGAGTAGGCACTATAACATACCAATGTTTCAGAATATTTCCAAAATTTTCTTCAAAACCCTTACACATCTGTACTAATTGGATCTTTTGCGAACGAGTATATACACAGTATCACGTGCGATTGTTGTTGTGATTCAAAAATTTTAATAGTCTATAACTTAGCTGTTTACGGCCCAATTATGAAACTTTCAGATAACGTTTTGCATCGGAAGATTTAGATATAAATTTTTAGAAAATTTAAGAGTCTTCCTTCGATTTTATAGATGAAAACGTAAAACTCATAAAATGTATTATTATTAACAAAGTTGATCGAGCTTTAACTTCTGAAGTATTTATTAGCCTTGTATTCAAAAAGACCAACTTTTCTGATTTTTTCTGAATATTCTGTCCAAAGCGTCTAATCACGAGGGTGCAGGGCACAAATTTTCCGTATGTTTCCCTTTACTCTGCACCCCTACCTGCCTCTTGTTTAATACCTATTTTACCACAAACTTTTATTTGACACCCACATTAGCTACATTTGGTAAAAAAATATTTGAGTCCCCGATTTATATAGGCAGGCCACCCGTAAACTCTTAAAATATTTTTTTTTGCTAAAAAATTTTGAGACAACACCAATTTTGAAAATTTCATCACTCTAGCTATATGGTTTGCAAGAAAACTTGCTGTGACGCAAGGACAAACACACGGATAATCCGACGGACGGGTCGCAATTTTAGTAGGGTACTGTAAAAATATTCTGTTCTGTAGTCTGTTACATAGATACTTCCAAGTTAAGCCATTCAAAATGCTTCCATGAAAAATTTTCATTATTTCAGTTGCTACTAAAATAGCGAATGTCGCTCACTTGCTGATCTTTGAAAGCCACCTTTTTGATTTTATTTTTAATTTAATTTTGATAATTTTTTGGACAATAAAAGAACTTAGAACTTGTCCGAGGTATTGACTAGCAAATTTTTCCTAAAATTTTGGTGAAATCGCAGCAAAATTGCGATTTCTAGCGTGGTCACAACTATATATACATATATATATATATATATATATATATATATATACATATATATATATATATATATATATATATATATATATATATATATATATATATATATATTGTAATTACAGAAGTAGAATGGTTCTTGCACTGACTAATAGTTCTTATACAAGCATTAGCTAGGGGTAATGCTTGTATAAGAACTATTAGTCAGTGCAAGAACCATTCTACTTCTGTAATCCGAATTGAATTATACAGGATTAGGTAATAGAAAGAAGAAGGAACGGAGGAGAAACTGACAGATGAGCATTCGAAGTACAACCGCTGAACAAAAACACAAAAAAAAAGTTTTGATAACGTGATAACTGTTGGAGACATTTGCCATGGCTAGTGTGGATACGCCACTGCCAGCCACAGTGGCGCAACTGAAGCTCTTCTACGATACACTAGAGCAAGGCGAGGGCTTCAGTTTCCCTGAAACCGACGATTCGTTGGAACCAAATGACACACCTGCCGATAATAATTTGCCTGAATCTGGATTTAACCTCGCTATTATGGCTGCAAAAACCGCCAACACCACTGATGTTCAATTTGCGGCCCTGATCACGACATATGTTGCCACAACAGCCGCTTTTGATTCATTTTTGCCACCTGAAGATTACTCCGGCAACTACAGTTACTGATTGCACTGTTAAAACCGATATTTTCTATAACACCCTCCACCGCAGCCGCTGTTATTGCCCATGGAATCGCTGCACCTACGAAAACAGACTGTGATCACTCAACATATTGACTTTAGTGATGCTGAATATGTGGTCAACAAATTCAGCAACGATGACTACTATAATGTCCGGAGCTTCGTAGCTAATCTAGACGACTTTTTGGGAATCAACAATACAGATGATCTCTTTATGCTGTAATGCCTTCAACGTCTCCACACGGGAACTGCGAAAGCCTTTCTCAGAACTACTCGTGCCGCAGATATGCAACTTTCCGAACCAAACTGATGGTGGGATTCGTTGGCACGTTCACTCTACAAGACGTCTATCGTCAACTGGAAGCCAGTAGTTGGGATCAGAAGAACGAGATGTCACAGAGATATGCTCTTGAAATGCTAGCAATTACGAATCCCGCCCAACTCACTGTAATCCAAATAGTTAATCTCATCATGGACGGTCTAAAGGTCCACAATACTGTAGCATACTTACTTCTAGGAGCACGAATTATTCAACAGGTGAAGGAGTTACTTGAGCATCATGAAAGGCGCATTACATCTGCTCCTAAGTGCATTGTTAACACACATGAAGTCACTGCAACTTTCCACCAATTCGCTGCAACTTTCCATCAACCTGCTGCAATAGTACCCAGATCAATTGCTGCAAATCTGTCGTTCCCACTATCCTGGAAGAAACGCCACGCTGTTTTAAGTGCACCAGACGAGGCCACTTCCAAAGTTCCTGCCCATAAGAGAAGCGTGCACCAGGTTCGTGCTTCAAATGCTGGGAGATTGGACATCTACACCGAGATTGCCCGAGTCCAAAGAAAGTCATGAGAGTTATTCGCAACACCAACACCGTTGCCTATGTTAACGAATCGAAGAACGGTAGTGATGTGACTGACGATGAAATGAACAGCGCTATCAGCGCAATTAATTTAGTAAGTGTGGCTTTTACTTATAGTCGAGGAGAATACACAGAAATGGTAAAACTAACATTATTTTGACAAGGGCACTCCAATTAGTTTTGTCAAACGATCTGCAGTCCGTCTACTCATTAGCAATAGAACCTCCGATACGAGACTCCACGGTTTAGGAAATGCAACGATAAAAACGAATGGGAAGGTGGAGCCTATATTAAATTTGGTAGACAATGTAGAAAAATTCCTCTTTTAATGATTTCAGATGAAACAGTATCACTACCAATAATCTTAAACCGGAATTTTTTAAAGAAGTTTAATATTTATCTCCATTAATTCAAAGATATTAATACCCAGATGTATAGTCATAAGAATAAAGCGTTTGAAAAAGACAAAAATTATTTCTGTCCCCTCAAACTGACAAATGATAAAGTTGTGACCGCTCAATTTGTTAAATACAAACCTCCTGAGGAGCCCACCTATAAACTTAATAATACTGATAAAAATCCGGCCAACGCTGGTACACCCGTTAATGATCAGAGCGACAATAACTTTAGAACCTTATCCGACCTTACTACATTAACCCCAGATGACACAAAAATCCTAGAAATACATATGTCGCTGAGCAAAAACCACACTCAAGCCCTTAAAAAGACCATTTAAGAAACTATTTGAATCCGATGAATGTCATTGTTCACCTAAATAATAACACTCCGTTTCGCTGTACGCCACGAAAATTATATTACCACGAGCAAGCAGAAGTTCAGAAGATCACAGAAGAGCTATTTCAGAAGGGAATAATCAGACCCAGTAACTCCCCATACGCTTCTGCTATAGCCGTAGTTAGGAGGAAAAGCGGTGAATTGAGAATGTGTTTGGACAACAGAACCCTAAACAAACAAAACATACGAGACAATCTTTCGCTGCCACTTATAGAAAACTGGATCGATTAATTGGCAGGAAAGAAGTTTTTTTTTCCAACTTTTGATCTGCGTAATGGATTCCATTAAGTTAGAATGAGGCCTGAATCTGTAAAATACATACCATTCGTAACTCCAAATGGTCAAGTATTCATCTTGTGGCTGCCCTTCGGACTGAAAAATGATCCTGCTGCATTCCAGCGCTTTATATGCAAGATATTTAGAGATATGCTCAAGTCTCGATCCATTTTCGTCTACACGGACGATATAATGATCGCAACCGCATCTCTTGAAGACCATATTGAGCTGCTAGGTCGAGTGTTGAAACGTTTTACCGAACAGAACTTTGAGTCAAAATAGGGAAAATGTAGATTTTCATTTGAAGAGATCGAGTATTTAGGGTACTTTGTCAGTGCTTCTAGAGTGCGCCCAAGTGAGGCCCATCTTAAAGTCGTCAAGCGATATCCTATACCGAGGAACTAGAAGGAACTTAAGACCTGCTTAGAATTGTTCTCCTTTTTTCACAAACTCATCCCATCATTCTCAAAAATAGCCAAACCGCTACAATACCTCACCCACGCCTTCAAATTCATTGAACTGCGCATAAAGTTAGCCGCTGCCTCATTATTAACAATTTATGATCCGAAAAAAGAAACTAAACTTCATTGCGATGCTAGCTCCTCTAGCTATAGAGCAATATTGTTACAAAGGCAAGTCGATAATAAGTTTCACCCTGTACTATTTTTTTCGAAAGCTACCACACCCGCTGAATCCCGTTATCACAGTTTTGAACTGGAGGCTTTGGCCACTATCTATGCACTGAGGTGGTTCCGAGTTTATTTAGAAGGCATAGCTTTTAAGATAATAACAGATTGTAACTCTCTGACGCTCACTCTCAACAAAAGATATGTAAATCCAAGAATCAACAGATAGATCTTCGAGCTTGAGAATTATAATGACACAATAAAGCACTGAAGTGGAGTATCCATGGGTCATGTAGACACATTGAGCTGGTGTTTCACTTCTTTCCCTTCTTCAAATGACGAACCAACAACTGATACTGATTTTGAAGCTACTATTTCTGATGCAAAACATAGGATGGGTCCTTGGTGCGTCACTTGTGCTCTTAAACACGCTCTACTTGACTTGTCCTTAGACCATTACCCCGAATAAACCAAAGCCAGTACTAATGCCCCTCGCTGTGTTGTCCTAATGTTCGCTGTCCCTCATGCCAACACTGACGACCCTTTCATGTTTCCTGCTGCTAGAATTAATAATTCCGTACAAGAATCCAATGAGACCAGACGCAGATGCACCACCCAGAAGCGCAAATGATGCAACTGATCAAGTATTAGCCACTATTGACAGTGAAGACTTCGACTTTTTGATCCAAGTCACGCAAAACCGGGACGAACGCATCCAAAAACTTCGCGAACAATTAAGCTTATGTTCAGCCCTAGGTTACCAGTTATTGGACGGCCTTGTCTTTAGAAGAAATAAATCCGGACAAACGCAAATGTACATACTATGCGAAATGGAGGATAATGTGATTCCTTTAACGCATGAAAAGATTGGTCGCCTAGGAATAGAAAAAACTTATGAGCAACTGAAGAAATACTATTGGTTTTCGAACCTAAAAGGAAAAGTCGTAAAACTCATAAAAAATTGCGTAAAATGTATTTTGTACTCGCCACCGCATAGTTCCAATGAATATAATCTCTACAATATACCGAAAAAACCAATACCATTTGATACTATACACTTGGACCACTTTGGGCCTTTACCTACTATCGACTCAAAATAGAAACACATATTGTTAGTAGTAGATGGATTCACTAAATATGTTAAACTGTATTCAGTTAACTCGACAAATACACGAGAAGTTATCAATAGCCTTAATAAATATTTTAGTTATTACAGCCGTCCTAGATGCATAATAACTGACCGAGGCACTTGTTTCACCTCTTTGAATTTTAGCACATATGTACTTGGCTAAACAGAACATCAATCATGTGGAACTTTCCGTTGCCTCTCCATAAGCCAACCGGCAAGTGGAAAGGGTAAATTTAGTTTTAAAACGTATGCTTGCCAAACATAGTGAGCCCATTAATCATGCCGATCTGGCTAACCTTTTGTCCCAGATTGAGTATCGCATTAACAATACCACCCACAGTAGCACTAAACAGTCTCCTAGTAAACTTCTGTTCGGGATAGAGCAGAGAGGTAAAATTGTGGAAAATTAACTAAATACTTAAGCGAGAAGGCAGATGAAGACTGAGATCGCAACTTAGATGATCTTAGAAACAAACAATCTGCCCTAAACATAAAATGTAGGAGAATATGTGCAGGATTAGGTAATAGAAAGAAGAAGAAATGAAAAAACTGACATATGAGCATTCAAAATATAACCGCTGAACTAACTAGACGGGTTTTTTATTTGTCCGCGAGTTTGTAAATTATTAAAAACTAGTTGAAGTAGCAGGAGAGTGCTCCTGCCAGAAGGGTTTTGTAAAATCATTAGTAAATCAAACAATGAAATCTGCATATCAAAACTTGACAAATATACAGATTCCATATATTGAGTTCGAAAAATTATTATGGTGATTATGCTTTTAAACTCGCCACCATTTTGTTTCAAGTGTTTTGACACCACTGCTTGAGTAGTCATGATAACACATCAATATTACAAACCATTTCTAAAATTTTTATCAAAATTCCTTCATATTTGTAGTGTCTAGGTCCGTTGCAAATGTGTATCTCCCTAGTATCACGTGTTAATGGTGTTGTGATTGTTAAATATTCAATCGGCTGTAACTCAGCTGTTTATTATTGAATCATTATGAAATTTTCGAGACACATACAATTACTTTGAAAAAATCTAAATTTTAGGTTTGATTTTATTGGCGTGAATGTAAAATTTATAAAATGTGCTATTATTAAAAAAGCTGATCGAATTTTGGCTGCTGAGGTATTTCTTGCCCTTGTACTCTTAAAGTCATACCTCTGTGATTTTTTTCAGATTTTTCGGGTCAAAGGTGGTCAAATTTTCGTGCATTTCCCCTTCTCCTGCACCCCTCAAAGCAAAACTTGTTGGTTTAAGACCTGTTTTGAAAATTTCTCATTAAGAACTTTCATTTGATACCCATATTGCCTACATGCGGTGAAAACTTTTTTTCGAGGGCAGTTCCCCTATATGCAGAGACCCCCCTTAAATGCCTTATAAATTTATTTTCTTGAACTTTGAGGAGGACATCACTTGGTACCTATTTGCAAAACCTTTTGTTTCTAGCTAGTGGCACTGTCTGGTTAAAACCATATACTGTTGATCCAATCCAATTTTGATCACACATAATTTTTCAAAAAAATACGGCCCAATTCCACCTCCGGCAAATAGTAATTTTTTACGGATGCAACGGTATCTTAAGAAGCATATGTGGGTTTGTTGCTGCCCACATAATGCATATTTTGCTTTTTAGCAAAGCTATTTAGTTTGGAATGAGCTTCATCGCTGAAGATGATTTTTCGATAATAGTAATTTATAATAATTTTTAATAATTTTCAAACGCTTCTGGTTCGTGAACTTTACCATGATAAAAATGTTGGTTTTAGCTGACGTTTGGAGACTGACAGTTCATTAAAAAAGTTTAAAGGTGCGTTCATATAAATATACGAAATTTTTATTTCCCTGATGCAAAACCTTACGTATAGATAACGTCTTACCAATATTCCAAATGTACCAATCATTAAAAGCTAGTTTTGGTTTGCCTTTAAACGGGAAAAAACGCTGCCGTTCAGCGGCTATAATTTGTGTAATGTGTGTGGTGGCAAAGCAATATAGATAATCTCATTGTCGCGACAATAGTTAACAGCTTCAATAGAAATATGTGACTCGTGGTTATTACAAATAATTAAAATTGGATTATCTTAAGTGCGTGAAGTTTGGTGTTGAATGCATTGAAGAGCTGGAATAAGTTGTTCAGCTGTCATCCAGCCACTCCTGTTTACCAAACTAAGACAGCCTTCAACAAAAATTATTGCCGTTCCCATTCCACAAAATGTTACTAGTTATCCATGTTCATCAAAAACAATTTGCCCTACTTGCCTCAGCGTTCTTTCAGCTAAAATGTTAGGAATTGGCGGAACTGTGGTAATGCCTGTTTTATCCAAATTTATTATGCGGTCAGCTGTGAATATTTAAAGCAGCTTGAGATGCCCATGATTCTCAAAAAAGTCAGCCACTATGTTTTTTTTAATGCAAAGCTTCTTCTTGCGCTTGTACTTTCAGGCTAATGACCGAATAATTTGATTATATTCTTTGAACGTCTTTGGTCCAAAATATCTAGAAAAAATCATGGAGGTGGGTCAACATCAACATCAAGTGCCTTAGAAGTTGATGTACATCAAAAATTGTTAATAGTAGCACGATATAATACTTTCAAATTATCTTCAATAAAATCATGTAGATACCCTTAAGATCAATGGTTAGAGTTATGTAAGTTTGTTACATCCTGAAAATTTGATAAAAAATCCAACAGTATTCAAAGAAGTAATTCGCGTGGTGTTGAGATTAGAGAACTCGCCTCGTAAGCCCAAGGTCCCTGGTTTGAGTCTCGTTGGCGATAATCAGATTTATTTCAGCTGACTATCAGCCGGTTTAGTTATGATACCAACTGGTTCAAAATCAAATCATATCGCAGCTGGGTGGACGGACATACGGTCAAAGCGTGATACTGAGCATATCATCTTCCCGAATGCCGATGCATTCGATGATCATAATGAGACACCCTAACTATCTCTAAGCAAAGAACCGAAAAGGGTTGTAGTGCTGAGGCAAAAAAATACTCAAAGAAGTTATAGCCAGCCGAAAAGCAACAACACCTAAATATTCGATGGTATGCGCTTCTTATTAAATCAGGCACTATATTTTCGATGAAATTTAACCAATTATATGAGTAGAACTGGAACAGTATAGCGGCAACTCAAAAAAGTGGCATAGTGGATTTTCTTTAAAATAATTATTTAATGTGCATCTTATCGAGGTATCCAATGATTTTATTCATTAAAAGTATTAAAAACGTGCCTCCGCTTCGAAGACTGGGTATTAAATCCTTTCAATGGGAGTGTATTAATGTCTGCTCAGCTTAGTAAGTGTTTATATCACTGTTAAACATAAAATTCGATCATTGAGAAGTTTCAAGGTTGTTCAATCTGCTTTTATTGGTTAGTCTAAAAAGTATTGAGCCTTTTTGTCGTTTTTTTGATTGAATATTTCTTTTATTTCAAATGAATTTTATTAAAGTATATATCTTTTTATTTATTCAGTCGCCAAACAAGGCCCATTTTAAATTAAAATACAAATCAAATTTAACTGAAGTCAAATACCAATACAATAATACAATCTTAATTATGTAGTCGATGAATTGAGGAGTTTTAATATTTTGGATTTAAAACAGGACTTGGAAGTGGTTGGGGAATACAGATCGCTAAACTTATTGAATGCCTTACAGCATCTGTTAACCGGCTCATTGTCTGCGTAATTGAAGTGTACTCGTGGTCAACATGGGAATGTGTCTCGTGACTCTGATAGGATCGTGAAAGTGCATCTTGTCTGACAAAACAGTAACTTGAATATTGTACCTTATTACGTCGAAAGGTAGACATGCAGACAAAGCGACTCTTCTGGAAGCGAGTGATGTCAGGTTTAATGTTCGAAGTCGATCCTCATAAGATGGTAGGTTGTGAAAAGAAGTCGGGTCATACAGAGATCTAAAGGCAAAGAGTAAAAATCCGCCTACGGCTATAGATGTCGTATATAGGGTCCCAGACTATGCAGCCGTATTCGAGTTTAATAAAACCCAGCATCTTATAAGCTTTGCACAAAATTTCATCGTAGTGAAGGTTGAATCTGAGTTTGGCGTCTAATACTACGCCAAGGTCTACAACTTTATCAACTCTTCGTAGTTGTGTGTTGTTAATTTCATAGTTATATGTGTCGACATTCCTTTTTCTTGAAAAGCTTTTCACGTAACATTTTTCCAGATTTAGTTCAAGATGGTTCATATCGCATCATTGGTGGAGGGCGGTTAGTTTAGATTGAAGAAAAGATACATCAGTTAAAGATTGTATACTGTGATATAGTTTGAGGTCGTCAGCATAAAAAAGGTGCGAAATATCAGGCAGCGCTTCTGAAAGATCTGAGATGAAAATAATGAAGAAAAGTGGACCGAGATGACTGCCCTGAGGAACCCCAGAGGCGACATTAATCTCACGCGACAACTGCCCTTGAAACTTGACAAATTGTGTGCAGCCTTTCAAATAAGACTGAATCCAGCTTAGTATTGAACCTGATATGCCGAAGCTACGGAGTTTTTTCAACAAAATTCCATGGTTCACTCTATCAAATACTTTGCTAAAATCTGTGTATTTGGCATCAATCTGATTTCCTTGCTCCATTGTACAAAGAATAACTGACGTCAAAGTGGTTAGATTAGTGGTAGTAGATCTGTTTTTACGGAAACCATGTTGCTCTTCATTAAAAAATGGTTCGATAATGGAAGAAATTTTACTAGAAGTAATTTTCCAAACAGTTTTGGCATAGCAGATAAGATAGCAATGCCCCTGTAGTTCACCACAAGCCGTTTTTCACCTTTTTTATGTATTGGTGTTATAAAGGATGGCTTCCAAATTGTAGGAAAGATAACACTAGATAGGGATTTATTGAAAATAATGAAAAGGGGTCTAGTCAGTTCACTTTTGCAGAGGGCCAAAAAACAAGGAGGAATCAGATCTAGGCCAGGTCCTTTATTTAAATCGAGATCCCCGATAGCTTGGAGAATTTCATCTTCTGAAATCGACATGTTCTCTATAAGGGTTCCAGACGATGGTTCCGGAGGCTCTAGGTTTAGTGGGGTAGCAGAGTTCGAGTAAACATGCTGAAAGTGGTCTGCAAAATACTCGCAGATCTGTTCTACACAAAATGACGTCGAGTCTTTGTATGTCATCATCGAAGGATAGCCATGAGTTTTACGCTTAATGTTTGCGATGTCAAAAAACTTTTTTGGGTTGGTAAGAGTTTCCTCCGCTACAACGTTCACGTACGATTGATATGCCTCTTGGGATTTTAGTTTGAATTCGAGAGCAATATTGTTATACTTACTCTTGATCTCATCGCTGGCATCATTATTGAGTTTAAGAAGCTAGTAAAGTTTATTTCTCTCGTTCCATAAATGCCGGAGATCTCTTCCTAGCCACGGCTCTGAAGTCTTGTCTTTTTCTTTATTTTAGGTATGAATGATTCAACGGCGTCAAAGATGATGCTATAAAAGGTGGATAATGCTGTATCCAAGCCTAACGTTGACAAAGTGTCATTCCAATTTACTCGGGATAAAAGACAATTGATTTGATCGTAATTGCCATTACGAAAGTCATATACAATAGTGGAATCGTACGATATAGAACTAAAAGTATCAGAAGTGGACAACTCAACGGCAAAAGTGGAGTGATGAACTGACTTAGAAAACAGATGCTCGTTGTAATCAGTTGAACTGACCACTACTTCGTCGTAAGAGTTAGAGAAAATAAGATCTAGCCATCTGCGATTTTGGTTAGGTAGAGGAGCTACTTGCTGCAAATCGATACTATAAAACGTGCTCATGAGATTCAAATCATTACTATTTAGGAGATTGATAGGAAGAAGGAGGCCGTCTTGTTCATCGACCACAAACTTTAAGTTTGGACGATTAAAGTCACCAGTAATTATAATCTTATCTTCTTCATTTGTAATTGCACCAATTTCAGCAACAGTTTGACAAACGTCGTCGTAGACAGTACCGTTAGAATTTGAGGGACATAAAAAACGCCAATATATAAATAAGATCTTCCCAACTTTATTTTAACAACTTTATACTGGAATAATTTGTATTGCGTGGAATTTACTTGCTCACTCATAAGGGAGTTGTGGACTGCAATTGAAATACCACCTCTTCGTGATTTTCCTGGGCTGTGACGATCTCTATCGTCTCTGTATATATTTTAGTCACTATCAAGGATCTCTTCGTTAATGTGAGAATCATTCAACCATGCTTCGGAAAGGGTTAGGATATTAAAATAGCACGACTTTGCGTCAAGAAAAAATCCATTATTATCTATGGCCTTTTGCCATTTTTCAGGTAGAGCCAATATTCCATTTAGGTAGAACTTCTGTGGTTTATCGGCGAAAAAATTGGCCAAGTGATTTTCACAGTCCCTTTTTGGAGTGAATTTCTTTGAATGAAGGAAGTTTTGTAGAGACCAAAACAAATGGTAATCTAATGGTGCAAGGTCTAGAATATACGGTACATGCATGAAAACTTCCCAGCCAAGCTCTGTCAATTTTTACCGAATTAACAAAGATATGAGTGGTCTGGTATTGTCATGATGCAAGACAACGCCTTTTCCATTTATCAATTCTGGCCAGTTTTTTTGAATTCCTAGTTGTAATCTGGTTAATTGCTGACACTGCAGAGCCTGATTGAGTGTTTGGCCAGGTTCTAGCACCTCATGATAAACAATGCTCTTCCAATCCCACCATACACACAGCATAACCTTATTTGGTATCAATCCTGGCTTTGAAGTTGTTTGTGATGATTCACCTTTTTTTGACCACAATTTTTTTCGAACGATATCATTGTATCTAACCCATTTTTTATCGCACGTAATGAGTTGCTTCAAAAATGGCTCGATTTCGTTGCCTTTTATTAGCATTTCGTAAATGGAAATTCGGCCGATCAAATTTTTTTTGTGTTAATTCATACGGCACCCAAACGTCTAGCTTCTTTATGTATCCAGCTTTAGGCAAATGGTTCAAAACTGTTTGTCGATGGATATTCAATTCCTTAGCAATGTCATGACTACTTATGTGTCGGTCTTATTCAATTTATTTAAGATTTCATCCACTTTTTCAGTGATTGGTCGGCCTGAGCGAGGTGCATCTTTGACATCAAAATTTCCAGAATGAAAGCGAGCAAATCATCTCTTGGCTGTGGCTTTTGATAAAGCATCTTGACCGTAGACACCTGCGATATATTCTGACCTTGATCGTAGTGATATTGTAAAATATAAGAATTTTTTTCAGAAATTTCACTCATTTTTAAATCAATACAACTTTTGACACTAATGACAAAATACAAAGCTGTCCATATGAAAATTGTAGACTGGAATGTCACCTTTCAAATGCATGTCAGTTTGACTCAATATGATTAGTATATTAAAACGAATACCAACTAGTGTCAAAAAAGGCTCAATACTTTTCTGACTGGCCAGTATATCACTGCAAGGGCGAGATGCACAATACCTTAGCGTTTCTTGCCTTAGCCAACATACCTTTACTCCGTGGTTTCAGGATTTATACGGAAAGACTCAATCAAAACCTTTTCCTCGGAAGGCATCTAAGAGCCCCCATCATACATACTCGTATTTGCTAGCACCATTATCAAGTTTCTCGCGTAGTTTAATGATTCTAGCCTTAGAAGCTATTGAGAACAAGTTGAGTAAGTAGGAGAGTGCTCCTACCAGAAGGTCTTTGTAACCATCCTGGAGTTCGAAATAAGTTTTCTAATAGCGTAAATCGGTGACTTGAACTATCCATCCAATACTTGGATAAGAAATCGCTCAAATTTATGCAAAAGATGCAGAGTTTCTTTTATAGGCACGTTGCCTACGCCATTTTGTTTCACCTTAAATAATTTTTCTGAATGCTTGGCCGATTAAGGATATTCAAATTAAACACTATTCCTTCAAATTTCATGAAAATCAGATGAAAATAAATGGGCCTACGTCAATTTGAAATATGCATCACCCATCAACACGTGTTATTGCTGTTGTAATACTATACAATTGAAATGGCTATAACTCACTTGATTGTGAGCATAAAGACCTGATATCAAACTACTCGTTTATAGTTTTAAGAAGTTTAAGGGTACCGTTTTGATTTTATGGCCAAAAATGGAAAATCTCCAAATCATGCTATTACTAACAAAGTTGAGTGAATTTCGATTGATAAGGTATTCATTGCCCTTGATCTCATATAGACCTACCTCCGTGATTTTTTCAGGTTTTTTGGCTTAAAAGTGTACAATCGCGAGGGGTGTGAGCACAACATTTTGGTACATCTTGCCTCCCCCAGGACCCCCGATGTACAAAATAACTTTTAAATTCAGATTCTAAAAGTTATAATCAAGACTTTTCATTTGATAGCCTACCTTAAATTTAAAATAAATGTCAAGAGCCACTTTGTTATAAGGAGGACCCCCTTAAACAATTTTGAAATGTTTGATAAGACCTAAACTTTTGAGAGACAGCAGCTTTTGACCTTTTCACAAAGTTAGAGCTTTCTAGCATCTACTTACTGGGACGCAAGGACAGACGGAAAACAGGTCACGAAACTAGTATGTCTTTGTAAAAAAAAATTTTTTACTAAGACCTAGAAATTGCTGAAATAAATAAATGGATAATACAGAATCAATTTTGAAAGGGTCTTTCAGAATTCTTTTCAGGAGTTCTGCAAACAGACATTTACTTTTATTCTCAAAGCAATGAATATCATTTCATTTGTCTATATGATTGCATCAATCTTATCAAATAAATTGGTTGAAGCAGATTGATACAATAGAATTCACTGCATCAAAAACCATTTCATCCCGAAGGCTCATTCTATGAAACGACAAATTCATTCTCATAAGGCTGTATCTCTATAGCTTCTTAGTTTTCAGAATAAAGAGCCAATTTCTCTTAGTTATCAATTGGCAAAGCAAATGAGCCAGCAAATTGATATCTGACCGAGTTCTTACCAAAATAATCATTTCCATTACAGCCAAAAGACAATGGAAAGGCGATGAATGAAACAAACCACATCATAACACACAATACCTGTAGGCAAACATAAAATTGTTTCCAGCCTTTGATGAATGCAACTTGAAATGAGCTATCTCGAATTGATGCGCTTCACATGTGGAATTATTGTGACAATGACAGTAAACCCCCATTTGCTTCTGCTTGGGAATGTCAGGTATTTTATATCAAACTTTTAATATCTCTCTGCTAGCTTGAAATAAGCTCCTATCAACTGAGAGAAATAATTTGCTAAAATTTCAGAAATTACATGGACTCTAAATGTGTTCGTAGTATTGATTATTGAATAGACTGTTTCAACGAAATTTTCTCGCACGGTTTTAATATTTAAGCTTTTAGGAATGGATTTATTTTTTAAGTGTTTCCACGCAGCAGTCCATTTTTAGTAGCAACGATTCGCTTTCAATGCTTCTGAACATTTCAGCCAAAATAAAAGTCTGTTCGAAACTTTGATATGGAAATATTTTTTTGAATAAATTTGTAATCAACGTGCAAGTATGAAAATGTAGTAAACGAGGTAATTTAAACAACAGTTGACATTTATTTATTCTTTTGTCTTCTGTTTTGTTATCTTTTTGCTCATCATTGTTGCGTTGTGTATTTATTAATTAGTTATAAGTGATAGACAATAAAATATAGAATAAGAATATATAATATAAAGAGCTCCTGATCTCAGCAACTTGTTTTCACGTAAACTCGATTAAATTGCTTTCTGGTTACTCAGAACTTCTGTCCACAAGAAAAATATACTCTACACCACTAGGAAAAAGAGAAAGCCTCCCCTTTGATTTGGACCCATTTATCAGTTTTTATGCAACGATAACCTGCTGAGCAGAGACTTTTGGGTGTGAAGCCTTCACCCCTGTATTAGCAACACTTTTATGCACCACATTCCGCTACTTTTCCAATCCACAGCTTTGAGCCAATTTCCACCCATGCTATGCAGGAAATTTTTCACCATTATGCAGATTTCCAGCAATCTGTTTAGTTGTGAGACAGTTTGTACACAGAAACAAGTTGGGTAGACAGACCTATGCTCATGTCAGAAGGGTTTTGTACTCAACTTACAAAATGCAGTAACCAGCAACGAATAAAATCAAGAAACATGTCAAATACGATTTTATTGGAGAAAATGTGAAATTCGAGGATCATACTATTATTAACAAAGTTGAAAGAATTGTGACTTCCGAGGTATTTGTTTTACTTATACCCATAGATATCTCCCTTGATAATTTTTCCAGATTTTTTAGAAACACATTTTTCATGTATTTCCACCACCCCCCTGTGCCCCCACTGAAGTGAAAACTGTCAGTTTAAGAACTGTTTTGAAAAGCCCTAATAGGAAACTTTCAGTTGATATTCATATCGGCTACCTTTCATGAAATTTTTTTCAGGGGCCACTCCTCTGTACTGTAATCATCGATTCATGGCCTATTTTTTCGAATCCTAGAATGGGTACAAAGCCCTTTTGCTAGGAGCTCTCTCCTGCCTCTTTGACTTGTTTCAATTGTATGTACTCATTTTCATGATACCTATCATTCCTGAAATTTTCATGCAAATCCTAGCAAAGCTGTAGTGTCAAAATCGATAAAAAGCGCATATGGCTCCATAGCCATATGTTTCCATAGTAATACAGCTCCATAGTAATACAGGAAAATTCAAATCGCTATAACTTCATTAAATACTATTCAATCTTTATGAAACTTTCAGAAAAGATCAATCTTATAGAAAGTCATCTGTTTGCTAAATTTTATTGAATTTAAGGGTACCGTTTGGATTTTATTCAAGAAAACATAAAATCGATAAATCATACTATTACTAACAAAGTTGAGTGAATTTCGACTTCTCATGTATTTGTTGTTGTTGTACTCATTAAGGCCTACATACATGATTTTTTTCAGATTTTTCGGATGGAAGGTTTCCAATCGCAAGGGGGGGTACGCGAAAAGTTCGTACATTTCCCCTTCCCCTGCCCCCCTCGGTATTTAGAAGGCAATTCTAAGACTTGTTTTGAAAAGATCTCATTGAGACCTTTCCAATGACACCCTACTCGGCTACCAATGGTGAAAATTTTTTTTTGAGGGGTCACCTCCCTATACGGGGAGACCCCCCTTAAACCCCTTTGAAAAATTTTTCTACCCTTGAACATTCAAGAGGTCACCACTTCTGACCTTTTCACAAAGTTTCATGGCTGTAGCCTCTATAGTTTCGGAGAAAAAGTGCTGTGACATACAGACGGACAGACGGACGGACGGACGGACGGACAGACGGACACAGGTCGTGATTGCAATAGGGTTTTGAATTTTAGTACAAAACCCTAAAAAATGAATAATGAAATTGACGATTTACTGTTATGAACTTAATAAAATATGGGAAACTTGATTGAAATTCAAATTTAATTACATGCACTATAAAAAGTAGGTAGTCTGTGTAGTGGAGTGGTTAGAACACTGAAATTCTACGTCTAGCACTCGTTGCGTGCAGACGTGTTTTTAATTGCTCCTGTCATTAATTTTAAAAATTAATTAAATTTTCACAAAAGTCAGTTGAAAACAATTTTTTTTTAATTGAAAACCATCACAAAATTGAAAAAGAAAATGAAGAGCTCAAGCTTCGAGTCAAATTATTAAAAGCACTCGCTGTAACTTTAACTTTCAACAAAGTTAAAGAAACCAAGAAATGCCAACAAGCAAATTCATAAACCGAAGATAAGAAAACTAAAAAGCCAAAGGAAGAAGCTGATCAAGAGTGTGTCCTCAGCGCAGGCGGCACAAACGACAGCAGAAATCACTATGCAGCGCTAGCTGGACTTGAAGATAACATGAGCATTGAAGAGGATCAGGGTAAAACTTCTAAGTTAGATAATGAGTTCATAGAATACCTTAAAATTTAAAATCGGGAGAAAAAATCAAAAAATTTTTTTTGCTGGTCCGTCCGTTAAGATTAATGAAAAAAAAGAAGAAGTCCCACCAATCAATGTATTTGGGCAAATGGGCAAAGATATGGTTCGGCTTTTTGCAGCCGAAAATAAGCTAAATGATTTTAAGATAAAAATATTTAATGCCGATAAATTGACAATTAGGATTACGTCGCTGGTTGATTTCCAGAATTCTGCAGATGTTCCGCATTTTATAAACAGCCCCAAAAGTGAAATACACCAAACATTTTTATTGAATGGTCTGGACTGTGGTGAGGACACAGTTGATCTCCTTCAGGTGCTCCGAGAAGTGGCACCAGAAATACAATTTATTTCAGTTAAAAACTTTGCAACAAGGAGATCGATTATGGAGCGCAAAAACTTGCCTCACTACTTAGTCCAGATTTCCAGCAAAAGTAGTTCAAGTGCCTCCAAAAAATACGGTACTTGAACTTCCGCGTGGTGAGGTGGGAGCGATTACAGAAAAGTGAGGTCAACCAGTGCTACAGGTGTCAAAGATTCGGGCATTTGGCTGCCAATTGCACCATGAAATATAGGTGTGTTAAATGCAAAGACATTCATGCTCCCGGCGAGTGCAAATTGGCTCAGGCGGAGCCAAAAGAAAAACTATATTGTGTGAACTGCGGTGCCTTTGGTCATCCAGCATCATATCGAGGATGCTCCCGATATCAAGATGCGAAGGTAAAAGTCACTCTAAAACAATGTCCGGCATACCGCAGTGTGATACCTACCAGCTTCGTCAAGCCCGGGGTGTCATTTGCACTTGCTGCGGGAGGACCAGCAGACAATGTAAATTTAAAAAATAATCTAAGTGGCAATAATGAGCTGCTCCTTAAAATTTATCAGCAATTAAATTCCTTATCGGAGAGAATCGATAAACAAGATTCGAAAATTAACACTGTTTTTCAGCGTTTAGGACCTTCAAATGCCTCAAAACAAGTTGTCATCCAGCCACATCCCCACGGATAGGGTTCGTCTCATCTCGATCAACGTCAACTTCATTGTTCTTTACATCAGCGTGAATATCTCCTTGAATTCATTGTCAGGCAAAAGCCTGACACCGTGCGTCTCACCGAAACCCACCTCAATTCATGGCATTCCATGACATTCAAGGATATTGAATTCGTAAGAAACGATAGGGTAATAGGTGATGGGGGAGGTGGCACCGGTATATTAGTGCGAAGACCCTATTGTTTCCAAAATATTGAAAAAGTCGAATCCAAAAGCTTTGAATCTCTTGAAGTGTCCGTTATCATAATCTCACTGTCAGGTGGGGATAACCTCTTGGTTATCTCTGCCTATGCAGCTGGTGGAACTGTTCTCAAGCTCAAGGAGGAGCTCAATTCCTTGTTTGAAATACTCGAATTGAACAGGCTGCATAACTATTATATTCTTGCTGATGACCTGAACTCCAAGCATACATCATGGCTGAACGCCACCAATAATCCGAGAGGTGTATTCCTAGAATTGCGGATAACAGAGAACCAAATTGAATATAAGTGCAATCTATATGGGTCGGAGTTCCCAATATACCCTAGGACAAATTCATATTTGGACCCTTGCATTGCTGACGCAAGACTCAAATTCAACTTTGAAGGTCCTCAACGAAAACCGCAGATGCTTCCTTATGATAGCGACCATAACGCAATCGTAATGGAAATCAGTCATCACAGGGATGATTTCCTCCTCATTCCAGTCCAACACGAAAATCATCGGTTGAATTTCAAAAAAACAGACTGGGGAAAGTTTCAAAAGAAGTTTAATCGCGAGTACCAGAAGCAATGTCCCCCTTCTGATGGTGGCAACTCTTGCTCAATGGTTCCTAATGACAGGAATCTAACTAACGATGAAATAGATCTCTATTTGTCGAAGTCAGAGAAGCTGACGTTGGAAACGATTGAGAAAGTTGTTCCCAAGATTAAACATCGAAACAATATGGAAGGATATGAAACACCAACCATCGCAAGGTTGAAAAGATTGAAAAGCCTTCTTCTCACACGCGTCAACAATATTCATAGGCGATTTTTGGACCATCCCTCGTTGGCTTTGTTGAAATTACACCTGAAGAATGTCCGGAGCCTAATCCGGTCATACTTCAGGAGTGAGGTCAGCAATCAATGGGCGGAAAAACTGAGGGGTATTAGCCCACCTGACCCAGATGGCGTGTTCGCGAAAGTAAATAGCATACTCCGCAAGAAGTCTCGAGTGAAGGTATCGAATCTTGAAGTCACTAGTGATGAGATAAATCTTCTCGATAGGGCTGGTATCGAAATTGATAGTACGACTCCGGATAGAAATGGAAACAGGATTATTTGTGAAGGGTTGGATAAACTTGCCCTGATTGGAACACATTTTGAATTGGTTCATCTACTAAACCCAGAGAGAGGGAACTTAATATTTTCAGATGTCGTTGAAGCAAAAGTTTCCGACTTTAAATCAAGCCTAAACGGCCAATCAATTCTTCATTTCAATGAAACATTAACATCTGACCTCATACCGAGCTTGAATCTTATTGATTATTTTGTCAGCTATGAAGACTTGTGATTCATATTTCGTAGGATAAACAACAAGAAATCATGTGGTACTGATGGTATTCCAAATGTAGTTCTCCGACATTTGCCGGAGGTTGCTATTAGGAATTATTGCAAATTGTTCAACAACATGTTGAGCAATTCATATTTTCCAAATTAGTGGAACAAGGCTAAGGTATTTTCGATCTTGAAGAAAGGAAAAGAATCTTCGTGCCCGAAAAGCTATCGCCCTATCAGCTTGCTGCTTAACATCAGCAAGGTAAGAAATTTTGTTTAAGGAATGTCACCTCGTACGAAACTGCGAGATCAGCAAGGTGTTTGAAGTGGTACTCAACACAGCACTAAATACCTACATTGAGGGATATGAGTTGATGCCGAGTTGCCGATTTGGTTTTCATGCCAGGCATTCGACCACACATGCAATAACGAAAGTAATCTCAGAAATCTGTTGGAAATTAATGATAGACAATGTGTTGGAGCATGTCTCATTGATATGGAGAAAGCCTTCGATACGGTGTGGTTGGATAGACTAGTTTTTAAACTCCTTCAGGACAAGTTTCCCGGACACCTTGTCACCATGATGTGTAATATGTTATACGGGTAATCGTTTGTTGTAAATGACAGAAATCTGACAACAATGCGCGAGTTTAAGGTCTTGAATGGTCTACAGCAGGGACCAGTTACTGCGCCTCTGCTCTTCTCAATCTTCATTCGCAAGCTATTGAACGGCTTTGATTTTAACGTCTCATCAACGCGATCATTGGTAGCGTTTGCTGATGATCTGATCATCTATACGGCAGACCGAAAAGCTACAATAGTTCAGAGAAATCTCCAGAAAATGCTCAATGATGTGCAGTTGTACACTGACAATTGGCGAATGAAAATTAAGGCGCGAAAGTGTGCAACAATCTTGTTTCAGACAACTCTGCAGGGGATCAGTCAAGACCTGAAACGTAATTGGAAAGATTTCCACATTATGGCTGGCGAGGGTAGTGCAGAACGAGTTCCACATAAATCCTGTGTTCGATACCTCTGTGTTTATCTCGATCAGTATCTGTACTATACTGAACATGTGAAAATCATGCTCAGTAAGGCACTTTAAGTAGTCATGGCCCTACGAAAGCTCTTTCATTCCAAATACATTGTTCAAAAGGTCAAAATTATCTGTTACCAGACCCTGATTAGACCAGTTTTGACATATGGATGTCAGATCTGGTACAACCAGAGTGCTAGTACTATGGAAAAATTAAGAGTTTTCGAAAGGAAATATCTTCGTGCATGTACAGGTTTGTACAGAAAGCCTGAGACGGATTGGAAACATTATACATCGAAAAGAAGAATTTATCAAACTGCTAAAGTGACGAGAGTCGATATCTTCATATTGAGACTTCTTCGGAACCATATCGCAAGACCTGTGACTGTGAGTGAAAACCCTTGGATTTCACAGCCGTTCCATCCTACATACAGGTATATAGCGACTTGCCTCGCTACTGGCTTTATTCCTCCAGAAGCATTCGTGTATTTGGACATGCATGGATATGTTTTTGATTCTGACGGTGTCCCAGTCATATATCACATATATCGACGGGCCACCGATAAGAAGATAAAATATCCTCCGAATTTGAGTTCACGAGACCAACAATTCTAATGGAGATACTCATTTGCTAGATTCGTTGAAGCTGATCGAATTGAGATGGCGCAATCCAGGTATTGGTGGCTGAATGACAATGTCTAAATTATTCGTGTTTATTTCCAGTTTTGTGGTTTTTTCGTATTTTGTTTTTTGAGTTCAGCTCATTATTGTTAAATTTAGTGTTGTTGTTTATTTTTGTTAAAAATTAGGTATAGGTTAGGTATATGTTATGTTTATTATATTACGTTAGAGATAAGATTAAACACGTAGATTAGGAACATTGTTATAAAATTTTTTTAGTATAAGATAAAGTTTTTGATTGCATTTTATTAGAAATAAGTAACAACATATTAGGTGTAGGATCAAGGTTTCACTGTTGTGTTTAAATTATAAATAATTTTAGGATAGTGTAGGATGGTTTTTTCTCCTTTTTCCAATTGAATTCTAAAAGTATTTAATAACCTTAATTAATTTTTTTTTTTGATGAATTGTGTTAATGACAACGTATAAATTTAGAGAGCCATTTGGGCCATTAAGTTTTTTATTGTTATTGTTTGGAATTTGCTTTATATCTTTTTAAAATTTATATCGATTTGTATTAAATAAAGCGCTTTTGACTTGACTTTGTGGTTAGAACACTCACACCATATGCCGAAGGTCCCCGGCTCGAGTCTCTAGGACGACAACGAATTTTGGTTCGAATGATTTTACGGACGAACTATAAGCCCGTTCGGTTATGATACGTACTGGTTGAAATCAGAACGTATCGCAGTTGCGTGGACGGACATATGGCCAAAGCGTAGTACTGACCATATTACCTTCATGCAAATACATTTGACCAAGATAATGAGATACTCTATCTCTGCGAAGGCACGTAAGGGGCTGTAATGCTAAAGCAAAAAATAAATTAAACGAACAGTGTTAATTTTTCCAAATTTATGGTTATTTTGCAGAAAAATGAAATTAATTAGTCGTTATTATTTTTATTATTTTCTTGTGACATTCAACCATCGAATGTTACACGTAAGTGTTCAAAACTATCGCCCAATGTGAAAGAGTTATTGATCACGTATGAAAAAGTTGTCGAGTTATTTTTATTAGAGAAGTTCATGAGAAAATACTTCGACGTGTGGAACCAAAAGGACTTACAATTGATCCCTGAGGCACCCTTGAGATAGGAGAAAAAAGCTACGATCCGCAACCGATACAGATAATTGTACACGGACGTTAGAAGAGAAATCCACAATAGTAGTGTTCCCTGAATACCAAATTGTGGGCTTTGCAAAAAAATCAATTTTATCTGATAGGACCGTCATTTAAATAATGTCCCCGGCAAAACAAGTCAAAACAGAAGAAGAGTGCTCCTGCCAGAATGGTTTGGTGAACGAATTAGGAACTCAAACCGTATCTTCTGACTATCAAAACCTGAATTATACATGGTTTCCATAAATTGAGTTCGAAAAACGAAGTTATAGCGATTGCATATTTAAATTTACAACCGTTTTTTTCAAATGTTTTGACCCGATCGCTTCATAATAACATATCTATATTACAAACCATTTATAAAATTTTTTTTCAAAATTTCCACATATCTGTAGTCAGGAGACCCTCTTAAAACACTCATAAATTTTTATATGGTAGAACTTTAAAGAAAGCACGCCTCTACACCTACCTTAAAAAAATTAAGCTCCTAGATTGAAATTGATGTGACCGACGGATAGATGGACATACAGGGTTGCGATTCCAGTAGAGTTTTGTAACATTATTTTAAAAAACCAAAAAAAAAGATATGTATTTGAATAGTCTATATTTCTCACCCAGGCACAACGATTTTTCTACATTGCATACTGAATCAGACTTAATATGCATTTTCGCTAATTCTACGTATTAAAAGGCATTTAGAAAACTTATACCGTAGCATAATCTAATAAGTTTGAGTAAAACCTACCCAAATTATTTTTGATTGCTTACCCCAATGATTTTCAGCATCTCAAATGTTGCTTCATGATATGAGATCAAATTAGACCGAATAAGTAAATTGAATGTACCAACATGTAAGTAGAATATGTTTCATGTAGATGTGCATCCTTAGAAACCCCCAGATCGCTTAAGAAGAAAACAAACCTAGAAACAAATATCTGATAAATTGTATAATTATAGTTTGATTTGGTTGTACTTTGCGGTAAATAATTTTTCCAAAATTAAACGTTTTGCAGGAGTTTAATTAAAACAAAACCTAATAAACTACATCAACTTCGACCCTTTGCGTGATTGCTTCTTCAAACCTAACTCACAGAAACGTGGCTTCTAACCAACAATTAATCAAATAAAATCTCGTGTTTTTTTTACCCGACATTAAAATCAAGGATAAGAATTACAACAACTCCCGTCATTTTTGAACAAAATGTGAAAAAATGGTAGGGAATGACAGTACGATTCACAGTAGGCAAAGTAACAATGACCTTTTCTGTAAAAGTTCAAAGGACAAAAATTAACTAATTTACAAACTCCTTCGTAACAAAACAAAGCAGCGAAGAAAGCTAAAAATTGAAATGTTCCAGAAATCACAACACGCTGAATTATTCAACTTCATCTCATTTTGATGGAAATTTTGCCTCTGACAGCACGTCTAAGTGATTTTTGTTTGTAATGTATTTTACGACCCTGGTACTTGCTAAAAAGTGTACATTTAAAAACACATACAAACTTCTTTGAATACACTACGACCATATTCTTGAACGAAATAAACTTTTCGTAAAAGTTTCTCATTTTTTCACTTCCCACAAAGATATTGTTATTGGATTGTTGGGCAGACAGTTTGCCCGATCGCAGTGAGGAAGAAGGCCGTGACGAGCGAAGCCTGGAAAATAAAGGCAGCGAAAGGAAAGATAAGTAGAGGAGAGATTAAATTGATATAAATTGATTTTGATGTAATTGCGTGAATTTAGAAAATGACTTAAACACGTGAAGTGTATTACGCGCTTGATAGATTCGGAATTAGAGTTCTCCGGGAAATAGCACAAGAGAAACAAATTCATTGTTAGCTTTTAATGAGTTTCTTTTTTAAATGAAAATAATTTTCTTTTGATGGATTATCATTTTTTGGAGATATTTTCACATGCCTTTAAAAAATTTCATTAGAGCGCTTCATTTAGAAGCCCTACGCAACACATCTCTTAAATTTTATAAGTCGAACTTAAGCTTGCGTTGTCTGTTCGTCTTGTCCCTTGAGTTTGCCAAATAAAAGTTAAAAAAGTTACAAAAGGAAAGGAATGTGTGTTGAAAGGCAAGTCAAAGTTGATAAAAGTATTCGTTTTCAAACTTTATTGAGGTTTGTCTACTCTCAATGCCGAGTTTCTAACAATAGCATTTCAAAGTCAATCTCCCGGAACGGATTTCTGTGAACAGAATCACTCTGCAGCAAATTCACTAAAGTAGTGAAGTATTTGTTGTAATAAAGCTTCATGTCATATTCCTTGTGCTTTTTCGACTTCAGAACTTTGAAAAAAGTAGGGAATTGCTTTGAGAACCTTTTTCTTAGTAAATTCCTCTAAAATTCAAGACATTAAATCGAACTCTAAAGTAAAAAGAAAGGTTTTTTCAATTAAACTTTTATCGAAGACTTTAGAGAATTGTAAAAAGTGATGAAAAAGAGCAATTTATAACGTCAATATGAACAGTTTAGGGGGATATGCATATAGTGTCCTTTGTAAGACAAAATGATGAGAGCTATTTTTTAGCGAAATTCCCAGTTTCCAATGACTGAGGAAAAGCATGTTGCGTTGAGATCTCAACCTTGGTTTATAATTCCTAAAAAGTTAGCTTTTCAATCTAACTAATAATAACAGTCCAACGTATAACAGTCCAAATCTGAATCTAGGCGTTAAGTTGTTTGGGTAGCTCATTCCATGACCGTAACAGAATTCGAGGTGATATGATCAATATCAAGCTCAACTGTGTTGTTATTACCTTATTTTTCAATGATTACCCATCACAGCTGGGTTTGATGATAGTCCAACAGTAGTATCAGAAGATCAAACGTTATGCCGCCACTGAGGTTTGAACTTAGGGGCTGCTGCGTAAGCAGAGTGTCTAACTAAATTAAAATTAATTTGGGTCTATAAATAAATACACATACAAACAACCTTCAGACTAAACTCATTAAATCCAGATTATCGTTGCCAGAAGAAATTAATTTAAATGCATTCCATCCAGTGGCGGCTCGTGCGTTTGTAACCGAGGGATTCACAGTTCACAGTAATATCAGTTGCTACAATCAGAAGGGCTTTAAACAAAGTTAGCGTTACAATGTAATTGTACCTCATTACACAAGTCATTACCACATTTCCGAGTCAATATGAAATATTTCATATTATTTCGTTTTCATCTTGCCTTCCATTTTTCTTACCTTTGACATGCGAATTTTTCAAGATACATAGAATTGCGTAGCAGTTCGAATACGAATTTAATTTAGAATAAAATGTCATGAAAAAATACAGTTTTTGCTATCCAAGCACAATTTTTATTTTATTCATTATAATGAATCTTTATAAGTAATTTTTAATAATTGAAATATTGAAAATAAGTGAAATATTATTTTACAAAAAAAAAATGGTGTACAAAAACAAATGAACAAGTAATTCAAGTGCAGTGCTTGTACGTAAAATCCAATCTTCTTTCTTTTTTAGCGGCAAATTTGTCGATTACCATGTCGTTAAAATTTTGCGATTCCTGCAATAATTTTTTTTCGATTGAAAGCATTGCTAACGCAGTAATTCTGTCTTGGCTCATCGTTGATCTTAAAAATGTTTTAATTCTTTTTTGAGTCGAAAAAGACCTCTTTGCTTCAGCGGTTGTCATAGGGATAGTCACTATGAGTTTCAAAAGCTGAGAAGTGGCATAAAATAAATTCTCAAGGCAGTTTTCTTTTATAAACTTGAGAAGATTAACGGCACCTGATAAATTCCTGAAGTCAGGCCTTTTATATATGATTTCGTAGCCTGACTGCATGTAAAAATGGATAAGCTTCGACAGAACTATTTAAATAGTTGATCGGAAAGTCTGTTGCGAACTGAAGAAAATTTTTCGCTAAGAAAAGATTTGAAGCACTTAAATGATTTGTGAAAGCAAACCTATCAATAGCATGGCTTATGATTGAATCACAAATTTCCTTGGCTGCTACAATTTGCGTAATGTATGGATCGTCATTTTTTCTTTCTTTTTAGCACTAGTCATTTCTGTAGGGATTTCATCTTGAATATTTTCAATATTATTTCTTTCATTTTGAATAGATTGTTTAAAACTCATCACGCATTCTTGAATTCCAACTGCATCTATACTAATTTTCTGTAACTAATTGTATAAAATATCGCAATGTTGCATTATACGACTGAAGATGGTCAGCCGAAATAGAAAGACAGGATCTTGAAGCGTACGAGATATTGCACATGCTTGATTGATAGTTAGAGTCTGCTTTGAAGTTGATTTTATTTCTTCCATGCACTCAATTAAGGAATTCCTATTTTGATATACAGTGGTAACAACTCTACTTTTGTAAATCCACCTTGTGTTGGAAGTACGTGGTATTCGACGACCAACAATTGCGTCTAAAATGGGTACTCGTTGCGGAGAATTCGAAAAAAAATTACTTATATCACTCAAATTAGAAAAAAAACGCGTACTTGTTGATTTTGTTTTGCACCTTGAGATAAAACCAAATTTAACTGATGGGCATAGCAATGAATATAAAATGCATATTTGTAATGCGTTTGTATAATTTTTTGAACACCCCCAGTTTGTCCAGACATAACGTTGGCACCATCATAGCTTTGCGAAATTAGCTTTTCGGGGTTGTTGACCACTTTTTCCAAGACTCCATGAATAGCTTCCACCAAACTGACAGCATCGTGCCCATTAGGGTTTAAAAACGACCAGAAACGTTCCACAGGACTACTATCTTGAAGAACATACCGAAAAACTACTGACATTTGAAAAATGGAAGACACATCTGTGGTCTCATCAGCAATCACAGATACAAAGTCAGCGCAGAGTATTTCTTTCTTGATGGTCTATTGCATAATTTCCAACATGCAGTCCAACAATTCATTTTGGATTGTTTTTGAAGTACCTTTGAAAACGGTAGTTTTTTCTATGTGGTCTTTCAAAGCTGTATCCAACTCAGCAGTAGAATTTATGAGGCCACGAAAAACTCCTGGGCTTAGTGACTTTTGCGTCTCGTCATGAACTCGAAGAGCGAGCTCAAATACTCCACAAAATTTTACGCAGTCTATGATTTTAGATAAAACATACCGATTTTTCCGCACTTGCTTGTTGTTTTGTTCGATACTGCGTCTATAAGCACTGTCAAGTTGTTGCCTAATATCTTGCTTACCTAGTAAGTTGAAGTCTAGTTGGGCATTGATATGAGATGCTGCACTCTCATGCTTTTTAATTTTTTGAGCAAGATGGCTCAAATCGTCAACACCTGTTTTTGTCCAACTAGAATCTGAGCTTTTACTACCGAACAAAACGCACGGAAAACAAAATAACTTGTTTGTCACTGCACATCCACAAATCCATTTTGTTTTTTCATATGTTTCCGGGTTAAACTCGCGCTTGAACTATCTCGATTTCGAGTTCGTCACTTGGACAATTTCAATTTTAGGAATTGGTCTTCCGAGATTTCTAAACTTGATTTTTTCATCTAAGGAAAGTTGTTTAAAGTTAAATTTTCGATTGACAGCCCAAAGTAATGCTAAGAATTACAAAGATTTGAACTGATGGAGCACTCTAAATTCGTGCGCCGAATGCAGTACAAATTATGGTTAGCACTCCTAATACAGGGTGCGGCTGCATAACTTCCTTTTCTGAAATGCCCGCCCTTAAAGTGCTAACTGTTATAGCGCGGCGCTAGTAGTCTCATTCGAGAGAGGTGATTTTAAAGTTTTGCTCATCCCTTGGTTAGTCGCTATTATGCGTTGAAACAGTGCGGAGCGTGCATAAAAAACAAGTACCGCTGAAAATTTGTTTTGTTGAATTTTGAAAAAAGGAAGTTATGCTGCCGCACCCTGTACTTTTAACCCCCCAAAAACCAAAATTAGGTGCACGTGCAATCGCGACATACTCATGTTCATAAGACTATCTCGGATGCCAACGAGGAAAATGAAATTGAGCACGAAGAATGGGGGAAAATTCCATCAGGCTAGTGAACATATAAGTTGATTTTCTTTGAAGAATTCGTCTGGGAGGCCCGTCATTCACTTTAAAGACATTACTATTGATAACTTAGTTGAGGGTTGGCGCTCTGAATAATTCTTGCTGAATACATTTTTATGCTTTTCTACTTCCTTCTCAGGGGGTCACGTGCTCCAGTGCACATATGCTAGAGCCGCCACTGATTCCATCACCTATTGATGATCTGATTACCTCTGATCGCTTATTCAAGAACTGCAAATGATTTGCCTGTGCGATTTGGTGCTTGGCAAAAATTTCTTTTGAAGACGTACTAGTTACGCGTCCTATCAGTCCGTTCAACCGTCCGCCTATCCGTGCATCACAGCAAGTTTCCTCAGAAACTATAGAAGCTAGAAAGCTCAAATTATTATGAGTAGGTCCGAAGTGATGGTCTTATCAAATATTTTAAATTTTCTAATGGGGTCCTCCCTTATAACAAAGTAGCCCTAAACATTTTTATGAATCATAGGTAGTTTGACGGGGGATCAAATGAAAAATCTTGATTAAAACTCTCAGAATCTGACGTTAAAAAAGTAAAAACAAAAAGTAAAAGTACTTGATTCAATCCCTTTAAATCTGAAGGAAAAAACGCATGTTGTACATCGGGGGATCTAGGGGAAGGCTAAATATACAAAAAATATGTGGATGGATTTTGGAATGATTTTCCAAAACAAATTGTTATAATTTTTATAAGAATTTTGTGTGTTACAACCAAGACATCGTCGAATACTGGTAGAACAAAGCTTTGTACGCTGGGATCAAGTATTTTCTTATGAGAATATGTTTCACTTTTTTTACTCTTTAAGTATTTGCGCCACTCTGAATTACATACTTATGGTGAGGCTCTGCATCGGTAGGAATCTAGTAGTCAGAGCCAGCAAGAGTTTTTTCTTAATTTTTCGTAGGTATCTGGATACGAGTATCTCTGAATTGCCAGACTTTTAAAAAATAGATATTCCTTAAATCACTTACTATCTCCATCATCAATATGATTGGTGTAGTATTATACAATTCCTGTGATCTTTTGAAGAGCAGTAGAGAATGACGATTTGACCTCTTTGCCAGTGTAGTCCCTGTGATTGGAAATACACCAATTAATGCCGTGAAACACCTCAATCTATGTACCATCTTCAGACACAGTAAAATTGTTAACTATGTTGCTAACATTTTATTCAATTTGGTTTCCTCCTTAATTGATTTTTGTGTAACAAAATCCAAAAATTTTTTAGAGTCTGTATGTGTAAAGAGTAAGGAAAGCATTTGAAGAAATATCGATTAAGGATAAAACGTGTTCACTCCATGATACCCTAAGGCGTGGATTCTCAGTATGAATATTATTCTTTAACATAACTTGAACACAATTTCAGATATTAATGGCGACTAATCGACAAATTTTTTCCACAGCCCCACTCAACACAAGTACAGGGTTATCCATTTCGTGTTAGGGAAAGTATAACCCTGCAATTTGACATTTGTCAAAATCAAATGTAATCTAAAGCGTGTTTTTTAGCTGAAGGTTTGCCATTTAGAAATATGGACCGTTTAACAGTCGAAGAACGTGTTAAAATAATCAAATTTTATTATAAAAATGGTGATTCTGCTGTATCAACATTCAGGGCCTTACATGTCGATTACGGTCGACATAATTGACCTACACAGCAAGCAATTTCGAACACAGTGAGAAAATTTGAAGAGACTGGATCGGTTAATGATATTGCAAGGCCTGTGCATCATCGCAATACTCGTTCTGCTGAAAATATCGCTGTCGCTGCTCAAAGTGTGGAGGAAGACCCGAATTTGTCGATTCCTCAACGTGCTCAACATTTGGACTTGTCTTACGGCTCATTGTGGCGGATTTTGCATTTGGATTTGCATTTTCATCTGTACAAAATCCAACTAACTCAAGAACTACAGCCTCAAGACCATACACAACGCAGAATGTATGCAAATTTGGTGATTGAACAACAAGCCATTGATAACGATTTTTCAAACAAAATTTTCTTTAGTGATGAGGCTCATTTTTCGCTCAGTGGTTACGTAAATAAACAGGATTGCCGCATATGGGGTTCTCAAAATCCTCAGGTGATCACAGAAAGGCTTTCGCATCCGGTAAAAATGACCGTTTGGTGTGCATTATGGTCTGGTCGTGTTATTGGCTCATTTCTTTTTTAGGATTTTGTAAAATAATTTTACAAAACCCTACTAGTTTCGCGACCAGTCTGTCCGTCTGTCCGTCTGTCCGTCCGTCCGTCCGTCCGTCCGTCCGTGTGTCACAGCAGTTTTTCTCGGAAACTACTTTAGCTAAAAACATCAAATTTTGTATGTAGGTGTAAAGTGGTGATCTCTTCAAAGTTCAACTACAAAAAAATTTTATAAGGTATTTAAGGGGGGTCTCCCCATATAGGGGAGTGACCCCCCCGAAACTTTTCAAAACAGGTCTTAGTTTGGAAAAAATTGCTTCGAGGGGTGCACAGGGAGGGGAAATACACGAAAAATTTGTCCCCCCCCCCTCGCGATTGGACACCTGTGATCCGAAAAATCTGAAAAAAATCAGAAATGTAGGCCTTGGTGAGTACAACAACAACAACAAATACGTTAGAAGTCGAAACTCACTCATCTTTGTTAGTAATAGTATGATTTATCGATTTTATGTTTTCTTGAATAAAATCTTAACGGTACCCTTAAATTCAATAAAATCTAGTATTTGGATGTCTATTCATAAGATTGATGTATCCTGAAAGTTTCATAAAGATTGAATCATATTTAGCGAAATTATAGTGGATTGAATTTTCCTGGATGACTATGGAACAATATGCGCTGCATTTATTACTATGGAAACATATGGCTATGGAACAACATGCGCTTTTTACCGACTCAGACACTACAGTTTTGCTAGGCTTTGCATGAAAATTTCAGGAATGATAGGTGTCATGTATATCTTTGAAAATCGGTTCAGCTGGTGGTATCAGTAATCGTAAAACAAAATAGTGGCTGTTTTAAATGCGAAGATTGAATAATTTTGAGTTATTTTTTCGCAACTTCAACGTTTAAAGTGCATGCCTTGAACATTTGATTCAATTTAATGGATGACTGAAGATGAGTACCTACAATTAATGCTCATAACTGAAAAAAGTCAAGGAGGTGGGAGAGAGCTCCTAGCAAAAGGGTTTTGTAACTATTCTAGGATTCGAAAAAATTGGCCATTAATCGATGATAACAGTACAGGAGAGTGGCTCCTGAAAAAAAAAAAATTCATCAAACATAGCCGATATGAGTATGAAATGAAAGTTTTCATGGGAGCTTTTCAAAACAGTTGTTAAACTGTCAGTTTTTGCTTCAGTGGGGCACAGGGGGGAAATACATGAGCAATGTGTTTCCTCCGTCGCGGATGGACATCTGAAATAATTATCAAGGGAGATATTTATGAGAATAACAATACCAAAAACCTCAGAAGTCGATATTCGTTCAACTTTGTTAATAATAGTATGATCTTCGTATTTCATATTTTCTCCAAAAAAATCGTCTTTGACATGTTTCTTGATTTGATTCGATCTGGTGACTGCATTTTGTAAATTGAATACAAAACCCTTCTGACATGAGCGTAGATCTGTTTACCCAACTTGTTTTTACTCAACCGATGATTTTCATGTTTAACTAGGATGAGGAGGAGATCATCTCTTTGATGATTGATTAACATTACGATTGCATTATGGTCGCTATCATAAGGAACCACCTGCAGTTTCCATTGAGGACTATTTAAACCCAATTCAAATCTTGCGCCAGCAACGCAGAGGTCTAAATATGAATTTACCGTAAGGTATGTTGAGAACTCCGACCCATTTAGATTACACCTGTATTCAATCTGGTTCTCTCTTATCGACGATTTCAAGAATACACCTCTTGGATTATTGGTGGCACTCAGCCATGATGTATGCTTGGCGTTCAAGTCACCAGCAAGAAAATAATTACTTTGCAGCCTGTTCAACTCGAGTATTTCAAACAAGGGGTTGAGCTCCTCTTTGAACATGAGAACATTTTGACCAGATGCATAGGCAGAGATAACGAAAAGGTTATCCCCACCTGGCAGTAATATTTTGATAAAGGATACTTCAAGAGATTCAAAATTTTGAAATCGACTTTTTCAATATTTTGGAAACAATAGAGTCTTCGAACCAATATCCCGGTGCCACCTCATCAATCACCTATTACCCTATCGTTTCTTACGAATTCAAAATCTTTGAAAGTCATGGAGTGCCATAAATTGAGGTGCGTTGACACGGAACTACAAGAGACAGTCACGTCGATGTGGACTCACAATTGAGTTGACGTTGATCGAGATGAGATGAATCCTATCTATAAGAATGTAATTGGATGACAGTTCACTTTGGGGTATTTGAAAGCCCTAAGCGCTGAAAAATATAGTTACTTTTAGAATCCTGTTCATCCATCCTCTCAGATAAAGAATTTAATTGTTGATAAATTTTAAGAAGTAGCTCATTATTGTCACTCACTTTATTTATTTTATTTACATTGTCTGCTGGTCCTCTCGCAGCAAGTGCAAATTGCACCCCGGGCTTGACGATATTGAAGAGTGTCACACTGCGGTGTACTGGACTTTGTTTTGGAGTAAATTTCACCTTTGCATCTTGATACCGGGGCATCCTCGGTATGATACTAGATGACCAAAGACACCGCAGTTCACACAATTTTTTTTTTTTTGGCTCCGCCCGAGCCAATTTGCACTCGCCAAGAGCATGGACATCTTTGCACTATACACATTTATATTTCGTGGTGCAATAGGTAGCCCAATGTCCGAAACTTTGGCACCTGTAGCACCGGTTGACCTCGCTTTTCTGGAGGCGTTCCCACCTCACCACGTGGAAGTTCAAGTACCTTAGTTTTTGGAGGGCACTTTAACTGCTTTGGCTGAAAATCTGGACTAAGTAATTAGCCAGATTTTTACGCTCGACAATCGATCATCTTGTCGCAAAATCTTTAACTGTAAAATTCTATTTCTGCTGCAACTTCTTGAAGTACCTGAAGGAGATCAACAGTGTTCTCTCCGTAGCCCGGAGCCTTCAATAGAAAGGTTTAGGTTTTTTTGCTTTTGGGGGTGTAATCGTATGTAAAATGCGGAACATCTCCGAAATTCAACGCACTTTTTGCTGCTTGAAAATCAACCAATGACTTAGTTCTAATTGTCAGTTTACCGGCATTGACTTTCTTGATCTCAAAATTATTTAACTTATTTTTGGCTGCCAAAAGCAATTTGAGGACCATGTCCTTAAATTAGAGCCTCTCGAGTCGGGAGCATTGTTTTTACGTTGCTCATATAAATATTACAATGCCCAAATCCGTGTGTGGCTTTTTATTATGCTTGTTTACCAAATCTTTAAGTATGCATGTCAGATTTGCTTGCTTCATCAAAAATATCTCGGAATGGCAGTTGAATTAATTCAGCGTTTGTTCTGCCGCACAATTTCCTACAAGTACGAAACCCCATATTCGACTTATGACAATCGCCTAAATCTTCTGGGACTACTTTTATACCCCGTAACAAGACACACATTGAATGGCGTACAAAATATTTTCATAAATCATGAAAAATGCAATCGAATCATATGCCAGCAGCATTATTGGAGAGTATCAAGGTGGTTTTAGAGCAGGTAGATCGACAATAAACCAATTGTTCACAGTCAAGCAGGTACTTGAAAAATGCAGGAAGTTCAACATAGACGTTCACCAAATTTTCGTTGACTTCAAGCAAGCATACGACAGTATTGATCGTAACGTACTATACCAAATAACGCTTTGCTTTGGCATCCCAGCCGAATAAGTCCATCATACCAGAATAACAATGACATCGACCACCTCCCAAGTTCGCATCAATAAGCAACTCCCCGATGCATTTGAAAAAAATATCGGACGAAAATAGGGAGATGGACTGGCCCCATTGCTATTCAATTTGGCTCTAGAGGACGTCATAAGGAAGCTACCAGTCGATACATGAGGTACATTACTACACAAGTCGAGCCAAGTAGTAGCCTATGTGGATGACATCAATATTTTGTCACGGTCATTAACAATTGCCAAACTCGACACCGAAGCAAAACTAGTACGGCTACACACTAATGAAAATAAAACAAAGCTCATGACGCAGTCGAGGAAAAATACCTCAAAAGGACAAAATATCACATATGGCGAATACAGTATTGCAAATGTTAGCAAATTTGTGTATATAGGCACGAAAATAACGAGAACAGGTTGTAAAAGAGACAAAAGATGCCAAAGAATACAGCTCACCAATAAAATGCTTAGTCAATTTTAACGGTCTTGAAGACTAGCTGCATACACAGGAAAACAAAACACCAAGTTTACAAAATCTGTGATAAAACCTGTGCTATGCAACGGGTGTGAAACAAAGACCCCAATCCAAGCATCCGCAAATATATTGAACGCCTTTGAGTGACAGATCCTGACGCGAATAATTGGAGCGAAGCTAGATGGGGACAGAATGGGGTGAATTCGATACAATCATTAGCTGTATGAAATTTTCGACAAGCTGGAGGTCTTGACGATTGTCAGACTACGAAAGCTGCAATGAGCTGGCCACATAAACCGTATGGACGAACACCGGCTACCCAAAAACGTATTCGTTGGGAGAACTGAAGGCCGGAGACCAGTGGGGAAGCCGAGGAAATTTTGTTTTGACTCGATCGACCAAAACTGTTCATCGCTGCTCGAATTTTGAAATAGGAGGACGTGGTCAATGGACCGAGACTGTTGAAGGTGCTGTTTGCAGGAAGCGAAGGCGCGAGAGGGGCTGTAGTGCTACGAACAAGAAGAAGAACAACGAGACACTTTCTTGACCAGTGCTTCCTCTTTAAACTGGTAACAGTTATGTTATCAATTAATCTGATAAGCGCTATAAGTCCGCGCTCCCTTCATGTACCAGATCCTTGCAATATTTCGTAATATTGTGCGCCAGAACCATAATTTACAGTAATTCACCGTTAGTCCGCATGATGAGGGAACACCATAGTCTCAAGCTTAGCTCCCTTTGGACTCGTTTGCTTTCTTCAAATGTAAGCCGTGGGGAATTAACTTATTGAAATTTGACTGATTTATTCTTTACTGCATCATCTTATATGCATGGATTTTAGTTTTCTTTACTAAATTATAATTGGAAACTACTTGCAGCAAAAATATTTAAGTTATTAATAATATGAAGGTAAGTTTTAGCGGAACTTAGATAGAAGACCACATAATATACGTTGAATAATTATTGCTTTGGCACGCTTCCTATAACACTTTCTTTCATAACACGCAATTGAATTGATCCGTGGTAAAAACATGTCAAGTGTGTAAAAAGGCTTTGTTGAGCACTTGAAAGCGTGCATGATATGAATGGACAAATAACACGGTAGACCGCATTGATTTAACGCTTTCGGGATTTGCAATGAAATATTTTACTCTCAAAACTACAAAACTAATTTTTCTAATCAATTAAAATTTGGTTTAAAGTTGTTTTTCAAAGATTACATCACAACTCGTAACAATTTTAATATGCTTTGGCTGATTTTCATTGTGTTTTGATAAAGTGACAAGCTGCAGTATGAAAACTGTAAAGGCATATTGCCACTTTGTGTGGTGTACAAAGAATTTTCATAAATGTTAGAAAATAAAATTAGATCAAACGTAAATATTCTTACTGGGGAGAATCACTATGGCTTTAGGGTACCTCAACCTCCCAAGTGCGCATCAATAACTAGCTCACCGACGCCTTTGACACAAATATCGGATAAAGCAGGGAGATTGCATGGCTCCCTTACTTTTCAATTCGGTTCTGGAATATAGTATGACATAAGAATGTTACCTGTCAAAACAAGAGGTATGTTACTTTATGTTACATGTTGAGCCAAGTGTTTGCCTATGCGAACAACATCAAACTTTTGTCATGGTCATCAACAACCGCCAAAGAACTTTCCCTGAAACTCGATAGAAAAGTAAAACTAAAAGAGCTACAAATCAAGGAGGATAAAACAAATCTCATGATGCAGTCAAGGAAAAATACTTCAAATACCCAAAATTTCACACTTGATGAATACAAATCAACAATGTGGGCAAATTTTTGTATTTAAGTGTAGTAAAAGAGACGAAATACGATGAAGAATACAGCTCGCAAATAAAACATTTTATTCAGTTTTGATTCTCTTGAAAACTAGCTGCATACACAGGAAAGCAAAGCTTCGAGTATATACGAGGCACGGCCAGAAAGGTAGTGTACTGGTACACTCACAGTTGTAGGGAATACTTTTTCGACATGTTGGCAACACTGCCGCGTAGCTTGGCCCCTCCCCTTCAAAACGAGACCAATCCGAGGTTAGTGTGTTGAAAACTCTTGACGCAGTAGCATCTCTCGCGAAAAATGTCGATCGTATCTCCCGCCAAGTGCGAAATTCGCGCCGTCATTCGCTGAAATTTATAATGAGGTGAAAACTGTTTACGGTAATTAAGCTGTGAATCGTACGGGTGTGTACAAGTGGTGTTGTGAGTTTAAAAATGGCCTTACTTCCGTGCATGACGATCAGAGGAGCGGAAGACCTTCAATTGTGACTGACGAACTTTTGGAAAAAATCGAGATTGCGGTCCGTGACGAGCGCAGATTGACGTTAGATGAACTTTCTGCGATGTTTCCGCAAATCTCCAGATCCCTGATACACCAAACAATCACAGAAACTCTCGGATATCGGAAATTGTCTGCGAGGTGGGTCCCAAAATAATGCCAAACCTTATACGGCCAACGCCACGAAGCAACTCCTGAACTCTTTTGGATGGGACTTTTGAACCACCCCCGTATTCCCCAGAGTTGGCCCTTTCAGATTTCCATCTCTTCACTTCCCTTAAGGTGCACATGGGTGGGAACAAGTTTTCAACGGACGAGGAGGTGAAGGGGGAGGTGGAGAAGTGGGCGAAAGAGCTGGCGGGAGACTTCTTCGAGGCAGGCATCAAAAAATTGATCCCACGGCTCACCACTTGCATCGAGAGGGATGGTGACTACGTCGAAAAACAACTTACATATGTACAAGTGTAACCAAGTATGTTTTTGTATTATTAAATTTTTATTGAACCCTACATAAATTGAGTAAACTTAATTTCTGGACGTGCTTCGTATGTTAAATCTGTGATAAGACCTGTACTATGCTATGGGCGTGAAATATGGACCTTAATTCAACCATCTGCAAACATATTGAATGCCTTCGAAAGACGGGTCCTGAGGGGAATAATTTGAGCGAAGCTAGACGGGGACCAATGGCAAATTCGATACAACTATGAGCCGGAAATCTTAATGATTGTAAGACTATGGAAGCCGCAATGGGTTAGACACGAGAATCGTATGGATGAACAACGGGTACTCCAAACGGTAATTATTGGGAGAACTCAAGGGCGGAAACTAGTGGGAAAATCAAGGAAAAGCTAGTATGACTCTGTCGACGAAGGCAGTTCAGTGAAATTGGAGAAGGCGGCCTATGGACCGAGATCGTTGGAGGCCCTTTTTGTAGGAAGCCAAGCTACGAGAGGGGTTGTAGTGCCATGAAGGAGAAGAAAAATTGGTCATAGTGTGTATAGAAAAATCAAAATGATACCGTTTTCTTTTGCTTTTTCTGGGATGATTTTCTGGAATTTCTTACATTTACGATAATGTACGAGTATGAAACAAATAAAGTGACAATACTCAGTTCTGTTGATATCTCTAATCCTTTTCTCTCTTGAAGCACAACCAATTGATTAGTGCAATCTAAAGGAAGTTAATTCTGTATCCAACTAATTTCAGCTATGAGAAAATTGTCACTATTCCTTATTTATTTAAAAATAACCCAAATATTTGTAGCTGATATTTGTTCACTTGTCAAACGTTAGATCTAAAAAATGGCGCAAATTGGTTAGCCTGTTAAATCACGTGCCTAAATAGTAACTACAACATTTCAAATAAATGGTCAATGGGCTTTCCGAAAGCACTTTGATTTCGATTTGTCAATAAAAAACATTTCTGTGAATATTTCATAAGAATTAATATTCTGTGTCATTTTTATACGTTATAGCAGCACAACAAGTAGATAATGCTTTCCTTGATTGTTTGCAGATAAAAGTAGGCGCTTAATGATCCACTAATCACAGGTACGTTATGAAAAATGAATGCTACCACTCCTACATTGAGTTTACAACCATTCAAATACTAGAAAGGCTAACAATGAATAGAAATATTTTTCGTAGAGGATAGCAATGAAAAGAATTTGTACTTGTAGAGGTTAACAACCAAGAGATTTGTAATCATAGAAGTCTGTCTGCAAGTTATTTATAAATGAAGTGTTTTTTCCTGATTCCCAAAATGTTCTTAAAGTTTTAGAAAATGAAACTCTACGAAAAATTCCACAGTGAATCGTTCCACAAATCAAACATAAAATCGAAAATACTCATCCTCATCTTAAAAAATTAATTAACTCTCGTACCATAACCCACAGAACATCTGTAGGGATGAACTATTAAACAAAATCCTTGGCAATTTGATTGACCCGAATTCCTTCGCAATCCAGGGCCAGATGGACAATGTATCTAGGTCACTTTCATTTCAAGCATATATCAACCAATAGTTGTATGAAACCCACTCGACACTATCTATACATCTGTAATAGCCAAGAGAAAGTCACTTAGTTTCGTATTAACAGTAATCCGTGTTTTCCGATCTGTTATCTTTTCGGGCACATGTGTCAGCATTTTACATTATTATAACGTAACGCTGTTCGGTGCCCCGGAAAAACATGAAATTGTCCTTTTTTATGTTCCAATATTTGAGATCCAAGAATGAATCGTATTATCCACCTGATCCTTTCAGCAATCCATAAAGCTTTATGCAACATTAATTTGTGACCTTTCTGGTACGTGCGAAATGGAAATGTTTCGTCAATATAGGGTCAATTCGACCAAATACAGTCGTTCCTGGGATAATATTATAGGCGTTGGGGCGAAGAAGGATGGTGACGATGGATTTAATATTGGCCCTTCTAACTTGCTCTGGGGATACCAAATTGCATAGCTGAAAAAGAGTTATATGGAGAGAAGTGTTGGGGAATGACACGCTTACCTATTTCGTAGCCGTTCCAGATATTGACGCTATTGAAAAAGATTTTCGCATCGAAAAAGAGGACACAGAAAGTCAATTTGTTAGCATCGGACAATAAACTCTTTTTTTCAGTGTTTGAAAATTTATGAGATATCATAAAAATCATACTTGGAATTGTTTATAATTCTTTCAACCCTCGAGATTTACCATTATAGAAGAACGTGTGTGATTTCATAAAGAGGCCTTTCTTTGTTTTTCTCCCCGAGGAAAGTTCTTGCAGCACTGTTGGTGTTCTGTGAAATATTTTCCAGGCAGAGTTGAATTGGGATATGCATTTTTATTTCCGCTCGCACGAATAAATTGCGTGATTCGCAAATATCAGTTTTTTTTGCTGGCAGTCATGCACACATGTGGAGATTGGAAACGTGTATGGATATTTTAATCTAGATATGCAGAACGGAAATTATTTCCGAGGTGAAAAAACGATGCATGCTGTGAACGGATTTGTCGCCTATTCTTGAAATGTGAAAAACAATTGTTTGATATAGAATATTAGAGAGAGTTGCTTGAACAATTTTTTTGGGGGACAGTAGATAGTGCGAAGATCTGTTATACCTTCAGAGCACGGGAATGCGTGATTGACATGAAATTTCGAAAATGGCTTTTAAAATACGGGCGACTGAAAAAGCGTTTCCAGGTACTATAAATTAATTCCCTTGTGAGCCGCCAGACAGAGAGGAGTATTGCCCTCATAGGTACCGTTAGATTTCGATTAAATGCTACTAGAGTGCTCATTGGGAATTGTCTAGCATTTAATGATAATTACCAGAAAACAAGTTGGATAGAAAGGATGAAGCTCAAGCTAAAAGGAATTTATATTAAACTTATGATAGGTAGGCATAAAAAAAAACTAAAAACATTAAATTTATCCACAACAAATACATATTTGCTTCGAGAGAAAAACCATTCCTACTCATTTCGAACTGGCTGAAATTTTGTTGCAATATTACTGATGCCATTGACTAAATGGAATTTCAAAGATATATTTGTTTTTTTTAGCAAATTTGAAAATATAAAGATCCAGCCAAAATAAACTGTTAGCAAAAAAGGCAAAACCAGCTTCAAAGCACCCTAAAAAGGATGAAATGAATTTCGGGTTTTCCCTGTTTCTTTTATGATAGTGCACACGTTGGAAGTTTTTATGTTAAAATGGGGAAATTGATTTGGCATCGCTTCCAAAAAATTACATCATCCTTTTAAGTGTACTTTGAAGTTTATTTTAAGGGTTTTATAAAGTAATTTTACAAATCCCTTCTAAAATCGCGACCTGTGAGTCCGTTCGACCGTCCGTATGTCACGGCAAAGTAAGCTAGATACTAAATTTCGTAAGTAGGTGTTAAGTGGTGATCTGTTGAAAGTATCACCATAAAAGGATGTTACAAGATGTTCAAGGGGGTTCTTCCAATATAGGGAAGTGGCTCCTGAAAAACAAATTTCACCAAACGTAAACAATATGAATGATCTTCATGAGAAAGTTTTGAAACAGGTCTTAAAGTGACAAGTTTTGTTCCGTGGGGTGCAGGGAGAGGGTAAATGTACGAACATTTTGTGTCCCGCGCTCGCGATTGGACTCTTTTGACCTGAATAATCTGAAAAAAATCATAAAGGTAAATCTTGGAGAGTACAAGGACAGCAATACCTCAGAAGTCAAAATTCGATTAACTTTGTTAATTATAGTGCATATTATAACTTTTACATTTCTGTCTATAAAATCGAAATGAACCCTCAACTTTCCTAAAAGAATTCAAATTTTTTCATAAAGGGCTTTCGAATAAGAGGTGTTATGTTGAATAGCCCGCTATTTCGGTAGATGTCACTTTTGAAGCTGTCATTTTTTGACATTTGACATGTAGAAACTACGCCATTAATAAAACTAGAATGAGACACGCTTCAAAGATGCATTAAAATTATTAGAATTCACTATAAAAATGGTGAAAATTTGGCAGAGACGGTTCGTAAAACTCGAACATCTTTGGATCGCCGTGAAGCACCTTGTCGGACCGCAATACAGAAATTCGTATAAAAATTCGAGCTGTTAGGAAGACTTAGTGATGTGAAGAATAAAACCCGTGCACGTCACTCAAAAACAGCCGAGAATATTGCTGCTGTAGCCGAAAGTGTTGAAGAAAACCCAGGTTTGTCCATTGCTCGTCGTTCTTTGGAATTGGGCATTCCACAAACGTCATTACACCGTATTTTGCATAAAGATTGGGGTCTTAAGGCTTATAAGGTTCAGTTAACACAAGAACCCAAGCCGCTCGATCATCAACAACGTCGTATCTTTGCTGATTGGGTCCTTGAAATGCATGAAAATGATCCGGAATTCCATCGAAATATCATCTTGAGCGAACAAGCCCATTTCGCCAACAAGCAAAATCGCCGCATCGGGGGCTCGGAAAACCCAAGAATTATTGTTGAAAAGCCTCTTTATCCTCAACGTGTGACTGTTTGATGCGGTTTATGGTCCGGTGGTGTCATTGGACGTTACTTTTTCAAAAATGAGGCTGGAGCAACAGCTACGGTGTATGGATTGCGCTATCGAGAGATGATTAGTGATTTTTTATGGCTGGAATTGGATGGTATTGATCTGAACAAAGTTTATTTTCAACAAGACGGCACTACGTGTCACACAAGCAACGAAACCATTGATCTTTTATGGGAAAAGTTTCCGGACCGTGTTATCTCTCGAGACCGAGACCTTGCAACTTCTTCTTTTGGGGCCACGTGAAAGAGAAGGTCCACGCCAACAGCCTAGTGTCGATTCAAGAACTCGAAGATGGAACTCGTGACGCTATCGAGGACATAGGGCAGCCACTTTGCGATTTGGTTATGGTAAATTTCATGAAAAGGATATGGTCCAGTAAGCGTGGTCGTGGTCGTCATTTGCCTGATATTATTTTTCACTATTAACGGCATACCTTCTTCTTTATAATGAAATAAACATCCGATCATTTGTATTAAAAATATGGCATTTTTCTTTTAATATCAAAAAAACATCTCTTTTTGGAAAACTCTATATATATATATATATATATATATATATATATATATATATATATATATATATATATATATATATATATATATATATATATATATATATATATATATTCATTATAATTCCACCGTAGTCGGTCTCAAGCCTGAAATGCAAATGGAGGAGGGATTCCCTTGTTTTTCCAACCCCAAACTTCTATGGTTCCTCATTCTAAACTCCACGACTAAATGAGAGTGAATGGTCTCGGGAACCCACGTTGGGTTTACTGGTAGATACTGAGAAATACCAATAACTGCAAATATAACATACCTCCAGCCCTGCTACTAAGCCCTACTTACACCTCCTTTATGGGGACGTAAAAGGGTGAAGGCGGGTCTTCCGTGCCTGATAGGGGAATTGTATCGAACCCTGCAGCAAGTCCTAGAAATGGGTTGAATCTATGGCAACGACCTCGCAACCGAATAAAGGTCTAGGACTCTGGATCCTGGATGGTCAAGACACTGAACCAACCTGGTGGTGTGAAATACGTTTTAACAGCTAGTCGATGTAAATTAAACAGACTTGCAATCCACAAAACGAACAGGACTGGAAGCGGTATTCAAGATATATGGCCGCGAACAATATTCAAAATTGGGAAGCCTGCTGGAAAGTGAGAATTTGGAGGGGCATTTATAATGGATAGGGAGGACAAACCACATGTTATTAATTTTAAGGCAGTCAATGAACGAATGTGTGCAATCCGTATAACATCAAAATTTAGCTGATAAGCGTACACGCCGTGACTAAAGAGCAAGGCAAAGATACGAAACGTTCCGCAATTGGAAAGACTAGTCAACTCATTGCCTACAAATGGCATTAAAAATAGTTCTGGATGATTTCAATGCTAAGGGAGGCACTGAGAAATCTCATCGGTGAACGATTAGGGGATACAGCATTTATTATGAAACAGATGATAAGGTACAACGCCTGATTGACTTTGCATGTAGCAGAAATCTAGTGATACGTTCAACTTGCTTTTAATATTAATGCATACATAAAATCACCTGGGTGTCAGCAAATGCCGACACACAAAACCAAATCGACCACATTCTGATCCAGCGACATTGGGCCACGAGCATACTTGACGCCCATGGATATTGACGAGCCAATTGTAGCTCGGATCACTCCTTGATCGAATTAACCTACTGATGTCGTATGTCAATGGCGTATTTGGCAAAGATCATTTTCTTTCGTTCTACTCATTTTTAGGGTTTTGTACTAAAATACAAAACCCTATTGCAATCACGACCTGTGTCCGTTTGTCCGACCGTCCGTCTATATGTCACAGCACTTTGTTCCGAAACTGTAGAACTTTGTAGAAAGGTCAGAAGTGGTGACTTCTTGAAAGTTTTGGGGTGGAAAAATGTTTTAAAGGGGTTTAAGGGGTGTCTCCCCATATAGGGAGGTGACCCCTCAAAAAAAATTGTTCACCATTGGTAGTCGAGTAGGGTGTCATTGGAAAGGTCTTAATGAGATCTTTTCCAAACAGGTCTTACAACTGCTTTATCGGTACCGAGGGGGCAGGGGAAATGTATGAACTTTTCACGTACATTCCCCGCCCCCTCGCGATTGGACACATTTCATCCGAAAATCTGAAACAAATCATGAATGTAGGCCTTAATGAGTACAACAAAAACAAATACGTGAGAAGTCGAAATTCACTCAACTTTGTTAGTAATAGTATGATTTATCGATTTTATAATTTCTTGAATAAAATCTTCACGGTACCCTTAAATTCAATTAAAATTTAGCCCTCCGATGATTATTAATAAGATAAATCTTTTCTAAAATTTTCATTGTAATCGAATGGTATTTAACCAAGTTATAGCGATTTGAATTTTCCTGTATTACTATGGAATAATATGCGCTGTATAACTATGGAAACATATGGCTATGGAAACATATGCGCTTTTTACCGACTTAGACAATATTGGTATGCTAGGATTTGCATGAAAGTTTCAGGAATGATAGGTATCATAAATATCTTTGACACTCGGTTCAGCTATTGGTATCATTAATCGTGAAACAAACAAGTTGGGTTAACAGACCTACGCTCATGTCAGAAGGGTTTTGTTCTATTTACAAAATGCAGTCACCAGATCGAATAAAATTAAGAAACATGTCAAAGACGATTTTATTGGAGAAAATATGAAATTTGAAGATCATATTATTAACAAAGTTGAACGAATTTCAACTTCTGAGGTTTTCGTTATTGTTATACTCAAAAATATCTCCCTTGATAATTATTTCAGATGTCCATTTGCGAGGGAGGAAACAAATTTTTCATGTATTTCCCCCCTGTGCCCCCAATGAAGCAAAAACTGACAGCTTAACAACTGTTTTGAAAAGCTCCCATGAAAACTTTCATATCATACTTATATCGGCTACGTTTGATGATTTTTTTTCAGGAGCCACTCTCGTGTACTGAAATCATCGATTCATGACCAATTTTTTCGAATCCTAGAATGGTTACAAAACCATTTTGCTAGGAACTCTCTCCCGCCTCCTTGACTTGTTTCACTTATGAGTATTAATTAAAGGTACTCATCTTCAGTCATTCATTAAATTGAATCAAGGGTTCAAAGCATGCACCTTAAACGTTGAAGTTGGCAAAAATAACTCAGAATTATTCAATCTTCGCATTTAAAACAGCCACTATTTTGTTTTACGATTACTGATACCACTATCTGAACCGATTCTCAAAGATATTCATGATACCTATCATTCTTGAAATTTTTATGCAAGTCCTAGCAAAACTGTAGTGTCTGAGTCGGTAAAAAGTGCATGTTGTTCCATAGCCATATGTTGCCATAGTAATATATGCAGCGCATATTGTTCCATAGTAGTACAGGAAAATTCAAACCGCTATAACTTCGCTAAATATAATTCAATCTTTATGAAACTTTCAGGATAAATTAATCTTAAAAATAGTCATCTGTGATTTGAGGGTACCGTTAAGATTTTATTCAAGAAAACATAAAATCGATAAATCATACTATTACTAATAAAGTTGAGTGAATTGCGACTTCTCACGTATTTGTTGTTGTTGTACTCACCAAGGCCTACATTCCTGATTTTTTTCAGATTTTTCGGATCACAGGTGTCCAATCGCGAGGGGGGGGGACACAATTTTTCGTATATTTCCCCTCCCTGTGCACCCCCTGAAGCAAAAATTGCAAAAATAATACCTGTTTTGGAAAGTTCTCATCAAGATCTTTCATTTGATACCCATATCGGCTACCTTCAATGAATTTTTTTTCGGGGGGTCACTCCCTATATGGGGAGACCCCCCTTAAATAACTTAAAAAAAATTGTTGTAGTTGAACTTTGAAGAGAACATCACTTTACACCTACATACAAAATTTGGTGTTTCTAGCTTAAGTAGTTTTCGAGAAAAAGTGGTGTGACACACGGACGGACGGACGGACAGACAGACAGACGGACTGACGGACAGACAGGACGCGATTTTAGTAGGGTTTTGTAAAATTATTTTACAAAACCCTAAAAAAGTGGCTGTTTAAATGTGAAAATAGAATAATTTTGATTTATTTTTCCCCAACTTCACCGTTTAAGGTGTACTCGTATACTTTTAACACTTGATTCAACTTAATGAATTACTGAAGATGAATACCTACAATTAATACTCATAGGTGCAAAAATTTGAAGAGGCAGGAGAAAGCTCCTAACAAAAGGGCTTTGTAACCATTCTAGGGTTCGAAACAAACTTCTGATGCCATGAAACAATAATTACAGTACAAGGGAAATCATCGAAGGTAGCGAAGATTGAATAATTTTGAGTGATTTTTCCTCAACTTCAACGTTTAAAGTGCATGCTTTGAACACTTGATTCAATTTAATGAATGACTGAAAATTAGTACCTACACCTAATACTCATAGGTAAAATAAGTCGAAAAGGCAGGAGAGAGCTCCTAGCAAAAAGGCTTTTGTAATCATTCTAGGATTCGAAAAAATAGGCCATGATTCGATGATTACAGTACAGGGGAGTGGCTCCTGAAAAAAAAATTTCATCAAACGTAGCCGATATGAGCATCAAATGAAAGTTTTTTATGAGATCTTTTCAAAACAGTTCTTAAACTGACAGTTTTTGCTTCAGTGGGGGCACAGGGGGGAAATACATGAAAAATGTGTAACTTCCCTCGCGAATGGACACCTGTGATCTAAAAATTCTGAAAAAATTGTCAAGGGAGACATTTATGGGTATAACAATAATAAATACCTCAGAAGTCAAAATTCGTTCAACTTTGTTAAAAATAGTATAATCCTCAAATTTCACATTTTCTACAATCAAATTGTCTTTTACATGTTTCTTGATTTCATTCGTTGCTGGGTACTGAATTTTGTAAGTTGAGTACAAAACCCTTCTGACATGAGCGTAATTCTGTCTACCCAACTTGTTTGATTTTCCTAGTCAGTGATGCGATTTTGTTTGTGAATAGTGAAAGTCCACTTCAATGAACATATCAGAGAAGCACCGTCAGCGGTCGTTTAAAATTGTATTACTGGCCATCAATTGCGCGACACATTTGCGATGGACACGGCGTTCATTGGGAAAATCTAGAAGTCATTAAGGGGGTGCAACACATTAGGAAGGTACATACGCACGAGAATCTCTAGGTAATGCGACAATCATTGGAGCAAAGATTGAACCAAGACATTGGAAATGGTTACTCTTCTCTTTTCAGCATGTTATTGTAAAAAAATTATTAAGACTAGAATTCAGTTTGAATAGGATATTTGTGAAGCAATAAAAAAGTCAACTAAAAAAATAACAACTAATTACTTTAAGTACATTTAAAGGACAAGTTGTAAAGATAACCAGTATAATAACAATTCAAACTCAGCCTGAAATCGGATAATTCTAAAGCAATAAATAGGTCAAGCAAATGGGGTTTTTGGAGCTAATTACTTTAAGTATATTTTAAGGGTAATTTTTCAAGTTACTCTGAACTTTCGATCATAAACTATCTCATTTTAAGACTGTAAATGTAAACTTTGTAGCACTTTTCCTTCAAAAAAGAAATCAAACACTGAAGAAGGTAGCCCGTTTCTCTCGAAAAATATATGCGAATTTATCAATGAAAGAAATAGCATAGCGTTTTCTTACAATTCTTATAGATTTTTTTTGCTAATACAAGGTGGGCCAGAAAGGCGTACGATTTTAAAAACACTCTTGCGTTTGAAGCTTTAGAGAGGGGACTGCGCGGGTGGTGGGGTCAAGTAGCTCGGTTCTCGGAAATTCAGTCGCGATCGATCACTTCACCGGAGCGCAACGTGCATTCTGCGTTAAACATTATTAAAAATCACAATTCGTGCACTATTGTTCGGCGTTTATTTCGCCGTGAGTTTGGATTACATGACCTCAATCAGTGTCCGAAAGAAAGTGTGATTCGATCGTGGGTCAGAAAGTTTGAAAAGACTGGTTCAACTCTCAAACAGAAGCCTGCAGGACGCCCAAGGTCAACAAGAGCGGAATTATCGGACCCAACTTCTTCGAAAAAACAAGGCCAATCTGTCACTGTAAACTCTGACCGATACATAGCCATGTTAAGGGATTTTTTCTTTCCACAACTGCAACAATTTGAAGCCTATAATCGTGTGACATGGTTTCAACAAGATGGCGCGACATGCCATACAGCTAATGCCTCTTTGGCGGTCGTAAACGAGATATTTGCTGGGAAACTGATACCGCGCCAAGGTGACATTGCATGGCCTCCTAGAAGTCCGGGTCTGACGCCACCGGACTTTTTTTTGTGGGGATACCTAAAAAGTAGAGTCTACACCAATAACCCAGCCACGATTAACCAGTTGAAGACCAATATCCGGGAAGAAATGGCAGCTATTCCCCGTGCAATGTGCCAGCGAGTTTTTACCAATTTGAGGGTCAGATTCGAAGAATGTTTGCAGCGGGATGGTGCACACCTGGATGACGTTATTTTTAAGAAATGAATTTCCCAGATGTCAATTTTTATAGAAATAAAAATTTGTATGTGAATTGTACTCAGTTTTTTTTAATGATTTTTTCAAATTCGCAATTCTTACTGGCCCACCCTGTAGTTAAATCATAGAATAGCAAAAGCATCGTTCTGATTTTGATAGCACTTTCCAGAAAAACTCGAGCACCTTTTCCATGTTGTCCACTTTTGGAGACAGCACTACCCCAAAACTCGTATTATTGTCCATTCCGATCACGAACGTTTCTCCAATCCTTTGAAATGACAACACTGGTGCAACACAGAAATAATTTTTTGCTCTGAGCTACAAAATTTTGTCGAATCCTTGACACCGATTCGAGTAAACTACCATAAATTTCCCCATAAATAGGTGATAATGCTTCCCGCGCAAGGATCTTGTGTGGGCCATTTTAGCAACCATGGCTCATAAAATCAACGAAGGTTGATGATAACGGTACCTTCTATGTTAAAAGAATGTGACAATAAATATTTTAGCATGCATTGTATGATATATTAATGATACTCATTTTTAGCGTTTTGTAGATAGTAAAATACGAAATCCTATTGCAATAACGACCTGTGTCCGTCCATCCGTGTGTGCGAGTATGTCACAGCAGTTTTTCTCCGAAACTATAGAGGCGACAGCCATGAAACTTTGTGGAATGGTCAGAAGTAATAACTTCTTGAAAGTTTTGGGGTGAACAAATTTTTCAAAAGGGTTAAAGGGCGATCTCTCCATATAGGGAGGAGACCCTGTACAAAAAAATGTTCACCATTGGCAGTCGAATAGGATGTCATTTTAAAGATGCTAATGAGATATTTTCAAAACAAGTCTTAAAATTGCCTTATCTGTACCGAGGGGGGAAAGGGAAGGGAAAATGTACGAAATATTCGCGTATCCCCCCTCGCGTTTGGACACCGTTCATCCGAAAAATCATGAACATAGGCCTTTAGAAGTACAACAACACAAACACGTGGGAAGTCGAAATTCACTCATCTTTGCTAGTAATAGTATGATTTATTAATTTTATGTTTTCTTGAATAAAATCTTAACGGTACCCTTAAAATCAGTAAACAAATCAATATTTATAAGGTGAACATGTCCTGCAAGTTTCACAAAGATCAAATAGTATTTAACGAAGTTATAGCGGTTTGAATTTTTCTATGTTACTATGGAACAATATGTGCTCTATTACTATGAAAACATAGAGTTATGGAACAATATGCGCTTTTTACCGACTCAGATACTACAGGTTTGCTAGAATTTACATGAAAGTTTCAGGAATGATAGGTATCATGAATATCTTTGAGAATCGGTTCAGCTATTGGTATCATTAATCGTAAAATAAAAAAAAAGTGGCTGTTTGAATGTGAAAATAGAATAATTTTGAGTTATTTTTCTCCAACTTCACCGTTTAAAGTGTATGCTTTTAACACTTGATTCAACTTAATGAATTACTGAAGATGAATATCTACAATTAATACTCATAGGTGCAAAAATTTGAAGAGGCAGGAGAAAGCTCCTAACAAAAGGGCCATGTAACCATTCTAGTGCTCGTGTAATGAGCACACATAATTACTGAACATTCATTAATTACATATAAAATATTTATTCAAACATTCACACATAATATTAAAACATTCATTCAAACTATTTTCATTCAATTCACACATAATTCAAAAACATTTATTCAATTAAGCATTAGAAATATTCACTCAACATTAAATATATTAATTCTAAATCACATACAAATTAACATACATGCAATCATGCAGTATGATTTACTTACATACAAACATTTAAAATATCACAGACTCAAAATGTGAAACCTCATTAATCAGCACTCAACAATTTTACGTTCGCTTTCTTCCGCATTTCGAAAGATAAACAAAAACATTGCCATGCATTCTTGGGTCATCGTACACGCACTTGAGAAATAAGAATTTATGGCCTAGAAGAGGTTACGTAACATATGCATTTGTGTGGTTATTGATTGTTGAATAACAAATGCATATGAAGACGTTATGAGGTGTTAATTGATTTGTGGGTCACGAGACCACACAAATTGAGTACTGATTAATGAGGGCAGTATGTAATAAATTAAGTATTTTATGTTTAAGAAATAGTATAAATACTTGAAAAAATTGTAGAATCGGGACCAGAACGTTCTGACCCGTTAATCAATAAAGATTTGGCCATTGTGTATACTTTGGCTGGCAGTTATTGAAGTACGAGAAAGACGTTTCTGTTCAATTTACTTTGGCTGGAATTTTGGCCAAAATTAGTGGATACTTGCTGCATAGAATAATACCTTCGGTGCACAGTCAGAATTTCGCCAGATTTATTCAGGCTAGACGACTTGAGGCAATTTGTCATTTTAACAAAACCAAATCCTATTTAAACACTGGAAACAAATTTCTGATGCCATAAAACGATGATTACAGTAAAAATCTGAAAAATATTATCAAGGAGATATTTCTGAGTGCAACAATAACAAATACCTCAGAAGTCAAAACCCATTCAACTTTGTTAATAATAGTGTGATCTTCGAATTTCATATTTTCTCCATCAAAATCGTATGGATGCCTTTCAACTCAACAAAACTCGATACTTAAGTAGCCTTACACAAGGTCCTAATACTCTGTAAGTTTGAGAAAATTTGTATAGTATTCACGGAAGTTATATCCATTTGAAATTTCTCCACTTACAACAACAATAACACACTTTTTTTGTATTTGATGAACTTTCCGTCGAACCAGAAACTGTAGTTTTTATTTGATCTTTTAAAAATTTTCAGATAAGATCTTCTTTTAAACGAACGAATCTCTTTGACATGTTTCTTGAGTTGATTTGTTGCCAGTGATTGCATTTTCTAAGTTGAGTAAAAAACACTTCTGACCTGGGCGTTGCTCCGTCTCCTCAACTTGTTAAATTTTAAAATAGTAACTTTCCTTGTTTATTACTTTAATTATCGAGTATTTTTGTACTTTGTTATTTTTATATTCATGTTTCCATACTCTCACAATTAGACTGTTAAATTTACATATAAATAATTTATTTTAGTTTTAGCTTGTTAATTGTTCTAATTTTAGTAAGTTTGTCTGCTCGCTGTAACCCTCTAGATTTAGTAGCGCGTTGCTGATGGTGGGCAGAAGACCTGCTCAAAATTCATTCTGTTTGCAAAATGTGGAAGACTAATATATTTTAATTTATGGTTTTATTTAAGTCTTTTTTTTTTTGCTTCACAAACACTTCTTTGCAGTCTATAAAGGAAAATTAACAATCAATTCAAAAAACCATAGCCTGAATTTCCATAAATAAATAGTGGTTAATAGAAGTTATACCTAATTTCAATATTTACTTGAAAATTCTTTTAAAAATCTCTTCATTACTCATTTGAAAGTTGAATCAATTTTCAGAACAAAAATAGGACTTTTTTACCCTATTAGTTCATTCACAGTAAATTAGAAATTTTATTGATTCAATTCAAGATTGATCATTATAATTATTGTTAAATTTGTAACAATAGTTTTGAACATGCAACTATCCATTTTTGAGTCAGTGAGCGGGTGTGTTTAAATTTGCTATTTCTATTTCCAGAATATTCTTTAATTTGAAAAATTGACTGGTTTAATGATGATTCCTTCAAGATTGATCTAATTCAAGGTAAAAGGAATTCATTTCACGCAAGTATCATACCTCTTCGAAAGAGAGTTCAATTAATTTTCCGAATTTTGCTCTAAGTTACAAGAAGTTGAAAGTGATTTTCCTTGAGTTTTATGCATCGATTCATACATTAATTCTCAGAAAATCATCACCTTCTTCTGTTAATTTGACTGATTTGAATAAATTCTTCGAAGTTCTCATGGTAATTGATGCAAAAGTAATTTAAGTAAGTTTTACACAATAGTTACTACAACATTTCATTGGAAAGAGGAGTTGATCTATTTGCTCTCATAAAATTCTATTTTAATTTTCACTCACAGTATTACAGAGAAGCTAGCAATTGATTCCACCTACATTTCCATTCAAAATCTCAAGTTGTTCAAAATTAGCAAATCTTGAAATCTTGCTAAGGTAGTAGAGACGAGCCAAGCAGATTTTTTTGAATTTTTTAAGAAAAAACTCTCCATTCGTTTGCTATTGAATGCTCAGTTTTCTCTGAAAAATGCTGCCAAATTTCAAGATTATACAGAAATAGAAAGATTTCCAGGAATTTTTTCATTTTGTCTAGGTGCAAACGTTTCAAGAGTTACTTTAACAGCACCCATTTTCAGATCAAGGAAGAAAAATAATATACCAGCATACCAATGCCATAGAGTAAAATTTCTTCAAAATACATGAACGCAATTTAGATCATCAATCAGCGCTCATTCATCATAGCTACGAACAGTGAATTATTGTTGCTGTTACTGGAGAAATTTCAAATGGCTATAACTTCAATGTATATCATTCGATTTTCATCAAACTCAGTAATGCAATTTTGTTTGTGCAAAAGTGACAAAATGCATCATGAAGGTCCGCTTCAACGAGCATAACAGGGAAGCACAGTCAGTGATCGTTAAAAATGATACTGCAAGCGTTTGGCCATCGGTTACGCGACACATTTGCGATGGACACGGCGTTCATTGGGAAAATCTAAAAGTCATTAAAGAAGTGCAACTCATAAGGAAGGCAGAAACGTACGAGACTCTCTGGATTATTCGACAACCATTGGAGCAAAGATTGATCCAGGAGATTGGAAATGGCTACTCTTCTCTTTTAAGCTTTAAAAAAAAGTTATTAGAATTTGGTTTAAATAGGATATTTGTAAACCAATAATCTTTTGTAGTACTACTCGAATATCGAATTTCGTTCAGTTTAAGGGTACCTATACGATTTCATTGGAGAAAATGTGAAATTCGAATATCATACTATTATTAACAAAGTTGAGTGAATTTTGACTTCTAAGGTATTTGTTGTTGTTGTACTCATAAAGACCAACCTCCATCATTTTTCAGATTTTTCGGATCACAGGTGTCCAATCGCGAGGATGGGGGGACAGAAATTTGTTGTGCATTTCCCCTCCCTGTGCACTCCTCGAAGCAAAAAGTGTCAAATTGAGACCTGTTTTGAACAGTTCTCACCAAGACCTTTCATGTGATACCAATATCGGCTACCTGTGATGAATTTTTTTTCGAGGGCCACTCCCCTATATGGGAACACCCCCCTCAAATACCTTATAAAATTTTTTTGTAGTTGAACTTTGAAGAGAGCACCACTTTACACCTGCATATAAAATTTGATGTTCTAGCTTGAGCAGTTTGCGAGAAAAATTGCTGTGACACACGGACAGACAGGACGCGATTTGAGTAGAGTTTTGTAAAATTATTTCACAAAACCCTACAAAAGCGAAAAGATTGATTGGTTAAGGATTTGTACAGTTTTCGTTGGAAAGACCAAATACAGTTTGAGTTACAAAGACCGAATAGTTTCGCATGTTGTCTGCCTGGCTGTACGTCCGTTTGTGCGTCTGTCTATCTTCCCATCAAATTGTGCATTTCAGCCAGTAGTCTACGAAACAAATGATTTGAAATCATTGAAGCTTGCAATAAAGAAATTTGTAGTCTTTTTAAAATTTTCTTCAGTTTGTAAAGCAGATTTCAGCATACTGAATTGAAGTGACATTAAAAATTTTTTTTAAGGAGAATGGAGTATGAAATGAAAAATCTCAAAAAATAGTTTGGATTTTGATACTCAAAACCACACGTTTGTTGATATATACAGGAATTTATTGAGAATAATAGTAACAATATATCGCGCAATAATAATAATCCATCAGAACCTTAGCGATGCAGTTTATTGTTCTTCTACAGCCTCTCTCGAGCCTTTTCTTCCTACAAAAACGAGTAGCACCTCCAACTGTCTCGGTTCACCAACCGCGTCCTCCAATTACAAAATCCAAGCACTGTCGACTGAGTCGGGCCAGTTTTTCCTCGGTTTCCCCACTGTTTTTCGCCCTTCAGTTCTCCCAACGATAACTTTCTTGGATATTCGTTGTTCGTCCATACGATATATGTATGTGGCCAGTTCATTGCAGCTTCCGCAGTCTCACAATCGTTGCGACTACCGGTTCATCAAAAATTTATTATTTGTGTATCTCATTCTATGACCGCAATGGAGTTCGAGGTAATATGGTCAATATCACGCCAAACCATGTCTTTATTACTAAATTTTTCAATTAGTGCCCATCAGAGCTGGGTGGGCTGATAGTCCGACAGCAGCATCAGAAGCTCAAACGCGATACCACCATCGAGGCTTGAACTAGCGAGCTGCTCTGCAAGCGAAGTATGCTTTAACCCACTGCTACACATGGTATACAAGAATATAGATAGATACAATTCTGAAGTAACTTAAGAAGGAACAAAGTAAGGAAAGAGAGTTCACAACTGTAGTTGTTAACTTTATTGCTACTAAAACAGCTAGCATTTTTGCATTGACTTTATCACCCGATGACTGCTACACCTTATCTGATTGCCGTCATCGCCCTTTTGTTTGAAATTTTCAATCTTTGTCTAAAGCAACCCATTTCTCTCCTTCTTGTAAAGTCCAACTTCCACAATGCCAGTTAAAAAGCAATTATAGTCAATTATTTTTTTTATTTGATATCCGCAGGCCAATTCCATTTTTTCTAGCGACTATGTAAAGTCATTCCCTTAAACACATCCTTTAGCACTGAAGATGACTGAAAGGAGTCAAAACACGTCTGCTCACATAACAAACCGAGGTCCAGCGGTTTTTCAAGAAAAAAAATAAATCAAAAGCAATTCTCAAAAAGCTGTTGACTTTCTTTTCTAAGATTTGAAACGTGAATTTGCTATTCAAAATTGTTATGCCAATATGCCAGATTTACAACCAGCTACTACTGTGCCAATTTTTCGGTTAACATGGACTCAAACATATTGAACGCCTTCGAGAGGTGGATCCTGAGGTGATTAATCGGAGCAAAGCCAGACGGAAACTAAAGGTGAATTCGATACAAGCATGAGCTAAACGATTGTAAAACTGCAGGAACTGCAATGGATTGGCCAAGTAAATCGTATGGATGAAGAATGGACACCCAAAAAATTACTTGTTGGGAGAACTGAAGGGTGAAGACCTTTGTTGCAATTGAGGAAATGCTAACCTAATTCGGTCAACGAAGACAGCTGCTTGGATCTGGAAATTTGGAGATCACGATCGATAGACCAATAGAATTGGATGCAAGCAGTAAAATCCCTTGATGGGTTGTAGTAATATGAAGAAAAAGAAGAAGTAATTATTAAACATTTTAAACATAATTTATTTTAATTATAAATATCTAAGCCCGTTGGGGCTTATATTCCATCCTTAAGGACTTTTTTGTCTCTTCATTATACGCTAAGATGGATTCTTGAACTTTTAACTGACTGTTTTTCGTTAATTCTTTCTAGCAGTGCAAGCTTACTTGATTCAAAGAATTAATGTTAATTAATGAAGCAAAGCAAAAAAAAATCTTTGTTTAAAAAATTTACTTTGTTCATTTTTAAAACGACAATACTATCAATGTGCTGATAAATCGTTTGTAAGTACAAAAGTACATATTCTATCAATCGGGATTTTTTTATTATGACTTATGTTATGTCATGTTCTTATAGTTTTTCTTATGAACAGTTTCATATAAACCGCTTTTATTGCTGCATCGAAGATAGCCATACAAGCTTTTGTTTCCGACAAAACTTCTTCTTCTCCGTATTACTACAGCCCTTCTCGGGCCTTCATTTCCTGCAAATAGTGCCTCTGACTGTCTTGGTCAATTGACCTCGTCCTCCAATTTTGAAATCTGAGCAGCGATATACTGTCTTTATCGACCAAGTCAGACCAGCGTTTCCTCGGTTCCCCCACCGGTCTTCGAGCTTCAGTTCTCCCAATGAATACCTTTTTAGGTATCCGTTGTTTGTCCATAAGATTCATGTGGCAATGAATGTTGACATGATTCACCTATCACGAGTAGACTAAACCGCATGGCCAACATTAGAGAGGGATTGGTTCAAAGCGCTAATCATCGCCCTCAAGTCTGATTCCAGTTTACATAAATCAATCAGCTCCAAACTTTCATACTGGAAAATACGAGACTCAGTTGTATTTGAAGCTATAAAGTTAACGCCAAACTTTCCTGTTCTCAAACAATTACATATCCACCATTTGTCGGATCAACTTCCTGTCCAAGTATATTTATAAAGCAATTCGAGTACCCCGGGAATGCTAGTCTCCGTCGATTTGGATACAACAATGCAACAATGATAGTTGCGATTGTTTGAATTACCAAATCAGTCTCACTCTGAGGGGATCCATGTGGCTAGCTAATTGTAGCTTCCGCAGTCTTACAATCGTTAAGACCTCTGGCTCATCGAAAATTTCACACAACTTATGGTGGTTTTGAATTCACCATTGGTCCCGTCTAGCTTTGCTCCGATTATTCGCTTCAAGACACATCACTCAAAGGCATACAATATATTTGCAGATGCTTGGATTCTTTTTTTTGCAGCACTACAGCCCATCTCGGGCCTTCGCTTTCTGTAAATAGTGCCTCCAACTGTCTCACTTCATTGACCGCGTCCTCAAATCTTGAAATCCGAGCAGCGATAAACTGTCTTCGTAGACCAATCAGATCAGCGTTTCCACGGTTTTCCCACTCGCCCCTAGCCCTCAGTTCTCCGAACGAATACCTTATTGGGTACCCGTTGTTCGTCCATACGACTCATGATGCTAGGCCATTGTAGCTTCCGTAGTCTACCAATCGTCAAGACCTCCAGCTCGTCAAAAATTTCAAACAGCTCATGATTGTATTGAGTTCACCATTGCTCCACGTCTAGCTTCGCTCCTATTATCGACCTCAGGACCCATCGCTCAAAGGCGTTCAATACACAATATTTGCGGATGCTTGGGTTAGGGTTCATGTTTTACATCTATAGTATGCCACAGGTCTTATCATAGATTTGTATATTTGGCGTTTTGTTTTCCTGTATATGCAGCTGGTCTTCATGATCGTCAAAACTGAATAGAATATCTAATTTGCGAGCTGTATTCTTCGGCGTTTTTTGACTCTTTCATTACTGGTTCTCATTATTTTGGCGCTTAAATACACAAATTCGCTCATATATTGGATCCTATATTCGCCAAATGTGATATTTTCTGTATTTGAGATATTTCTCCTCGATTGCGTCACGAGATTCGTTTAGTTTTCATTGATTTGTCTCCTTACTAGTTTTCTTCGCCGTCGAAAAACAAAATGTTTTTGTCATCCACATAGAATAGTTCTTAGGTCAGCTTGTATAGTAATGTACATCGTATATCGACGAGTAACTTCTTTATGACGTACTCTAGAGCCAAATTGAATAGAAATGGGGCCAGCCCATCTCCCTGTTTTAGTCCAATATTTGTATCAAAGGCATCGAGTGGTTGGTTATTGATCTGAACTTGGGAGGTCGTCAACATTATTATCATTTTGGTAAGACTGGCTTATTTGGCTGGGATAACAAAGCAAAGCATTACTCGGTCTATTACGTTACATACAATACTGTCGTATGCTTCCTTAAAATCAACGTGTGTGTATGTCTTTGTTGTACTGCCAGCATTTCTCAAGTACTTGCTTGACTGGGAACAATTGGTCTATTGTCGATCTACCTGCTCTAGTACAACCTTGATATACTGCAATAATGCTGTTTGCAAATGATCTGATTTTATTTTCTAGGATCTTTGGAAATATTTTGTACGAAGTACAAAGTAGTGGTATGCCTCTATAATTTTTGCACTGTAACTTGTCACCGTTTTTTTGTGGATAAGGAATATGATTGATTGGCTCCACTCTTTTGACAAATGTCCTTGCTGCCAAATATGCTGGATGGTTTTGTAAATAGCTTTATGAACACTGCTGCCACTAGTGGCTGGATGATTTTGTGAATAGCATTATGAACACTGCTGCCATCATATTTGATGACCTCCACTGTAATCTCATCGACACTTTTGGGCTTTGATGGTGAAGCAACCTTCATCCAGAGTTGGTGAAGCCAATGAAAACTCTCCGCAGACATTTTTAGGCTCTGGGAGGGATTAAGGAGGTTCTTGAAATATTATTAGTTATTTTTAATTTTCCTACTTATATTGAGTTCGCACAAGTAGAAAAATTAAAAATAACTCTCTCACCTCTAAGCATAGTGGTCGCCATCACAGGTGTGTATCTAATAAGAGTGATGGCCCGATGATATACAAGCCGAGCCAAGTGGCAGCCTATGCGGATGTTATTAAAATTTTGTCATGGTCATTAACATCCGCCAACGATTTTTTCCTGGAACTCAACAGTGAAGCAAAACTGATAATAATACAAGTCAATCATAACAAAATAGAGCCAACCATACAATTAGGCGAAAATACAATACTTCAAATATACAAAATACCACATTTGGTGAATACACTATCAAAAATATGGGTATGTTTGCGGGTGCCAAAGTAAGGATGCCGGGAATGAAAAAGACAAAAAACGCCATACAGCTCACAATTAAAATATTTTATTCAGTTTTGACGATTTTGAAGACACCGAGAAATAAAGTTCCAAGTATAAAAATCGGTGATAAGACCTGTGCTATTCTATATGTCTGATAGGGTCCATTCATTAGCAAACATATTGAACGTTTTTGAGAAACTATCCTTAGGCGGATAATTGGAGCAAAGCCAGACGGAGATCAACGACAAACTCAATACAACCACGAGCTGCATGAAATTTTCGATGAGCTAGAGGTCTCAACAATTGAAGAACTGAAGGATGCAGACCAGTGGGGAAGTTGAGGACAAGCGGGACTGATTCAGTTAAAGAAAACAGCTCATAGTTTCTCAGATTTCGGAAATGGAGGATGCGGTTAGTAAGCCAAGACTGTTAGAGGCGCTTATAGTAGGAACCGAAGACCCAAGAAAGGCTACAGTGCTAAGAAGAAGGGGCTTGCAAATTAGTTAGTAAATCATAAAATATCTTACGAAAAGCAACCTGAAAATAAAATCTGCAATGATCGTGCATTAGTAATTATGGCATGCCAAACTCTATCTTGCCTGTATTAAATATATATATATTTAATTTTGAATGGGCTATAATTTTGCGTTTTGAGCCGGGATTGTTAAACATTTTTCAGGATATATACGCTAAGCAGGTATTTTCCTTTACATTTTTAGCAAATTTAAGAGTCTTTCTAGATTTTGTAAATGAAATATCCAAATTCGTTAATGGCAATCTTGCTGGCAAAAGTTTGACCTCGGATGCATTTGTTGTCCTTGTTTGAGTACATATGAAGACCAAAATCTATGAATATTTGCAGATATTTTGCCTCAAAGATATTCAATCGCGTGGGGTCAGAAAACATATGAGTACCCAACCCGACAAATAAAACAGTAAAAAAATTGCGAAAAGGTTTTTTATTTTTCAACATATTCTCCTTTAGCTGGATACACTTTTCCCAACGACCTTCAATAGTTTTGATACCCGCTTTATAGTAGAACCGTCAAGCTCCTCAAATAGCTATTAGCTATTTTAATTTGGAAAAAGAAAATAGCCCGAGGGAGCCAGATCTGGTGAATAGGGTGCGTGAAGAAGCAATTCAAACTTCCACCCATTAATTTTAGCCATCGCAATGACGCACGTGTGGACTGGTGCGTTGCCATGATGAAACAACACTTTCTTTTTCATCAGATGTAGCCGTTTTTTCTTGATTTCATCACTCAAACGCTGCAATAAGGCTGCATAATAAGCGCCGTTGATTGTTTTTCCTTTTTCGAGATAATCAATAAATATTATTCCACGTGCATCCCAGAAAACGGACGCCATGACCTTGCCAGCTGGCTGAACTGTCGTTACTTTCTTTGGAGCCGGTTCTCACTCCACTGCTTTGACTGCTCCTTGGTCTCAAGTGTAAAATGATGGACCCATGTTTCGTCCATCGTTATGAATCGACGCAAAAACTCGGCTTTGTTGCTGCAAAATATTGTCAAACACTCGATGGAAACATCCTCACGTTGCTTGCGCACAGCTTTCTCATGTCTAACTTTTCGGTAAAAATGTCTGCTATCGCGCGCACTTTTAGTCAACGGTCATCCAATACCGTTTTGTGGATTTTCTTCACATTTTCTGACGTAGTGACCTCACTTGGTCGACCACTGCGGTGTTCATCTTGGTAGCTCGTACGACCTCGCTTGAACTCACCTACCCGCAGAATAGAATCCAACTCGTCTTTGATATCGGTTGGACTTAGACCTTTCAAATGAAAGTATTGTATGACATAACGATGCCCGATTCTTTCCATATTTACAAATTCTCTGGATGTCTATTTAAAAACAATAATAAACTTACCGTTATGAATTTTTCACATTAAGTTGTCGAAAGGTGGTTTTGCCAATCGCAGTCATTATATTTTTAAACTACCTGTATTCATGAGTCAGGTCAGCTGCTTTTGGGACTACCCTCGTAGTTGTCATATGTTTTGACAGCCCTTCACCCCAATAAATTGACCCAAAAGTTATTGTCAAAAATTTTCATTTGGCATATATAGCGGCTACTTTTCATACAATTTTCTCAGGGGTTATTTCCCCTTAGAAACTTTAAAAAATTTTCTTACAACGACACTTTGGAGAGGTTGGCACTTTTGATGTACGTACAGATTACCATAATTATAACTGTTGTAGTTTTCATGAAAAATTGCTATCATGCACTTGAAGATATTTCACACATCCCTAATTATCATGAAAGTAGGTCCAATAACATAAAATTTAGAGGTTAAAATTTGTTCAACTTTGCTAATGATAGCAGGACTTGTAAGTTTAACATTTTCGCTAGTAAAGCTATAAGAGTGGGCTTTCTATTGAGCCAGAGATACTCTTTCAATTGGATTTTCTCCAAATTTTTGATATGAGACGAATAGCAAAAATATATGTATGTAAGATTCTTGTCAGTCAGTGATTTTAGTAAAATTGCAACAAAATATCGACTGGTTGGATTGAAGTAACATTAATTTTTCATCTAACGCAAGAATATATTTGTTGTGCGGATCAGTAAAGCGTTCCATGAGTTAAATCATTCTAAGTGTCAGCACATTGTACGTTAAGTGCAAAACCTTTCTGACATGAGTGTAGTTATGTCTACTCAACTGGCTAATAAGTAACGCATAGATATTATTTTTACGAATCGTAATTATCCTGTCTTGGCATTTACGTAGCTCAATGTGTTGTTTCAAGAATACTATATATTCTGAAATTATATACTCGTGCGTCACACATCCACACTTTTGAATATGCGAAAGTTTGCCATTGACGCAATTGTGAAATTTGCAATTATGTTTACTTTGATATTTCATAAACTGGATTTCTTTTTCCTTCAACTCACTCTGTGGGTGGGCATAGTAGAATCGTCCTGGGCCCATAACATGCTGTTATAAAGTTCATTTATTTTATGCCACATGAACACGATCCGCTTGCATGCGTGGTACAAGAACGGCTGACATGTTCAAACATCAATATGAGTTGTGAGCTCCTTTGGCACAGTTATTGTACCGGGAAATTTTACTTATTTCAGCAATAATTGATGTCTGAAACAACGTTGACACAAACTTTGATTTGTAGCTTAAGTTTGAATAGCATATTTACAACTCGTCTCTATATCAGCAAAAATAACTGATTTCATCCTTCCCCATATAAATGTTTTGAATTATTTTTCCCCTCCACAACCCTTATAAATATTTAAGGCCAGTAATCTATTGGAAAATTTTCTTGAAGTTTCGCCTCCTAGCAACATCTACGTAATGCATGCGCTAGGAAGCATTCAGAGGAAATTGATCGATGCACTCGAATTTTGTGATTTGTTGCAAAGCCCTTCTAGCAAGAGCATTCTCTTGCCTACGCAAATTGTTTTTAGCACAGCGTTAGCACTTTATAGCTCCTTCTCTGGCAAGGTTAATAATTCATGAGCACGGCACACTGGTTACAAGTGGAACTGAGTAATAAGGTAGAAAGATATTTCATTATTATGGTGATTTACCTTCCACCACCATTACCTTGTCTCCTTTACAATGGCACTTCTTCAGAAAGTAATATCCTGCATAAAATTGGCTAAGCTCCATATGCGTTTCCATGCTAGTTCCTTGCATAATAAGCTCGTATTCATCTCATCATATTACTCGTACATTCGTTGCTTTGAAAATTATGGTAGACATACATGGAAGGCTTGTTGAAAAAAATTCAATGACATTATCTACTTCAAAAAATATTTGCTGCTCGTATAAACCTGAATTCTCTTTTGTGATGGCGGCTTTGAGAATTTTCTTTTATATAGAATCCAGCCAAGAGTAATTTAGATGCATGCAATATACTTTGAGTATGCTTCCAAAGTAAGTCTCCGTTTTCGATACGGATGCGCTCTCGGTGTATGCTTTAAGCTAACATTTGCAATTTCGTGCCGTGGCATGACATTCACCGTGACCTGTGAAAGTCAAGAATTTTGTTAGCTTTCTCGGAGATTCCCGTTCGCAAAACATAATTTTAAATGTGCACTACATACAATAGGACGCGAATATTAACATAAGACTTCATTAAGACTTCTCGCTTGTTGAGCAGTCTCGGGGAATTATTTATTGCATGTTGACTTATGTATTAGTTTTGTTGATGTTCCGTCATTGAAGATTACTTCATTTTAGTTGATATTGTCTTTTGTCTTGTCGGGAAAACATTTTCAAGAAGTGAAAAGGAAAATTCTCTTCTATTCATACTACTCCACACTTGCAGAAGTAGGATAAATAAAGATATACATGAGTTCCGAAGTTGGGAATTTCTATTCGTTTTGAATTGAATACTCGCACAGAGTATCAACAACTAGTCAAAACAAGTCTGCTTACCCAAAAAAAAAGAGTACTAGCTTGCGAGTATCAAATAAACAAAATAATTGACTTTTATTTGTTACGTTATACAAACAATTGATTTATCGCTTCATACTATTACTGGAGGAAAATCAGGTAAGAGACTCTCAAGGCGAAAGGATATTTGGCTTTCCCACTGAAAAAATGGGATGGAGGAGACGGACAGCGATGTTTTCAACTTTAGGACAAAGAAACCTCCAAATTTAAATTTGTTTTATTTAGAAATATATATATTAACGATTTTCAACTATCGAAACTACCAAATGAGAAGCTGGGGAAGAGAAGATTGGAGAAGAAAATTCGAAATCAAATTGCAAAATGAAAATAGTCGAAATAAAAGAAAAGGAAACAGATAATTTAAAAAAATAAATGAAGAACTGAAACAGCGACTGAGTTCATCAAAAGAAATGATCCGAAGATTGTCGCCCATTCAAGGTAAATCAACAAAGAAAAAATCTAATGTGAAGATAAAAAGAAGAAAATTCAAATGAAAGTGGCTCCCAAAGACGTAATGAGTGCCGGCAAGGGAAATAAATGCAGCAATTATTTCACAATACTTAAAGGATTGAGCATAAACATACAAGCAGTCGAAACAACTGCGAATCAAAAATCGGAGAAAAAAGCAGCTCATGTGTCTTCTGGAACTTCAGTCAAAATTTTTAAGATACGGAAATGATACCGCCAATCAACATGTTCGGGCAATGCGATGGGGACATGATTTGGCTGTTGGTAGAAAAACATAAGATCGTCATCATCAGCATCTATGGTGCGATAATCAAACGATCTACTATCTAGGATCTACTGTCAGCTTCTATCGTGTATTTCTATTGAATCCTCGATCTTCCTGCTGAATCTCTTCTTTGTGCTTTACCCTTTCATTTTATTTTAGAAAGACGGTTCTATTCTTTTCTTTTTATATGGCTCACCCATGTAATTTCCATAGCTTTACACAAGCAAATACAGGTGGATTGCCAAATAATTCATTCAATTTGTCGTTATATAAGTCCCCACTTTTTTTCTTGTCTCACTGAGCACTTTGCGTTCAAATGCCTATTGGAATTTGCTCGTCAGGATCTTTGTGTCAATCACATATAGTATATGTTAACAGCAGGGTTTTGACGAATGAGTTTTAAATATGCTGCAAATTTTGCCTGTGTGGGACTCGGCATCTTAGAATGGTAAGTACGAAGTACGAGGATTCATTTGCGGAGTAATAGGCTTTATTTGCAAAGAAAGAACCAATAACTTCAAAATTAAATAGAAAAACACAAAAAACTACAATAAAAACAAAATCATTGGTTGACTTCAAGTCGGGCAAAGATGTTTTGAATTTTAGCGCAGCTCAACACTTCATCTATACCCCAAAATGTGGAAACAATCAGATCTTTCAGTTGAAGGTTCAGGACTGTGAAGAGGATATGCGGTCAGTCTCCTGGAATTCACTGTCACGTAAAAGCCGGACATTATCCTTTTTACTGAAATACACCTCAAATTGTGGCACTCAGTGACGCTTAAAGATTTTGAATTTGTAAGAAACGGCAGCATTGATAGTAGATATGGCACCGGCATTTTAATTAGACGACTCTATTATTTCCAAAATATTGATAAATTCGAATTCTAAAACCCTGCATAATTTGAAGCGTGCGTCATCAAAATTTGGATGTGAGGTGGGGATAGCAGCTTTATGTTCTTGGCCTTTCTAATAGGGTGAACCATTAATTGAATTAAAGGAGAAGGAGAAGCTAGATTTCTTGTTTGAAATACTCAAATTGAATAAACTGCACAATCATTATTTTCTTAGTAGTGGTCTTGATGTTTGGCATATACCATGGCTGAACGTCAACAGCAATTCCAAGTGGTGCATTCCATAAAATGTGGATAGCAGAGAAGCAAATTGAGTCCAGGTACAATCTATTTGGGTCGAAGCTTTCATTATACCCTAGGAAAAACTTATATTTGGACCACTGCATTGCTGACGGAAGACTTCAGTTCAAATTTAACAATCCTCAACGGAAATTGCAGGTGCTTCCTTATGATAACTACCATTTGTCCATCGTGATGGAAGTAAATCATCTAAGGAATGATGTCTTTTTCATGTTTGAAACGAAAGCTATCGTTTAATCTAAGAACAAATTGAGGAAGCAGAATTGTGCTCGTACCAGAAGGGCTATGCAACCCCTTTATGGTTTTTTAATGGCATAAATCGATGGCTTGAACTATTCGTCGAAAATAGTACTTGTATAAGAAATCGATCGAATTCCTACAAAAGATTCAGAGTATTTTTTCACAAGCACAGCTTAAACAATTTTTTTGGAATGCTTAGCCAATTTATCATATTCAAATCAAACGCTTTTCCTTATATTCCCGTTTGGTGGATTTGAAATACGTCATTCCATACAATTGAAATGGCTATAACTCACTTAATTACGATTCGATTTCTATAAAATTTTTAAAACATGAGAATTTTATAAAAATTTTGATAATTTGAAGAGCTTAAGAGGTACCGTTTTAATTTTATGGGAAAAAATTTCAATTAATAAATCAGACTATCATTGAAAAAGTTGAGTTAATTTTGATTTCTGAGATATTTACTGCCCTTGTACTCACAAAGACCTACCTTCGTGATTTTTTCAAATTTTTCCGTTTAACGGTTTCCACTTATGAGGTGGAGAAGGACACACACACATTTTCTGTGCATTAAAAATTTGACCTCCGATCTTACACCGAGCGAAAAAATTTTTGATTATTTTGTCAGCTATGAAGACTTGTGTTTCAAATTTGGCGGGATAATCACCAAAAAATCATGTAGTATTCATTGTGTTTCTAATAAAGCACCAAGACATTTGCTTGAGGTTGCTGTTAGAAATTATTGAATATTGCTCAACAACATTTTCAACAATTTTTATTTCCCAGATGAGTGTAAAAAGCAAAGAGATTTCCGAATTTGAAGAAAAAAAAATCTTCATGCCCTCAAAACGATCAGCCAATCAGCAAGGTATTTGAAGTGATACTGAAGCAGATATAAAATGCCCACATTGAGAAATCTGAGTTGATGCCAAGTTGCTTGTTTGGTTTTCATTCCAGGCGTTTGACCATACATGCTATAACGAAAGTACTTTTAGACGTCTGTTGGAAATAACATAATAGAGAATGTATTGGAGCGTGTCTCATTGATATAGAGAAAGCTTTCGATACATTATGGTTAAATGGACAAATTTTTAAACTTCTTTAGGACAAATTCCCCGGAAACATTCCCGCCATGATGTGTAATATGCTGTACCGAAAATCGTTTTCTGTATTTGATGGAAATCTATCAATGAAACACAATTTTTGGATATTGACCGATTTACAGCAAGGAACAGTTATTGCACCCCTATTCTTCTTCATACTGCTTCGATTTTAACGAGTTGCCAACGCGATCATTAGCGACGTTTGCTAATAACTTGATTGTTTATACGGCAGATTGACACGGATTGTCGTTCAATGGAACCTTTAGAAAATGTTCAACGATGTGCATGACCACACAGACAATTGTTGAATGAAAGTGCAAGCGCAAAAATGCGAAATAATTTAATTTTTGACAATTTTCTACTCTTTTCTCTGAAACATTCATCAAAGTCAAAGTTATTTGTTACAATGCAAAGTTACAAGGCTAGACCAGTTTTTATATATGGATGGCCATTTGGTACAGTCAGAGGGCTAGTGCAATGGAAATATTACAAGTTTTTGAAAGGAGATGTCTTTTTGCTTATGCTGGTCTATACAGACAGCTTGAGATGGATTGGAAACATTGTATATTGAATCGAAACATTTATCAAATTCCTTATGTGTAACGGCGATATATCCATTTCAAAGCCTGTAATTTTGCCACCGTTTCATCCTACCGATCGGTAAATTGAGACTTTTCCCACCACTTGATTCATTCCTCCAGAAACATTCATATATTTTGACATGAATCGGTATGTTTTTGATTCTGGTGGTACTCCAATTATATATCATACATATGGGCAGGCCAGTAAGCAAAAGATAGAATGCAAGATGTATCCTCCGAATCTGAGCTCACGAGATCAACAGTTTCCATGAAGATATTCATTTGCAAGGTATGTTGAAGCTGGTCGAGCTAAGACGGGAAAGTCTAGGTTTTGGTAGTTGAATGGCAATACCTAAGTTATTAGTTGTGTTTTTTCGTAGTTTTTCTTTGATGAAAACATATTTCACATGCAAGAATAGGTTTTTCAAAATTATGTCGGAGGTAGCGATGGAAAACTCTTTATCTCCCTTGCTTAGCGATTTATTTACAGAATCGCTACCTCAAATACCCGAAATATCACACATGCCGAATACAATATCCAAACCGTGGGCAAGTTTGTGTATCTAGACACCAAAATAACGAGAACAACAAATGAAAAAAATAAAATACGCCAAAGAATATAAATCGCATATACATTATTTTATTCTGTTTTGACGATCTTAAAGATCAGCTGCATACCCAGGAAAATAAAGTTCCAAGGATAGAAATCTGTGATAAGACCTGTGCTTTTCTATGGGTGTGAAACATGGCCCCTGACTCAAGTATCCGCAAAAACATTGAAAGTTTTCGAAAGAAAGGTTCTGAGGCGAATAAACGAAGCGAAGCAAGATGGGGACCAATGGTGAATTCGATACAACCATGAGCTGTATGAACGTTTGTAAGATTGCAGAAGCTGCAATGGGCTGGCCACGTGAATCGTATGAACGAACAACGGATACCCAAAATGGTATTTGTTGGGAGAACTGAAGGGCGGAGACAAGTAAAGAAACCGGAGAAGGGCTGATCTGACTCAGTTAACAAAGACAGTTCATTGCTGCTTGGATTTCAAAATTGGAGGACGTGGTCAATGGACCGAGACTGTTGAAGATGCTTGTTACAAAAAGCAAACGCCCGAGAGGGGCTATAATGCTGCGAAGAAGAACAAGATTAGATGCAGCAAAAAAACAGGTACAGCGAAACCGAGATACTTAAGAAAATGAACAAGAAGTAGCATCAATTGAAAAATAACAAATTAAAGTCGATCATTTTGTTTATTTGATTTCTGCACGCCAATTCTCCTTTTTCTTGAAAAGCCGTCAATTTATGAGACTACGTGCCATTCAAGGATTTAAAATCCGTAAGAAACTATTGGGTGAACTTTGGAAAACGAGGCCTCTGTAGTAGTGATGACCTCCTCACGTTATCCTTCGTGATAGCCATTTTTGGGGTACCTGGGCATGACTCATCAAAAACCAACGTGCGACCACGCTGAACCTTGTTAAATCAATTTTCTACGGTCACCATTGCAAGAGCAGAGTTTCCGTAATACAACATCCAAGCGCTCTTTGAATTTGCTGCGCGATTTCCCTTCCAAAGCAAGATATCCTATCACCGACCAATATTGCTCTTTGTCCATTTTTCTAAAATTCGCAGACACTCCCGCTTCCACGCGTGGTCAAAACAAAACTGCGTGTCTAATTTGACTGAAATTTTGACAGCAGCTATCTACGAAAATGTGCTACACGATAGTGAATATCTCTTGCGATAATTGCTCCATCGGGTGGTGGGAGTGACAACTTATCGGACCACCCTTGTAGAATTGGAATATTGATTAGAACACCCTATCGTTTTCAAAACATTGATTAAGTCAAACTCAAAATCTTTGAATTTCTTGAAGTGTCCATGAGTAAAAATTCACTGCAACGTGGGAATTACTCTTCGATATTTGGCAACTGGATAAAATATTGTCAAAGAAGAGCTTCGTTCCTCATTTGAAATACTCATATTGAATAGTTTATAAAGTTACTATATCTATGTTGGTAATCTGAACTCCCAGCATACATCATGGTTAAGATACGCAAATAATCCAGGGGGTACATTCCTAAAATCGTGAATAATAGAGAGCCAAATTGGATATAGCTGCAATATAGGTCGATGCTCCCCACATATCCTAGGATAAATCATATCTGGATCTTTGCATTGCTGACGCAAGACTTCAATTAATATCTCGTAATCCTCAATGGATATTGCAAGTGCTTTCTTATGAAAGTGACCATTACGCAATTGTGATGGAAATAAATTATCAAAGCGATTATATCCTCCGTATGCCAGCTCAAAACGAAAATCATCGACTGTATTTTAGGAAAAAATATTTGCAAAATGTTCTCATTGAGTTAAATCGGGAATATCAAAAGCAATGTCCACCTTCTGAGGGCGGTAGGCCTTGCCAAATAATTTCGAATGACATGAATCTAACCTCTAATCTCTGTTTGTCGAAGAAAGAGAAACTGATATTAGATATGATTGAGATTGAGTATACAGAAACAATTTGAACAGATATGAGAAATCAAATAATCTTAAGGTTGAAACAGAGATTGAAAAGCCTTCTTGAAATCAGAGCTTGAGATTGTCCAGAATTCAATATGTTCATTCTACAGAAGTGTTCAGCAACTAATCAGATTGCTGCCTAACATCAACAAAATGTTTGAAATGATACTGAATCCAGCATTAAACGCTTACATCGCGAAATATGAGTATGAGTTGATGCCGAATTGCTAATCCATGCGATATCAAAAGGAGCCGCGGACATCTGTTGAAAGCTTAACAATAGAGAATGCGTTAGAGCGTATCTCATTGATATTGGGAAAGCCTTTAATACAATATGGTAAGGTGGACGAACCTTTAAACTGTTTCAGGACGAATTCCCCAGATATCTTGTCACCCCGATGTGCAATACGTTGTACGGGAAATTGTTTCTTGTAACTGATGAAAATTTGGTGACAACGCGCGATTTCAAGATCTTAAATAGTCTACAGCTACTACAGGTAGCGTTGCCTTGCAGTCCGTCTTTCAGGTAGTTATAGGAATTTCAGAAGAAAACATGCAAGTAAGCATTTACATGAAAGAAATAGAAATGGTTACGAGTAGGTGTATGTCAACTTCTACGTGCTGTAAAATAATCGATTACTGTCATACGTTAGAAGCTCTAGCGTGATATTAACATTTGCCGGGAGTTGAAAAAAATATATAAATAGATTTTTATAACATAGTATGTATAAAGCATTGAATCAACTTCACAATATGAATGCAAGGGAAATACTAAAAGTAGGAGCTATTCCATATGAAGTGATTGAGCTTACCAGAAAGCTTATATAACATGTAACTGACAATTTTAAACGCTGTCATAATCAAAAATAAATTAGGTAGACAGAATTACGCTCATCTCGGAAGGGCTTTGTACTCAACTTGCGAAATACAGTCACCAGCAACGAATAAAATTAAGAAACATGTCAAAGAGATGTTCAAGTTTAAAAAAATCCATTGTTTCTCTATTTTCAACGGTCGACATTTTTTTGCATACTAATAAAACTCACTCACATCGAGAATTCCTAAAAATATTTATGTTATCGATCTTATCTGAAAGTTTTAAGAAAATCAAATCAAAACTGCAGTATCTAATTCGATGGAAAAATCATAAAATACCCAAATCATGTGCTATTGTTTTTATAATTGGAAGAATTTCAAATGGCTTTAACTTCCGTGAATATGATTCGATTTTCATCAAATTGACAGAGTACTACTTAAATATTGAATTTTGTTGAGCTTAGGAGATTCATACGATTTTATTGGGAAAAATGTGAAATTCAAACATCATATTATTATTAACAAAGTTGAGCTAATTTTGTCTTCTGAGGTATTTGCCGCTCTTGTACTCATAAATACCTGCTTTCATAGCTTTTTTCAGATTTTTCAGATGAGAAGTCTTCAATCGCGAGGCGGGGGATACAAAATTATCATGTATTACCCCTCCCTGTGCACCCCTCAAAATAAAAATTGTCAGTTTAGAACCTCTTGTGAAAGTTTTTCATCAAAACTTTTCATTTGATACTCATATCGGCTACTTTTGATGATTTTTTTTTTCATGGGCCACTTCCCTATTTGGGGAGACCTCCCTTACATACCTTAGAAAATTGTTTTATAGGAGAATCTTGAAAAATCACCACTTTCCACCTACAAACGAATTTCGATGCTTCTGGTTTATATCGCTTGCGAGAAAAAATGCTGTGACACACGGACGGACTTACGCACTGTCCGACAGGCAGGTCACGATTTTAGGAGATTTTTGTAAAATTATTTTACAAAACCCTAAAAAGATTAGTTAGTACCACGCCCGTCCACCCAGCTGCGATATGTTCTGACTTTCAGCCAGTACGTCTCACAACTTAGCGAGCTCATAAACCATTAGCAGAACCAGTTAAAACAAATATTGTTTTCACTGACGCGATTTGAATAAGCGGCGTTCGGCTTACGCAGCAAGTGCTCTCTACTACGCAGCAATTGCCCTACACTACGCGGACTACTAAGTTAAGTTATTAGTCATTCGATTTATTTTTATGATTTGTCCACTAATAAATTTGTAGGTGCTTATTCTTAGCCATTCATTCTTCAGAAAATTTAATCAAATTTTAATAGCATTTTAATTCAATAAGCTCATTTGAAACGGCAGCTGCATTGTATTACTATCCCCCTGATGTAACTTATTAAACAAGTTCTTAAAGATATTCACGATTGATATCGTTCCTGATACGTTCAAATAAATCCTAGGAAGCCCCTGGTGTCCTTATTGGTAAAAAGCACACATTGTTCCATAGCCATATATTATTGTTGTTGTAATGTAGGAAAATTTAAACCACTTCGTTAAGTACCATTCATTTCCTCATCATTTACAGGATAGATTAAGCTCACAAATAACCGCTTTCGAATTTACGAGTATCTGTATGGTTTTGTTAAAGAAAGCGTAAAATTTATAGATTATACTATTATTAACAAAGTCGAGTGAATTTTGGCTTTTTTGTGGTACTCACAAAAGTTCACATCTATTATTTTTTTCATATTTTTCCGATGAAAGGTGTCAAATCGCGACGTGGAGGTACGCGAGAATTTCGTGCATTTCCCCTTCTCCTATTCGCCTTCAATACTGATAATGTAATTTTAAAACCTTTTTTGAAAAGATCTCCTTAAGACCTTTCATATGACACTCCATTTGACTATCTTTGATGAAAAAGATTTTTTAGTATCAACCCTCTATTAGGGAGACCCCTTTTAAAACTCTCTGAAAATTTCTTTGACCACAAAACATTCAATAAGCCATTTCTTCCTATCTTTTCACAAGGTTCCATGGCTTTAGCTTCTACAGCTCTGGATAAAAACTGCCATAACGGACATGCAAACACAGGTCGTGATTTCAATATGGTTTTGTATTTTAGTAAGAAGCCTTAAAAATAAAAAAAGCGCAGCTTGTTGATGCCTATGCAGATTAACTCTTTTGAAACCGGCAATAAAGCTAAGACTTTATTCGTAAGTATACTAAATTATCGACTTACTCTAAGCTGAATTTAACATTCATTGTGACAAAAAAGTACCCGGAAATCGCAAATAAGATGAAAAATATTTAATTATTCATCAAACTCACACGGACCCAAATCTGGTGATCGATAGTATTTATTGCGTTTTGGGCTTTAAATTCAGTCACAATAAAAAAAAATTGCAACGCACTACTGACTTAAGCAGCTGCTGTAAACAAATTAGTTGACAGATCGCGTTCATATTTGGCATAGTATTTAAGAATAGTCCTACTAACTTAATGCAATACCTCTTTTTGAAATATCATTTACTCGGCGAATTTAAATTACAATTTCCGGGTACTTCGTTGTCACAATGTATGTATATTTGATATACTTTTGTTGTTCTCAATTTGGGATTTTTATTGGTTCATAGTTCATGTCTCTGGTTCAAGTCTCGTTGGCATCAACGAGATTTAGTTCGAGTGGTTCTTTGGACGAACTATAAGCCTGTTCAGTTATGATACGTGCTAGTTTAAAATCAGAACGTATCGCAGCTGGGTGGACGGACACACGGCCAAAGCATGATAATGATCATATCACCTTGTGGAGTGCTGATACATTCGATCACGACAATGAGATACTCAAACTATCTCTAAGCAAAGGCCCAAAAGGGGCCGTAGTGCTACAAAGAAAAGAATAAGAAGATATAGCGATCTACATACTTTTTTCGACGAGCAGTAAAAACCAGTTTTTCCAACCTTTACTTTTATTATTCATTTTATGTCCTCCGGTAAGGGCTTCTTTGTGTTAGCTTCAAAGCTGTATAGGAGCTTTGCAGCTCTGATCAGAACTTATGCTAATGCAATTGTCTTTAAAAAAATTGCCAGACTGGGAGAAGATCTGGGACTTTTGTGACGACGTAGTCCACTTCCCTCGATAAATCTTCACTTGCTGACCTGACTCACATACGAGTGGCACACGCAACTTTCCTCGCAAAAATTAAAATTTACTAGAGCCGTTCTTCTAGAGTCTGATGAGCCATTGTATCAGAATTCAGGCAAATAGTCTCATAATTATCTTGACATTAAAATGTGAAGTTACGTGGAGCTAGTGTGATTTAGCAATTTCGACCGATTTCTCTCTGTGGGTATTGTTGTGCCCAAACGGGCCTATAGCAAATAATTCAAATAGTTTCTGACAGCCCTATATTACAAAGTAATTGATATGAGGCTTAGGGGATTCAAAGTACTGTTAGAGTGTTCAACTATCCTATTGGACAGTTTTAGTGTACGGTCTAGTAAATATTCATCAATTGTGTCTTGTTTTAGCTCTTTGTGAATGACAATGTCCTAAGAGCCTTATTGTGCAGGGCAGGGAGTGTTTTTTGTGGGATTCGAGGTCTGCTAGAAGGCATCGAGAAGAGAGTGTCTTATAATCTGTTTGTAGATGAAAAGTTTATTTATGACATTCAGTTTCACTGTTCTTAAGATACAAGGAGGATAAGATACTTAAACAATGTTGTCTCTTATCATGTATGTGGCGAGTCTATGTAAGTCTGTTGCAAAATTTTAGTCCTACGTATTTTGTTGTTCTGTTTCAGGGTTTTGAGTTTGTGTCGATTCAGCTCGGAATGTCGTTGGCGTGGTCTTCTTACAATGAGAATGGCTTGTGGTTTGTCAGCGTTAATTTTTATCGTCCACCTTTGAAAACACTCCAAAAAATTTCAATGGAGTGGACTTGTTGGCCGCCAATTTTACGGAAATGTAGCGTCTTTATTTGGTTTCAGGATGACGATGATAATTGCCGTTTTCCACGGTTTGGAAAATTTGCTCCAGTAGTTGATGACGTCTGTCAGGGTTTTGGGATGTTATCTGGTCGCCATTTAGCAAGTATTCCTCAAAAAATCAAATCCTGGGGCTTTCCGTTTACTTAACGTGCTTATTATGTCTTTTGATTCAGATAAGTCTAACGGGATGATTTCATTAGTGTCTGTCTTCTGGGAAGCTAGCAGTCTTTGCCTAGAGGACTTTATTTTGCCTTCAGATTCAGGGCTCTCCTCAGGAGAAATATTCTCATGGAATTGCACTTCGAGTTTCTGTAACGGCTTCGACTTTTTCTGTCCTGCCGTATTTGAGGCCATTTGTACGTGAATGCGAGGGATATTTGTTTTGCTTTCCAATCTTAAATATTGTGAAAGGCACCAAAAATTATTACCATCACATTTGAGGCTTTACAAAAATCATCATATGATGTTGCGGAATTCATGAATCTGATCAAATATTTTGTTGGTTAACCGGTTGGCCTTGGTTTTTAACCTAAGATTACTCGTGTTCCTAGCACTTTTCCGCAGCTGATTCCTTCTTCATATCAGGAGCTTAATATCCTGAGGGAGTGCATAGGTAGTGTGTTCCCTTACCGGAATTTGGCCTGTATTATTTTTCTTGGTATGTAAGATGTTTCTGGTAACTTTTTCAATACATTGCTCGATAAATTTACATGCTGGATGAGGCTTTCTGAGGCCAGGATATCCCTAAAAGCTGGCCAATTTGTAGGTGGTTTAGGGAAAAAAGCTTGTGAGGATTTTTAGTAGCCATTTTTGGTAAAGAAATGGGGGTTTTGGAGGTGGCAGAGCCAGAAAATTTGGTGAATTTTCCTTTGAGTCTATCATGTCCTGACCAGACCTGAGGGATGGTGAACATAAAGCTTTTCTCTTTCTGGAAGATTTTGATCTTGAGAAATCCAAACTATTCACCAAAAGTATAGCCATAACTTCGGTCATTATTCTGAAATTTTTTTTTGAACTCTTTTAGAGTCTCCCTGAGCTGTAAGTGTGTTTGTCTCAGCTCAGTGAGAACTTCTTCTAGTTGCTTCTGAGTAGCACATGCCTGTTTAATTTGATCGATCAAAAACGCGATCTATTGATCCTTTTTATCCATACTTTAGCAAGAACACTAAAAGTTGGGAGCCAAATTAATGAAAAAATCGATACAGTATGGGAAAACTTAATTTTTATTATTAAATAATGATATGTCAATGTCAGTCATTCATTACTAGTTGTTTTATTTTTAAAGTATGCCGATTGAGCACAAAACTGCTCACTCAAAAATATATTCTTGGATCTCATGCATTCTCCTCGATCCTCGCAATTGGCAATGCTCACCTTACGATGGCCGTTCTTCTTCCTTTTCACGTTTTGTAGAACTCCATCTATGTTTTCTTCCCTTCCTACATGCACATACACTTCACGGCTTGTATACTCTCACTAGGTTGTATTTTAATGTCCACGCCGATGCATGGCATTCTATACTTTTCTCTCATCATCATTATCGACATCGTTTTCATCATCGACATTATCTTCATCATTTTCATCATTATCAACACCATCTTCCATCAAGAGTCACCAGCAACGCCTTTCCGTATTGCTAATAAACAAAGAGTAAAATGATCTCATAATCAAAAAGAGTAAAACTGACTTTATAGTGGTTACGACAAATCGATCAATAGCATGATATTGGACTAAGCAAGCACCCCTCAGGATCCATGCCCAAATCCACCAACAGCCAACCAGCCACCAGATCAGGAGTTTAACGTCAATGCGGCGCAAACCATATATGTGCCACCGGAACTCAACAAGTGACGATTTCTCCCGACGCCTAGCTTAACAGGCTTTGATTCCAGGGACAGACGGTTTTTATAGCTACTGCGTCAGATGCGCTCTCTTGCTGGTACGTGGGCCAGTGATGATGTACTGTGGATCAAATAGCTTGATCTCCTGCGGCAGCATATACAGCGTAAGCTGCTTTTGATCAAGAACTAAATGCACAGACGAGGCACGCGACAGCAGCCTGCCAGTAATTGCCACGTCCATGGAACCAACCATGCACTCTACAATACCCTCTCCTAGCCTGTGCTCGATACGCAGTTCTCAAGATCTGGTCGCCATCACGCTGGCCACCTTGCACCTACAGCAGCCATGTGCCATGGCAAATATACAAAATAGTAGCTCCTCATCATGAACCACCCTCCTCTTCCCAAGCACGAGCACATTCTATCTATCCAGGGCCAGAACCACGTACCACTAAGCGTTCGAAAAAACTAGGACCGCCAGCACTGTCCTCAGGGGGCACCAACAGAAATACCTCAAAAACTCATCGGTCTACTCATCGGCTTATAAAACCGACGTCTTTTTCATGATTGTTCTGACTTCTCAACGACCTGAATCCTGGGTCCTAATCTACCTGTGCATGGCATAAGTATAATCACTATGTCCAAAGCCTCAACCTTATTGTACACCCTTGGGGATCTGTACAAGCAGATAATCGCAAAATACGAGAATACATCTGGCTGACCTGGCGAGTTGGCTTCGATCGCCACCTGATCGTTTATTACCAAATAGTACCACACGGCGCAACTTACTTTACACAAGCGCGCCGCCTTGCGGAAGAGTGCCTCATCGCAGCAAAATCCTTATTTAGTCTACTGTTGGAGTGAGGTGTTATTAGACCTTCATCGAGCCAATGGGCTAGTCTTTACACATCGTTCTCAACATGGAGACCGTTGGTTGGTGAGCTACTGGAGGTTGACGAAAACTCAACGTGATCATCCAGCTAGACTCCTACCTATTGCCTGTCATCAAGGTTCTGATTTAGGAGACCAGTGGTACGGTTTTCTCAGTCACTTACCTCTAGTGGGGCTCTTACTAAATTCTGGTCGTGCCCGAAAACATCTGCAAAATGGCAGTCATCACGCCCTTTAGAATACTCAAATTCCTGGAAATGCTTTGAGTCTACGCAATGTGGCCCAAACAATGCAGTGAACGCTTAATCATTTGCTAAGCAGGTTTGGCTTCATTTGCGTCTACTAGGATGACATCTTAGTGCTCTCGACCAACCACGACCACTACTAGCGTCATCTTGAGCAGCTTTTCTCTATGCAAACTGTTAAGCTCCAGGTCAACTGGGATGAGTGTCAAATTGGATTGCCCGATGTGATTTTTGCCAGTTATCGCATCTGCGAGACGAAATTTCGACTACCAGACCCTAAGGCGCAAACCATCATAGACTTTTCTTAAGCCCACCGACTGCTTGCAGCTGAGATGCACCTTTGGATGCTCAACTACTACTGTTATTGCATGTCATAAACTGCTGGGTTTCAAGCACCTTTCTCTGAGCTGAGGTAGCCACATCGGCCTTTTTTCACCTTCACATCCATTTGCATCACATACCGGCGCATCTAAAGCCACCATTGACGCAACTTTAGATCAGCAATGGGACGATGGTATTTGGATACCCCTTGGTTTCTTCTCGAGGAAGCTTTCCGTGACTGAACAACGTTACTCCACCTACGACCGCAAACCTTTGGAAATCTTCACTGCCATCAGGTAACTAGCGAGGCCCAGGCCACAGACGCTCAGTTGCCGCATTTTCTAGCAAAAGTTACATCAACTTGCTTTATATGGCTACCCAGCGCACTAAGTTGAATATAACGGTACTGACAACCCTTATTTACCAGACGCGCTTCGTCGCCAAGCCTTTGTTCATCAGCTCTTGCACTTCAGCAGGCATGCCATTGCAAAGTCTGTTGCGCTCAAATTTTTTGATCGACCTTGCGAAAGGATGGGCCAAGCATTGTGTACTATACCAGCGTGCAAAGGGGTGAGGTAATCAAATGAGAAAAACTTTATTTTACTTTAAGGATGAGAGATAGGGAGGTTAATGTATCGCTCAATAGACTGAAACCGCACCATATTTAAAAAACGGAAAGTCAAGATAATCTGGTTAAATCAAAAACATTAGCTCAAACAAAAAGAGCCTGTTCCAAAAAAGTCACCACTAGAGAATATTCATGGAGATTTGGCAGAACGCCAAAAACTTCTATTTCTTATCGCGAAAATTAAGTATTCTATGGTAGGGGAGTAATTTAGTGTATCATATCACATTAAATTTAGTTTCATGTCAAAAAGAAATAAAAATACTAAGTCTAATTTACTTTACATAAACACAATGACATATAAATACCCATTCCCAGTTACCTGCTTTCGAGCAGAATTTAATATAAATACGACTAAAATATATTGAAGTATTAAGTATTTGTATAGTCATTGCATGGTAAATATTCTGCAAGTTTTATTCCTTTTTTATATAAAGTAGTATTCGATAATTTCTAAAATAAAGTTAGAAATTTTGAAACAATTTATTAGTACATTAATCCAGGAGGTATCACAAACCTTGGGGAACTTCTACTCTCTTAAATCATAATTCCAGTAAGTCTCTCCAAAAGGCAGGATGTTTGACAGAAACCAAGTTAGCCATCAAATTGGATGAATCTAATGTCAAAATAATAAATACAACGGGGAAAGTGAATGAGGGAAAGACAACCAACGCAACGGGAGAAAAATAGTTTCTGGAGCGTCCATGTTCAATTTCATATAACAGCACAAGTTTGACTAGCGATTTGTAAATACGAGGTTTATTTTGTCTGTGCAAAACTCTAGACTTTAGAATGGGAAGTACGGAGCAATAGGCTCATATTTACGACGTTTATGTGGCATTTAATCTCGTCCTTTTCACCACCTCTTCTATTAATTATCGGTGCCTTCAAGCTTATAGCCACCCACGGTCAGGGTTTGTTGGACTGGGGCGTTCTTCATCGGTTGTGTCATGAATTTATTTTTAGTTTCATTAATTTGTAGGCCAATTTGGTTTACTTCAGATTCTAGGCTCAAAAACACTTCGATGGTGGTATTTGAGATGGAACGTGCCATAATATTGAAGTCTTAGCATATGCTAGGAGTTATGTGGACTTGAATATTAGTGTATCTGAGGTTTTAGCTGATGTCACCCTGAGGACGAGCTCAAGAGCAATATTCAAGGGCATTAGGACAAGTGCATCCCCTTGTTTTAACCCTGATTCTATTATGAAGCTGTCCGTTGGTTCTTCGTTTACTTTTAGTAAAGTACAGTGCTATGAAAATTTTTTCAAGTTAGTAGCTTAACGTAACACGACTAAGATGATACTTAATGTAGCTCTAGGAAATCGATAGCTCTTCCATATGTAAAGATTTACGTGAAAGCCACTCCTATGCCTTGGCAACATACCAAAGCTAGTGGATGAAGGCAATTTAATTCAAATTTTGAGGCAAACTCACTTAACAGAAAATAAGTTTCTTTGAAACTTATTACTCTCAAATATATTTCCCGATACATAGATCTTCAGAATGAATATTACTCTAAATACTTCTTTGCAACGTTTGTTTTCGGACTTCATTACTTAAGTTCAAATTACGAATAACACGTAGGCAACAAATCATGATTTTTCAAATTTGCTACTCAAAAAGTAGGAGTGCAATTCATTGAAAAAAGCAATTCTTCCTTATTATAACGAATCTGTTCTTTGCACGTAGACATCGTTATTCAATAAATATTTGAGCGTTTGTGAATTACGAGATCGATTTTCAATTACTAAAGAATGCGAGGGCTAAGAGGCTTTGAAGATTCGACGAATTTCAAGTTAAACAAAAATCAGATAAAATCCATTTCAATCAATGCGCTTTGAGAGTACTCATGCAATACGAGTAAAAAGCTTTTCGTACTGCTTGGAAAATATGATTTTGGTGAATCCGACCATATTTTCATTTATTTTCTCAACTAGCCCATGTTTTTATCACTTGATCATTACACTAAGATTAAAATCATGTACTTCTACGATTTAATATCTACCTCCATCCCACTCAATCTTGAGCTACTTAGTCCTTTAAGCCTCGGCAATACCTTATATGGATTATGAGGACTCATTTCACATTTATGAAATTTCTGCAAAAAGATAATTTCACTTTCCATTAAAACTTTAATAATAACTTTTTATGGCTGAAACATGGTTGAATTGATGTAAGCGTTGAAAATTGGATTCACGTACAAGTTCATAATTAACATTATCTTCAGCTTGGTAGAAGCAAAAGTGGAATGGAGTTACTAGCGTTCCAATGCATTTTCGAGTCGGCAAAATGATGAGCAAGAATCCTATAGTGGGTGTGTGTTCGTTTACAATCTTCTTCCAAATATGCACAACATGTTCAAGTTCAAGTAGTTTTGAATGATTAATGTGATTTCACTCAGAATACAAATTAACCCTTTTCAATTAAAAACTCATGCATATCCAAGCATCCTTTATTATTTCGAAGCATATGCCGAGCGTTGAAATAACACGATGAAGTATACATCTACCTCTGTCAGGCCTGGTAAACCACAACATAACTTTTGCTGTTTGTTCAGAGGAACGTAGTCGTAGGTAGCTTGACTGTAACTTTCCTTATAATTCAGCGCTCTAATAAATGTAAATTGTCATTAACGAAAAAGTTTCCGGCAATATGTTCAGACATTTTTAAGTAGGACAGTTGATACGTATCTATTTCTAAAATTGATAAGTACTAGCATGCTTGAGTTTGGTACTTGTTCTTTTCGAGTTTTTTCATTGAAATTATAACCCAATTAAAACTTTTGTGAAAGTTTGGCATTATCACTGGAGCGTATAATTTGAGCACTGTTTCAAATAACATTTCAATAGCGCTGTAAATGGTGAGTTCTAATTTAGATTACCAATTTTATACACATTTGTCATTTTTATACATACTTGGTAAAATGGTATTCTATAGCGGCAGAATATTTTTGCATCATATAAAGTAAGTGATCGGTATCAAACGATGCCTTAACTTATTCTTTTTTTTGTGGTAGGGAGGTGAATGCTATTTATGCACAGAGTGTGGGGCTCCCATGCGCGACTGGACTACCCACTAAACACCTCCCCTGTCAACCTGAGAACCCAGCCTGGAACTGTTTGACACATTACTTTGGCAAGGTCTCGTTTTGTTACGCCGTGGGGCGCCCTCAAGCTGGGGAGTCCCTTTCCCAGCGGGAGGGGAGAGGGGAAGAGGAAATGCCAGAAGAGCGATCGCCCAGCCCCAGCGCCCCCGGCTGCTGTGAGTCCCTTTTATATTTTAGGACTGCCCGAGCATAATGTGCCACCTGGTTTCATTTGTCAGCCGATTCGAGCATCACCGCAACTATATTATCCGGGGTGAGCTTTCCCGTCTCCCTGTAGAGTTCCCTTCGCAGCCTGACCCATTTTGTGCACGCAAACAATGTGTGACAGGTATTGTCCTCCTCTCCTGGGCAAAACCAACAATCGGGAGACCGTGACTTACCGATCTTGTGCAGGTAAGACTGAAAACACCCGTGCCCGCTCAAAAGCTGGGTCAGATAGAAGTCAGTCTCACCATGCCTTCGATATAGCCACGGTCTCACATCCGGGATGAGGCGCGCAGTCCACCTTCCCTTCGTGCAATTCACCCAAGACTGCTGCCAATCGTTGAGCGAGCGCTGTCTCTCCTCGCGGCCAACCATCTCCCTCGCATCCTCGTTTCGGCGCAGGTAAATAGCGCGGCGTTCTCTAGCAAGGAGGGCGACAGGTATCACGCCTGCAATCACTCTCACCACCGAGTCGGAGACTGTTGGATACGAAGATGTAATTCTCAGTGCTCCTCTTCTCTGTACCTGTGCCAAACGTTTTCGGTATACCTCCTTCCTGAGAGCGTCGCCCCATACCTCTGCTCCGTACAGTAGCACTGACCTTACAGCACTCATCAAGAGGCGTCTTCTTGATGGGCTGGGTCCCCCTACGTTGGCCATAAGTCAACTAAGAGCCAATATTCCCGAAGCAGTCTTCTCAGCCGTTGCCCTGATTTGCTCAAAGAAACTCATCTTCGAGTCGATCAGTAGCCCAAGGTACTTTACCGCTGGCTTCGATTCGATTTGTATATCTCCAATACTGATCATCCTTACTCTAGCGATTCTCTTTTTTGTCAAGATGACCACTTCGGTTTTCTCCAGTGCTAAACTGAGCCCGCGAGCAGTCATCCAGTCCCTCACTCGGCGCATTAGTATACCTAGCCTAAGTTGCGCTTGTTCAATGGTGCGTCCAGCGACCAGAGCCGCAACATCATCCGCATAGCTGACCAAGCGCGACTTATCTGGCATCTCAAGTCTCAGTAGCCCGTCGTAAGACACGTTCCATAGGTCTCGGCCAAGGATAGATCCCTGAGCAACACCCGATGTAATTTCCATCCTTTGGTCCTTTAGGTAGTTCCTCAAAAGCCGCCTTAGATATTCTGGAACTTAAAAAGAGTTTTCCAGCGTGTCCAGAACATCCACCCATTAAGCGGATTTGAAGGCATTCCTGACGTCGAGTGTCACCAACAGGACAATCCGTCGCTTGGTGCGACTATATGCCTCGTCCTTTTGGAGTGCGTTCACCACCTCTGCAATCGCATCAATGCTAGAATGTCCTGCTCTAAAGCCGTACTGCCGAGGAGATAGGTCCACCGCAGCACGAATCGCGACAGTGAGTCGTCCCTTGATGAGTTTCTCTAGCACTTTCCCATCCGTGTCTAGCATGCATAACGGGTGGTATGCAGACGGCGATTCGGGATTACCCTTCCCCTTGCTGATCAGCACGAGCCTCGCCACCTTCCATCGTGCCGGGAAAACCCCGTTCCGTAGGCAAGCGTTGAATGTGCTGAGCAGTAAGTCAGGACAATGGTGATAGACGAGCCGCAACACCTCAGCTGTAATACCAACTGGCCCTGGAGCCTTCCTCACTTTCAAGGAGAGGACTGCCTCCTCCAGTTCCAGCTGTGTGAAGAGTGGGCACTCTACTCCTGTTTCTCCATGGACAGCGTCAACATGGACGGGGTGGGCGGGGAAGAGTCCCCACATCATCGCGTCCATTTTTTCCTGAATGTGTTTATACTTTCTTCTTTTTTGTTTTAGCATTACAGCCCCACTACTTTTAAAGCTTCACTTTGAGAAAGTGAGAGTACCTCATTATTATGGTCGAATGTATCGACACTTTCTGGTTACATGGCTAGTACCAAACTTTAACACTTAACTTTCGTTGAAAGCGAGGAAAGCTCCAGGTCTAGATGGTGTTCCAGCTGAGGTGTAGCGGTTTGTCTATCACCATTGTCCTGACTTGCTGCTCAGCACATTCTACGCTTGCCTACGGGACGGGGTTTTCCCGGTACGATGGAAGGTGGAGACGCTCGTGCTGATCAGCAAGAGGAAGGGAAATCCCGAATTGCCGTCTACATACCGCTCGTTATGCATGCTAGGCACGGCTGGAAAAGTGCTAAAGCAACTCATCAAGGGAAGGCTCACTGATGTGATTCGTGCTGCGGTGGACCTATCTCCTCGGCAGTACGGCTTTAGAGCAGGACGTTCTACCATTGATGCGATTGCAGAGGTGGTGAATGCGGTTCAAAAGGCAGAGGCATATAGTCGCACCAAGCGACGGATCGTCCTGTTGGTGACACTCAACCTCAGGAACGCCTTCAACTCCGCCAGATGGGTGGATATTCTGGATACACTAGAAAACCCTTTTCAAGTTCCAGAATATCTAATGCGGCTTTTGAGGAACTACTTAATGGACCGAAGCCTGCTCTACGATACGATACTTCCTCTTCTCTCTCCCCTACCACCAAAAGAGGATCCCCCAGCTTGAAGGCGCCTCGCGGCTGACAAAATGAGACCTGGCCCGAAGTAATGTGCCAAACGATTCCAGGCTAGCCTCTCAGGTTGACAGGGGAGGTATTTAGTGGGTAGTCCAGTCGCCTTCTTGCGGACATGGGAGTCCCAAACTCTGTTTGTAAATGAGCATTCACCTCCCTACCAAAAAAAACAGTATGTCTGTCCACCCAGCTACCTTCTGATTTTAAACCAGTGCGTATCTTGACTGCATGGGCTTACAGTCCGTTAGAGGAATCACTCGAATCAAATCTCGTTGTGACCAATGGGAGACCATGAGCTTACGGAACATGTACTCTAACCTCAACACTTTGTTGACTACTATACTTTCTTCTACTTGCACCTTAAATTACAGTGTCCAGGGTAAAAAAAGTTTAATTTTTGATCAGGAAAATATGGTCCTTTCTTTGTTGCACTACAGCCCTTCTTGGGGCTTCGTTTCCTGCAAATAGGGTCTCCAACTGACCTAGTTCATTGAATGCGTCCTCCGATTTCGAAATCCCAGCAACGTTGAACGGTCTTTGTTGATCGAGTCAGACCAGCGTTTGTTCGGTTTCTCCACTGGTCTACTGCCTTCAGTTCTCCCAACGAATATCTTTTTGGGTATCCATTGGTTGTCCATACAATTTACGTGGCTAGCCCATTGCAGATTCCACAGTCTTACAAACGTTGTGGCTTCAGGCTTGTCAAAGGTTTCATACCGCTCATGGTTATATCAAATTCGCCATTGATCCTTGTTTTGCTTCACTCTGATTTTTGCCCCAGGATCCGATGCTCAAAGACTTTCAACATGTTCGCGGATGCTTGAGTTAGGGTCCATGTTTTACACAAACAGCATAACACAGATTGGTTGCTTGGAGCTTTGTCTTCCTGTGTATGCAGCTATTCTTCAAGATCATCAAAATTGAATAAATATTTTATTTGCGAGCTATATTCTTCGAATTATTTCATCTCTTTCATTGCCAGTTCTCTTTGTTTTTTGGCGCGTGAATACGCAAATTCACTCATTTATTTGATACGGTATTCACCAACTGTGATATTTGATGTATTTGAGGTAATTTTCGTTAACTGCGTCATGAGCTTTGTTTTATTTTTATTGATTTGTAGCCCTACTAGTTTCGCTTCACTGTCGAGTTTCAGGAAGAGTTATTTGGCAGTTGTTAATGACCGTGACAAAGTTTTGATGCCATCCGCATAGGCTACTACTTGGCTCGGCTTGTATAATAATGCACCTCGTGTATGGATAGGTAACTTCCTTATGACGTACTCCAGAGCCAAATTGAATCGCAATGGGGCCAGTCCATCTCTCTGCTTTCGTCCGATATTTGTGTCAAAGGTATCGGTGAGTTGGTTATTGATGCGGACTTGGGAGGTCATCGACGTCATTGTAATTTTGGTAAGATGGATTCATTTTGCTGGAATGCCAAAGCAAATCATTATTTGGTATAGTGCATTACGTTACGTTAAAAACTGTCGTATGTTGACGTCTATGTTGAACTCCTAGCATTTCTCAAGTATCTGCTTGACAGTAAACAATTGGTCTATTGCCGACCTACCTGCTGTAAAGACACTTTGATAGTCCCCAATAATAATGTTGGCCTATGCTCCGGGTTTGCTTTCTAAGATATTTGAAAAAATTTTGTACGCCATACACATGTGCCTCCATTGTTTTAAAACAGCAACTTGCTACCATTCTCGTGGATAGGGAATATAATCGATTGGCTCCACTCTTTTGGCATGTATTCTGGTTGCCAAATGTGCTAGATGGCTTGGTGAATAGCTTTATGAACACTGCTACCACCATATTTGATGAGTCCCACTGGAATCTCATCGATGCCCGGCGCTTTATTATTCTTATGGGCTTTGATCATGGAACAAACTTCAACCAGATTTGGTGGGGCCAATGGAAGCTCATCATAAATATCCATAGGCTTCTATGTTCTGCAGTTGTGCGGAGGATTTAGGAGGTTTTTGAAATATGATGCCCATCTTTCCTTAATCTTGGTTTCATCAGCGTTGATATTACTGATGCTATCACGACTGAGCGTAGTCTTGGGCTGATAACCACGTTTCAGGCTTACACTACTTTGTATGCTTGTCTTGTGTTGTTACTGACTAGACTTACATCTATACTTATGAATCAGTCCCCATAGTTTTTTCTTTTCTTGATTCCAACTATCTTATGTGCTACTCTTCTTAGATTTTTATAGTGTTCTCTCTTCGTCCTGGTTTTCCTACCTACGTTTTCATTTTACGCCTGATTCTTTTTGTCTAACACATTCTGATACTCAACATCGAATCAATCATTTCTCTTGCACTGGGCCTGATGTCCAACTGTCTGTTCTGCTAAGGTCTTAATAATTGAACATATGACTAGATTTCTGCAACTTGCAAAGGTAATCAGACGCTGGCCGTTGTCATTTATTTCATCGTGAAGGGTGTATCCTCCAGTCATTCCCTGTAGAGATAGCTCATTGCCACTCTTAGCATTGAAATCACTCAGAAATATTTTTGTGTCATTTGTAAACAATGAGTCGACTAGTTTTTCCAAGTGATTGTAGAACCTTTCCTTTATTGCTGCGGCCTTTTCTACGTTCAGGGCATGAACATTTATTGACTAGATTTTGTAGAATTCCATATTATATGGATTGCACACAATTGTTCATTAACTGCGTTAAAATCAATAACATTTGATTTAACTCCTTACCAATAATGAAGGCCACTCCGAATTCTGATTTTCCATACATTGTGTGATGTGTGTGATCTCATGTCTTGAATATCACTTCCAGTCCACTTCATTTCTGGATTGTGAGCATTTTTAATTTATATTGACTAGCCTGTTGTGTAAGGTCTTTAACAGTGCCAGGGTAATTTAGGGTTCTGACATTTCAGGATCCAATGCCGTTGTTGTTTTTTTGTTTGCGAGATCGTTGCCAAAAGTCCAACCCATTCCAAGGCTCTTCTGCAGGTTTCGAAAAAATAAGGGTTTTCCAGGGATGGTGAGTTCGCCCGTTGCCCTACCTCCATTCCGGTGGTATGGTATTTACTTCGATTTCTTTACCAGGTGGGATGACTCGCCTTCACCATCTTTCTGTCAGTGGGTGTAAGTAGGATTTAATAGCAGAGCTGTAGATGTATTTACAGTTGTTGGCATTTCTCGGCATTTAGTGTCCCATCATTGGGGAACCAATAAACCCAATGTGTGACCCCGAGAACATTTTCTACCATTTTATCGTAGGGCTTAGGATGAGAAATTACGGGAACTAAGGGTTGAAGAAACAAAAGGTTCCCCCCTCCTTTGTCTAGCTGGCTTGCAAACATCTACAGTAGGGTTGGAACATCTGGTTTGCATTTGAAAATTTTAACGCAAGTCTGACGTGATAATAGAATACTGGTGAAAATTAAAATTAAGTTGGCATTGGTGTATTGATCCAATATCCCCTTATTGATTTTGCAAGCACTTGGCGACTGATAACCTCAACAGTCCCCATAGTTTTTTCTTTTCTTGATTCCAACTATCTTATGTGCTACTCTTCTTAGATTTTTATAGTGTTCTCTCTTCGTCCTGGTTTTCCTACCTACGTTTTCATTTTACGCCTGATTCTTTTTGTCTAACACATTCTGATACTCAACATCGAATCAATCATTTCTCTTGCACTGGGCCTGATGTCCAACTGTCTGTTCTGCTAAGGTCTTAATAATTGAACATATGACTAGATTTCTGCAACTTGCAAAGGTAATCAGACGCTGGCCGTTGTCATTTATTTCATCGTGAAGGGTGTATCCTCCAGTCATTCCCTGTAGAGATAGCTCATTGCCACTCTTAGCATTGAAATCACTCAGAATTATTTTTGTGTCATTTGTAAACAATGAGTCGACTAGTTTTTCCAAGTGATTGTAGAACCTTTCCTTTATTGCTGCGGCCTTTTCTACGTTCAGGGCATGAACATTTATTGACTAGATTTTGTAGAATTCCATATTATATGGATTGCACACAATTGTTCATTAACTGCGTTAAAATCAATAACATTTGATTTAACTCCTTACCAATAATGAAGGCCACTCCGAATTCTGATTTTCCATACATTGTGTGATGTGTGTGATCTCATGTCTTGAATATCACTTCCAGTCCACTTCATTTCTGGATTGTGAGCATTTTTAATTTATATTGACTAGCCTGTTGTGTAAGGTCTTTAACAGTGCCAGGGTAATTTAGGGTTCTGACATTTCAGGATCCAATGCCGTTGTTGTTTTTTTGTTTGCGAGATCGTTGCCAAAAGTCCAACCCATTCCAAGGCTCTTCTGCAGGTTTCGAAAAAATAAGGGTTTTCCAGGGATGGTGAGTTCGCCCGTTGCCCTACCTCCATTCCGGTGGTATGGTATTTACTTCGATTTCTTTACCAGGTGGGATGACTCGCCTTCACCATCTTTCTGTCAGTGGGTGTAAGTAGGATTTAATAGCAGAGCTGTAGATGTATTTACAGTTGTTGGCATTTCTCGGCATTTAGTGTCCCATCATTGGGGAACCAATAAACCCAATGTGTGACCCCGAGAACATTTTCTACCATTTTATCGTAGGGCTTAGGATGAGAAATTACGGGAACTAAGGGTTGAAGAAACAAAAGGTTCCCCCCTCCTTTGTCTAGCTGGCTTGCAAACATCTACAGTAGGGTTGGAACATCTGGTTTGCATTTGAAAATTTTAACGCAAGTCTGACGTGATAATAGAATACTGGTGAAAATTAAAATTAAGTTGGCATTGGTGTATTGGTCCAATATCCCCTTATTGATTTTGCAAGCACTTGGCGACTGATAACCTCAACAGGCAGATAGTTGTCTCATTTCAGATTACTGTAAACCTAGATCTCAAAGCTCTCCAAATACCTGATTTCTGGCATAAGGGCGTGTTTACTAAGGATTCATCGATTCAGCTCAGGTGCTCGTTGGGGAAGTAGAACTTGAGTATAAGTCGACTTAGGGCCGATATGCCTGAAGCAGCCTTCTAAGCCGTTGCCCCGATTTGCACAGAGAAACTCATCTTTGAGTTGATCAGTAGCCTCAGAGACTAACAATATATCTTTGGGCAATACTCAATATAACTTTCATCCTTTGTTGGCCCTTTATCGTATCATAAAGCCACATGAGTTATTCTGGAACTTGAAAAGGGTTTCAACATCGCCAAAATATTCATTCATCTAGCGGAGTTAAAGGCATTATTAACGTTGAGTGTCCCTTACAAAATGATCCGTCGTTTGGTGCGGCCATATACCTCTCCTTTTTGGACCACACTCACCACCTCTGTAATCGCTTCAACAGTGAAGCATCCTTTTCGAAAGCCGAATTACTGAGCAGGTAGCAGCATAAATTGCTTCTGTGAGTCTCCCGTTGACGACTATCTCCACCACTTTCCCAGACGTATCTAGCATGCATAATGGGCGATATACAGACGGCGATTCAGAATTCTCTTTCCCTTGCTGATCAGCACGAGCCTCGCCAAATTTCATCGTACCGGGGAAAATCCGTCCTGTAGGCAAGCCAGGACACTGGTGATAGACAATTTGCAACATCTCAGCTGGAACAGCATCTGGGCCTGGAGTCTTCCTTTTTTAGAGCTTTGCAAAACGTTTTGGCAGAGATCTACTAGCTTAGTGTCCTATCTGTCCGCCTGTTTTTCGGTCTGTCCATCCGCGCGGAACAGCAAATTTTCTCAGAAACTATTGAAGCTAGAATGCTCAAACTTGGTGGAAAGATTAGAAATCAAACATTACGAAATATTTTAAAGGGGTGCCCCAAATGTTGAAGTGGTCCTTAAATAATTTTCTCATCAAGTGTGGTCGAGTGGGATATCAAATGAAAGGTCTTGGTTAAAGCTTTTAAAATCTGAAATGAAAAGTCATTTCAAGCATAAGGAGGTACAGAAAGAGGCAAAATGTAGGAAAAATGTTTATCTCCCTTCGTTATTTTCACACTTGAGCTGAAAATTAAAAAAATCACAGAGGTAGGTTTTTATGAGTATAGGGGAACAAATACCTTGGGCCCCCAAATTCACTCAGCTTTATTAATAATAATAGGGTTTGTCACTTCTACTTTTTAAGGGGTTTCGTAAAATAATTTTACAAAAACCTACTAAAATCACAGCACTTTTCCTCGCAAACTACTTAAACTAGAAACATCGAATTTTGTAAGCAGGTGTAAAGTGGTGCTCTCTTCAAATTTTTAGTACAAAAAAATCTTATAAGGTATTTAAGGGGGGTCTCCCCATATAGGGGAGTGGACCCTGAAAAAAAATTTCATCAAAGGTAGCCGACATTGGTATCAAATGAAAGGTCTTGATAAAGACTTTCCAAAACATGTCTTAATTTGATATTTTTGCTTCGAGGGTTGAACAGGGAGGAGAAACACACGAAAAATTTGTGTCCCCCCCCCCCCCCTTGGTGATTGGACACCTGTGATACGGAAAATCTGAAAAAAATTATCGAGGTAGGTATTTCTGGATACAACAACAATAAATACCTTAGAATCCAAAATTCGCCCAACTTTGTTAATAACAGAATGATATTTGAATTTCACATTTTCTCCAATAAAATCCTATAAGTACCCTTAAACGGAACAAGCCGGACGTTGTTCTTCAGGATTAATCTCCTCTAATCATTAATCAGTTCTGCGATCTCGATCACCAGCTGAATACTCCCAGGAATGATTTGCTTTCAGCTTTTATCGTGTCTTCCCATTGAGTCATCTCGCTGGACGTCTACCTTGTACTATACCCTTCATTGCTTATTTTGGTAGCCATTTCTCTTCCATTCTTTTTACATGGCCCACCCATAGTAATTTGCGTAACTTTACCCAAGCGCATACAAGTCGATCATAAAATAATTCATACAACTTATCGTTGTGACCTAGTCCTGAGAATAATTGGTCTATTGTAACACATCGTTCAATAAGTCCCGAGACTAACCCACAGATAGTGCTAGTACTACCAAACTGGCCACGGTTTCATAGAGTGCGAACCTTTACATGAAACGTGTAAAAATTTCACGTCGATCGGATCACAGACAGCAGAGTTATCGAGGTTAGAGTAAAGTCACTTTGTAATTTGTTTAAAAAATGGAAAAAAGCAACTCCTATCCATCGAAACCAACGGTTTGTCGTTGGTATGCTGAGTTTAAACGTGGTCGTACGGACACAACCGATGCGGAACGTTCGGGTAGGCCATTGGAAGTCGTTAGACAGGAAAACATGCGTGAAATGTTAAAAGTTGTAATGAAAAATCTTAAAGTGAAGGTCCGTTAGATTGCAAAATGACACAGATATCATCTGGAATCGTATTTAGAATCCTTCATGAAAAATTGAGCATGAAAAAGGTTTTTTCCAATTGGTTGTCGCAATTGCTTTCAGTGGAACAAAAACAGCAACGAGTCAACGATTCACAGAAAATTGAAAATTGAACGAATCGGGCTTTGATTTGCTTCCCCACTCCCCCGTATTCGCCAGATTTAGCCCCCAGCGACTATTGGCTCTTTGCTGATCTCAAAAAATTCTCCAGGGAAAAAAATTGGCTCGAATGAGGAGGTCATTGCCGATCCATACTGCTAGCTATACCTCACCTCTGATTGGTGGTACGACAAGCTGCTTTTTCTCTGCAGCTGAAATGTAGACAGCTTCAGCCGTTATTAGGGATGTGTGAATAGCTTCTGGAAATATTGCAGCCAGCTGTATTTGATTTTGATTGGTGTTAAGTATTTGTATTGTATCTGGTAACACTAATTTAGACTTGTAAATGACCAAATTAACTCCTGGTAAAAATGACAAATAAAGCATCTCCCCATTTTTCTCGTCGAACCTTCAGCCTATCAATACACTACATTGGCGACGAGGAGACTCAGTTGAACTTCAACAGAAAAATGAAAAGTTAAAACAGGCGAATTAGTTCAATTTTGTTGCACATCTAATTAGAAAATATAAATAAGTGTATAATCTAGAAGTTTACCATGTCTGATACTCCATCTACAAGTGCTTTTTTGCAAACATTTTTGGCAAATTATATGCCGAACTTTGTTCCCAACAAGGATAATAGGTAGCTGTGGCACGAGAGGCTTCAGATTCATTTTAATGAAATCTATTGCAAAAAACTGAAAATTCAAGAAGCAATTCTTTTTAAGTCGATCGGGTCGGAGGCGTTTGCTGTTTCGCAAAGTTTGTGTAATGCGATGCTACCTGAACAATGGTTAACCATTTAAATAACCGATTAATGCCACCAGTTATTGTATATCGGGAAAGGAAGATTTTAATTACGGCAAAGAAAATGGAGAGTGAAACGATCGCTTCGTGGCATGTACGCTTGAAAAAGTTAGCGTTAATTCGCAAAATTGGTCCTCAACTGGATACATTTACCATTACCAAGTTTGTATGTGGAACATCGGGAAAGATATTCGAGCGTTTATGGGAAAATGAAAATTTAAAATTCATTGATGCCTTCCGGAAAGCTCTTATAATCGAACCGAAGCTATTTGCCAATCCAAATGAGGTCAGCTTTGTTAGCGGAAGGTGGGGAAAAAACAGTGCAGTGACAACCAAGGAATCGTGTATATATTGTGGCTGGAAATGAAGCGTTTGTCTAGTTGGATAATATACACTATATTTTCAATTTGGACGATGTTCTGCTTCTAAATCATCTTATAGGTGAGCCACCGACAAGAAAATAGAATATCCTCTTAGTTACCGCCAATCCAAAAAGTGCAGATCCAAGAAATCTACTTGTAATTATTGTAGAAAGGTTGGACATCTTGCTTCCCTTTGTAGTTAAAATGGTCTGAAAAAAAAGGTAGTTTTGTCAATAAAAATGGAAAGACAAATTTAACTACATTAAATAATGCAAATTTGTATAATTTTGACAGATTAATGTATGTAGTCGGAGCTGGAGAGTCAACAATTCATACCGCAAGCAGCAATTTGAAAAATGAATCCCAAGTTTATGTTTTGCCGATTTCGATCAGTGATGTTAAACATTCGGTAGAATGCGATATGGGATTACCACTATCATTGCTTTTTGTTGTATTTTTTAATGAATATTTTGGCAATCCTCTTTTCGACCATGCAACATTCCGTTTACAAATTATGGAGGAAACCAAATCGATGTTGTCGGTGAGTTTGATACTTTTGTTAAGAACAATGGTCAAGAAAATTTAATCACATTTATTGCAACCAACACAAATGGTTTACCACTATTGGGAGGAAATTTTCCTCGTAAATTTAATTTTGATACGATTCATGCTGCAAACAACATAAATTCAATGAATTCGTTAGAGACTATTTAAAGTGATCTAAAACGAGACTTTTCTGAAGTTTTTGATGGGTTGCTAGGAAAATGCAAACTGGGTATAGTTAAGTTGCAAGTTTGTGGTGGTACAAATCTAATTTTTTGCAAAACCCGTCCCATTTCACTAGCATGGAGGCATGTGATTGAAAAGGAATTACAGGAATTGGTCAAAAATGATGCTTTAAGAATAAGCTGAAAATGTTGATTGGGTAACTGCTTTAGTTCCTGTTCTAAAAGTTAATGAGAATTTGAAGATATACTGTGATTGTAAAGATTTATCAAGCACGTATAATCAGCTTGATTTGGAGGAAGAATCTCAACTTTTATGTGCATGGAGCACTCACCTAGATGTTTACAGAATGAAGAGATTACCATTTGGAATAAAACCTGCAGCAGTGATCTTTCAGAAAACAATTGAGAATTTACTTAGAGGTATTCCTAACGTTGCAGTTTATCAAAATGATATTGTTGAACCTGCAAATACATATGAAGAATATATTAAAGACATAAAATTAGTTTTATCTAAACTAAAAATAGCAGGTTTGCGACTTAATTTGAATAAGTACTTATTTTACCAATAAAAAATATGTTTTTAGCGGAATTTGATGCTTTATTGTGGAAATATCTTACAATATATTTTATTTGAAGTATTATTCATCGGAAACCACAACATTAAACTCAATCCCAAAAAAATTGCGTCGGCTTGGCAGCCAAAAACGAATGTATCCAATTACGGATGCCTTGCTCTGAAGTGAAGCGTATTCCAGTGAGGGCGTTTTGCATCGACCGTAATAAATAAAAGTCAGACGGAGCAAGGTTCGGAATATAAGGCGGGTGGGCCAAAGCTATCCAACCACTACTTTCCAAATAGTTTTTCACGGGTCTTGCAACATGCGGCCGAGCGTTGTCACGATGAAAAATTAAAGCTTCGTGTCTGGTCGCATATTCCGGGCGTTTTTCGATGATCGCACGCTTCAAACGTATTATCGTATTCATTACAGGTCATTTGTGATTGTCTAGCCAAATTTCAACAACTCATAATATAACGGCCCCTTCTAATCCCACCAAATATACAGCATAACCTTGGCGCCATGGATAATTGGCTTTGCCGTTGAATTCGCTGGTTGGCCAGGCTTCACGTTTGACTTTTTGCGCTTGGGATTGGAATAATGGATCCATTTTTTATCCTCAGTCACGATCCGATGCAAAAATGATTTCTTTTTATGGCGCTCAAGCAGCATTTCAGACATACAGAAGCGCCGTTCAACGTTACTCGGCTTCAACTCATAGGGGACTCAATAACTTTGCTTCTGAATGTATCCGGCAGCTTTCAAACATTTCAAAATGGCTTTTTGAGTCACTCCCAACAATTTCGCAAGTTCATCTTGCCTTTGACATGTATCCTCATCGAGTAGCGTCTCCAATTCTTCGTCTTCAAACTTTTTTTGGCTGTCCTGGGCGTTATTTGCCGTTGATGTCGGAATCGCCACTTTTGAAGCGCTGAAACCATACAAAACACTGTGTTTTCACTAAAATATTGTCGCCATAAACTTCTAAAAGCAAAAGATGAAGTTCCGCAGCAGTTTTATTTGCAAAAAAATTACCCAACAGAACCTTCCGCAAATGCTGTATTTTTCTCCAAATTTTCGGAGTTATTCATCGTGAAAAATAATAATAATGCACACAAGATAAAATTTTTTTGTTGACTGATTTTGATAGCTGTCAAATGTACCTTCAAAATGAAATATATATAAAGTTCGAGTTTTCACGATATTTGTTAGTACGGACATCTGGAGTCAAATTCCGGTTATTAAGTTATACACAATAATTAATTTGAATTTGCCACAGTTTTTTTGATAAAATGTGTTTAACAGATAACGTATAAATTTAGAGAGCCATTTGGGCCATTAAGTTTTTTATTGTTATAGTTTGGTATTTGCTTTATATTCTTTTAAAATTTATAACGATCAGTATTGAATAAAGCGCTTTTGACTTTGAAAAAAAAGCTCCAAATATACAAATCTGTGATAAGACCTGTGTTATGCAATGGGTGTGAAACATGGACTCTAACCCAAGCATCCGCAAATATATTGAAAGCCTTTGAGTGACGGTTCCTGATGCAAATGGTCGAAGCGAAGCTAGACGCGGACCAATTGCGAATTCGATACAACCATTTGACGAGCCGGATTTCTCAACGATTGTCAGACTGTAGAAGCTGCAACGAGCTGGACACATAAATTGTTAAGATGAACAACAGTATGCGCTGGGAGAAATGAAGGCCGGAGACTAGTGGGGAAACCGAGGAAATGCTGGTCTGACTCGGTCGACAGAGACAGTTCATCGCTGCTTGGATTTCGAAATTGGAGGACGCGGTCAATTGACTGAGACAGTTGGACGCGCTATTGGTAGGTAGCGAATGGCAGAGAGGGGCTATAGTGCTATAAAGAAGAAGAAAAACATTTTGCTAACTTAAATCTAAAAAATGAGTTACTGATTCATTGTGTCGATGTTTTGGGTACTGAAAGATAATAAAGTAAGCATCATTCAAAATCTTATAGATCTTTTCCACTTTTAAAAAAGGGAACCGCAAGTAACTCCCTACAAATTGAAATGATTGTTTTCTGCAAAAACATAGATTTCAAGAGTATTGTTCTCATTCCTTATTCCTTCTTCAAAATTTGTTACCATGTTCTGATTCGCATAAATTAAATGTTAAAAATAAAAATTCATCATCATTTTGTTTTACTGAAAAAGATAATGTGTAGGACGTTGATTCACGATACTGAACCATGATTTACTTTTAGTTGAACGCATACATTAAATTATTTCAGGTTCCTTACTCCTAAGAATTCATAGCAAGAAACTAGGCACTTAAATCCTTGTCCTTTTTTTTCAAGGGAATTATGCAGTTATAAACATTTGAATTTACCATTAAATTTTTCAAGCTATCAAGTGGATGAAGTGGGTTTCACTTTGATACAGAATTTATCACGAGGAAATTATAGGTCAGTTACCTACCAATTTTTATTCTCTTTTCAAGGTTAATGTTAATTCTCTATGAGAATATACAATAAGCGAGAACAGGATTGAATCACATGCTGAGACTAACTCATATACTATTATGTTATGTACAACGATTAACCCTTCATTTTAATGTTCTCCAGGAAAACTGGTGAAAAACGAGACAGTTTAAAAATATTTTGTTCCCACGATGGTTGTGCTGAATCTTTCTAGTGGGCGAACTTATGATTTCATTAGGAAAATTAAAAAATTGTAGAAATTTTCAATTCTCATTACATTAAGGTATGACAGCGTATTCCTCGATATCAGTGTCAATAAAGTGATCAAATTTAATTGAATATTTTGTTTTCAAATTACCAGTGAAGTCTTTATGTAAAGTTAATATGATTCGTTAAATTGTTAGCATATATAAATAAATAACAAGAGAGAGTAAATTATATTGCAGTACATCTCACGGCATATCTCGTATTTCAATAGAATTATTTATACCCAGAATTCGGGTAAACTTGTACGTGTAGGCCATGATTTGATATGTAAACGTAAGAAAAATGTTTAACCCTACGTATCATTGCCAGGAAAATTTTAACAACTCAAACGGATTTTTAGCATATTGCTCTATTATCATCAACTCTTATTAGTGTTTAAGTGTAGCGTATGCTAAAATTCTTATTGTTTATGTTGCCTTTTATTTGCAAAAGTACTGCTAACTTTGTCCCACTTCCATTAGTAGTTACAAAGAATGAGGCCAATTTATTTGATAGCTAGTTACCGCAATACCCCATTAATTTATATGAAAAACATTGTCTGGGTTTAACTAAGCAATCTCATCATCTTTCAAGGATATTTCAACTTCAAATGGTCATTTGAAATAATGCTCACATTCGGTTTCGCATAACAGACTCCAATAAAAGCCAATTGCCAGGGTCAGAAAATATTTGCCAATCCAAAAATGAACTTCGTGCTTATTCAAAGGCTCGACAAAAAAGCAGGCGGAAGTGAACTCCTTTTTTTCAATTGACTATATGGAAACAATACAAACAACACTAAGGTGAAATTCCATCGGCAAATAAAAATCCCAGAACCCAAAATATGCCCTTATCAAAAATGTTATTCGGATATCCCTTCCCTCTCTCTCTTGACCGTTTCAAAAGCATTCTCAGAGAAGGAAAATTTTGTTTCAATTGTTATGAGCGAAACCGGAAAAATGTCCCTGGACCCAAAATGAAACGAAAAAACTGCCAAGGAGAAAAGCTTGAACCTCTTCACTAGATAGCAATTTCATGACAAACATTTTATCCATCCCATTTCGAATCACTTACGCCTATGTAACTGGTCAAAAAGGTTATTCCGTAAATGCTTAAGAATGAAACAATTCCTTGAGTCCGTCGGGAAAGGAGAGGAAAAATGTTTGGATCCTTTATTTGATTGGTGTTGGCATTTTCTCTTATTTCCTTCCACTGCTTCGTAGCTCATCATCCCGTTGTGATGCGGAAATTCATCCCTTCGTCGTTACTCTTGTTATCGCATGGATGAAATGAAGGAGTTTTAGGAGATGATATGGTTCACATGGCGAATTAAGAAATCTCACTATAAAAGAAATACGTATCTGTGGAATTTTATTCTTTCTGAGACTTTGACGAGAAGCCAACATGATTGGACCGAACTGTCGAATATCTCGATATGGGTAAATCAAATTTGGCTATCGAAATCAGATTATGGAAAAAGTTTATTTTCCGTTGAGACAACGATGTATACGATTTTGTTAACAATTAAAGTGGTGGTGAGTTTTCAAGTTAGAGAGGCAACTTAATGTATGCAAAAGTTGAATTTCCATTTAACTTGATAAGTCCTTTTCAAAATAATCATAACCATAGATTGTTTTCATCAACATTTTGATATTTATATTTTCTGATCGATAAAGTTTGAAAGTGTTTTTCATAGTTGCGAAGTACATATTGACGTTAATCAAATTTAAATGAAACATTTTCTCGTTATTTTTGTTGATACAAAATAAAATAAAGCTATCTTTTACAACAAATTTAATTAAAACTTTTCAATTCACTTCCTAGAAGTGCTTTTTACTGGAAAACATTTGCACGTGCCTTAGAACAGGATATGCAGAGAATATTTATTCTTTTGAGTACCCGAAAATACTTTACCACATTTTTTGGAGGGTCCTCAGTTTAGGGGTGGATCTAAACATTATAAATTCTTAAAAAAACTCCTCAAGTTTTGTTTTTTATGTCATTGGTTTCGTTTGCTGATTTTGAAGCAAAATCATGAAGAATTCAACTTTTTCTATTAAATTATTTTGTAGACAATATATTTTTCTTTATTTTGAATACTATTTATGCAATTTGACCACTCGCTATCCATAACACGTGGCTTACCTTCAAAGCAAATATACAAGCTGCCTTAAAGTCTGTATAAACTTACCTGGAAAGAGAAAGAGTATTGTGATTACTTTGACGACGGCAAAAATCTAAAAAACAAAAACTGCTAAAGAAATAATTTCTAAAGAGTATATTAAATCTTTATAAGAATGATAATCTGAAAAAATAATGTTAAACATTGCTATGGTATTTATGCAAAGTAGTGAACCTTCATTTTTCAAAATTGATCGCAGCAGCCTAGGACTAATATATCCAATGACATAAGTCCTGTGCCGAAGGAAGAGTTCCCATTTCCACCTCCAGCCGTAAAGGGAAATTTTGCATAGTCAACATTAGTTTCAATAAATAAATACTACAATAATTTGATCGACTAATACTTCCAAAGTCAAACACTGTTTATGGAAAAAAAAGTTGAATAAATCCTTCAAATGCAAGCAATTTCAAAATGTTTCCATGAAAATATTTACACACTTGGCTTGCCACTAAAACAACCACTTTTACTTGTTTCCTGAACTTTTGCGGCCACAATTTTAAATTTAAGCCTTTAATGGTGAATTATTTGAAAAGATATTTTCAAATAATTTACCATAACCAAATCGCAAAAGTGGGTGCCCTATGTCCTCGATAGCCTCACGAATTCCATCTTTGAGGTCTTGAATCGACGCTGGGCTGTTGGCGTAGACATTCTCTTTCACGTGGCTTCAAAGGAAGAAATCGCAAGGTGTTAAATCACAAGATCTCGGTGGCCAATTGTGATCACCTCTTCGAGAGATAACATGGTCCGGAAACTTTTCCCGAAAAAGATCAATGGTTTCGTTGCTTGTGTGGCTCATAGCGCCATCTTGTTGAAAGTAAACGTTGTCCAGATCAATACCATCCAATTCTGGCCATAAAAAATCATTAATCATCACTCGATAACGCAATCCATTCACCGTTAATGTTGCTCCAGCCTTATATTCGAAAAAGTAAGGTCCAGTGACTCCGCCGGACCATAAACCGCACCAAACAGTCACACGTTGAGGTTAGAGATGGTTTTCTGAGCCCCAGATGCGACAATGTTGCTTGTTGACGAAGCCACCGAGGTGAAAATGGGCCTCATCACTTAAGATGATTTTTCGATGGAATTCGGGATCATTTTCATACATTTCAAGCACCCAATCAGCAAAGACACGATCTTGTTGATGATCGACCGACTTGGGTTCTTGCGTTATCTGAACTTTATAAGCCTTAAGACCCAAATTTTTATGCAAAATGTGGTGTAATGACGTTTGTGGAATGCTTAATTCCAAAGAACGACGCGGAATGGACAAACCTGGATATTCTTCAACACTTTCGGCTACAGCAGCAATTTTCTCAGCTGTTCTTAAGTGAAATGCACGAATTTTATTCTCCACATCACTAAGTTGTCCCAACAGCTCGAATTTTACCACCGATTTCTATATTGTGGCCCGACAAGGTGCTTCACGATGACACAAAAATATTCGAGTTTTACGAGATGCCAAATTTTCACCATTTTATAGTGCCAAATTTTCACCATTTTTATAGTGAATTTCAATGCGTTGTTGAAGCGTGTATCATCTCATTTTCATAAATGGCGTAGTTTGTACTTGTCAAATGTCAAAAAATGACAGCTTCAAAAGTGACATCTACCGAAATAGTGGGCTATTCAAAATAACACCTTTATTCGAAAACCCTTCACATACATGGTGCGTTCAAAAATAAACGAGACTGAGCTAAAATAGAAACGACAGGAGCTTTGTTCTTATATATTCGAGTTTATTTATTCAAAATAGTCTCCTCAAGCCTCGATTATTGTTTGGCGCAATCCAAAAGCTTTTCGAAAGAGTGTTTCAAGTCATTGACCGGAATGTCATTGAAGATGTCGGTACAAGCCTTTTGGATGCCCTATATGGACGCAAAGCGTTTTCTTTTCATGGCCAAATGCAGGTTGCTAAAAAGTCACAGCCAGCCATATCAGACGAATACGGTAAGTGATTCATGGTTAAAATGCGATTTCTAGTCAAACAATCAAAAAAATTTTATGACAAAAGTCTCATTCATTTTTGAAAGCACCTTGACTTGTGCGGAACAGAACGTGCACAAACCTTTCGTAAGCCCAAATGATCGGTTGGAATGCGATGAATCGATGTTTTGAGGATATCCAACACCGATTCCATGAATTTCAACGATGATTTCGGTTCATTTTGATAAATTCACGCACAATTTCGATGGAGTTTTCGATGTTCACTGATTTTGGGCGGCCTATATATTCATCGTCATTTATGTCCTCACGACCATCTCTGAAACGTGTAAACCACCATGAACTCTGGTACAAGATAGACAATCATCGCCTTATACTTTTTTCATCAATACAAACGTTTCGGTAAATGTTTTGCCGATTTTAAAACAAAATTTGATACGATGACACAAACATACTGTCACTTTGGACGCAATAATTTCACTCCCTGTGAACCGAATATCACCAAGCTTTCACTGGAAGTCAGGGAGGGATGTAACTTTCCAACTTTCTCGTTTAAAGATGGCATCATCAAAGAAATTTTTGTAGCCGCCTTGAATCCCGTGGATCAAGACGTGCGCAATGCAATCGTTAAACTCACTTAATGTGGTAAATAGCAATTTATTGCAAAAATCTAAACATATCACAGTTCGTTAAATAAAACTAAACTTGTCTGCTTCGTGGCCAAAAGCCAAAGAGAACAGCAGATGAAAAGTCTTCTTGTTACGAGATGATGTCAGCGCCATTCAGTGTTGGAAATAGTTTTTATGATCGCCACAGTACCCCCTTTCCAGAATTGACGTCAAGTTGATGTTGGCTTTGGCGTCCGACTGTACATTCTGAGGGGAATGTCATGATGTTGCTCGTTGTCAGCTTTTGTAGTATACGCTGGTTTGAGTCGTTTGGTTGAGACGGTTGCATCTTGTCCCTTTATCTTGATAATGGAGACGTGATCGTCGATTCGTTTAACCACCTCGTATGGTCCTGTGTAGGGTTGTTGCTACAACGGCTGTCTGACTGCATCTACTCTAAGGAAGGCATGAGTGTAAGTGTGGAGATCCATGTATTGAAAAAGTCCTCTTTTTATGTGGTGAGCTGTTGGTGTTGGTCGAAGGAGTCGCATGTGCTCACAAAATTTCTCGACAAAAATTGGGATCGCCTGGCATGTCCTCGTTTGTAAAAAATTCGCCCGGAACACGGAGCTGTTAAGTAATTTGGCGGGTGAAGCTCCCAAGTCTTCCTTGAGTGACGTTCGCAATTCTAGTAGAACAGTTGGAAGTTGTTCTATCCAGGATGTTGGTTGACTGCACATAAGAGCTGCTTCGAAGGTTCAGTGCCATTGCTCAATCGCACCATTGGATGCAGGATGATAGGGTGTTGTTCTAATTCGTTTCGTTCTGGTCGGATTAGTAAGGGCTCGAAAAAGTGTGCCCTCAAATTGAATGCCTTGGTCGGTTGTCAACGTTTTGGGCGCTCCAAAACGCGCAACCCAGGTGTTGCAAAAAGCATTGGCAACTGTGTCCGCAGTTATGTCTTGCATGGGGACCGCCTCTAACCACCGTGAAAACCTGTCTACCATGGTAAGACAGTATCGATACCCGCTGACCAATGGCAGAATGACGATGTCGATGTATACATGATCGAATCTTTCATTCGGTACGTTTATTGAGATGGGCTGTTTCTGTTGTGTAGTTGGATTTTCGAGCGTTGACAGAAGATGCAGTATCATGTCCTTTTGAATGCTGGGCCATACGTTTTTTTTGGCGCAGCTGGTAAAGGGTCGCTTTGCCGCTCGAGTGAGTGAGTCCGTGAACTGAAGCAAAAGCCTGTTGACGAAGTTACGGTGGGACGTAAAAACGAATGTGTCCCGTTGAAGTATTGCAGTAAACTGTTGCAGTACCAATTGACAGATGTTGTAGTTGTAAGCCCGTGTTGTTGTTGTTGTTGTCTAGGAGCACACGAAGCTTGTCGTCTTCTTGTTGAGCCTCGGCTAGTTGAGTTGGATCTAAGGTAGATGGCATGTTGATCGTATTAGTTCTGGAGAAGGTGTCGGCTACCAGATTCTCCAAACCGGAAATGTGGACTATCTCCGTCGTAAACTGACAGATGAAGTCCAACTGTCTCAATTGTCTCGGATTGGTTTTGTCAAGACTTTGAGCGAATGCGTAGATTAAAGGCTTGTGGTCAATTTTGCTAATAAAATGCCAACCCTCCAGAATATACCTAAAAAAACTTGATTGCGGCATAAATAGCCAGTAGTTCGCGATCATAAGCACTGTATCTAGCTTCCGTTGGGCTCAGCTTATGAGTAAAGAAGCCGAGTGGACGCCAGTGATTGCCATCATGCTATTCCAAGGCTATTCCGATAGCAATGTCAGATGCGTCAGTGATCAGTTGAAATTGTGCCTTGTGATCCGGATGGACGAGTAAGGCTGCAGTGGCAAGGTCGCGTTTGCACATTTGGAAATTTGATTCCATTTATGGTGTCCCAAGAATTTGCGATTATCGTTTTCCTTGCTGTTGCTTAAGAAAGCGTTCAACGGTGCCTGATGGTGGGCTGAGTGTTTAAGACAACGTCTGTAGAAGTTGCAGGCCCCAAGAAATCGACGCAACTCGACGATGGTTTCAGGTTGCTTGAAGTTAAGCAATACAGTGATTTGCTCTAGTGTTGGTTGTGAGCTGTTTTTGTTGATCGTGTATCCCAAATACTAAGTTTAAGTTTAAGTCTAAGTTTAACCGGAAGCACACTTATCAATGTTAATGTGCAAGTTATATTGCTCAAGTCGTTGACGAACAATGATGAGGTGTTCTCGATGTTGGTCAGCATTGTCTGACATGATGAAGATATTGTCTATATAGCAGAAGACGAATTCCAGTCCGTAGAGGATGTTGTCCATGTGCCGTTGAAAAGTTTGTGTGGCATTTCTAAGACCGAAAGGCATGGTCAAATATTCAAACACAGCTGTCTTTTTTATGTCGGCTTTGGACATCGAGATCTGATGGTAAGCCCGTTTTAGGTCCAACTTCGAAAATATAGTTTAACCGTGAAGCCGGTCAGCCACGTCTTGGATATGTGCAATTGGATATCGATCCGGTACTGTCTGAGCGTTAAATTTGCGATAGTCGCCACAAAATCTCCAGTCCCCGGGTTTTTTGGCCACCATATGGATGGGACTGGCCCAAGGACTACTCGATGTACGGCAAATACCCATTTTAAGCATCCGATCGAATTCTGCTCGTGCTGCTTGCAGTTTTTCACCTGTCAGACGTCGAGGCCAATTAAAACTGGTGGTCTGCCACTTGATTAGCTGGTGCTGATGTGTGTATTGTTGATGTTATTGAGGACGTGTTGTGAGTCGTAGGCTGATAATAGTTACCGTTTTGGTTGCCTTTGTATGTGTCGTGGACACCCCGAAAACATCAATCAGAGCAATTTGTCCCGGACTGGAGCAGAAAAAATTGTCATCTAATAGCCTTCTGTTTTTTAAATCGATCAAAAGCCCGTAATATGTCAAGAAGTCCGCCCCGATAATTGGTGTAGAGACATTTGCAACAATAAAATTCCACGCGAACAGACAGTTGAAACCTAACTGTTTTTTCAAGGGTCGTCTACCATACGTGGTAATCGTGGTGTTATTGGCCGCATATAATGTAAGCATTTACGGCTGTTGAAGTTGAGCGAAGCGTTTAGGCAGAATCGAGATGGACGATCCGGAATCGATTTGGAAATTTAAGTGTAACTGCTGATCGGCTACGTGTTGTCTGAATTCCGGAATTACATCGATGTTGTCTACCACTCCGGTGATGGAAGGCAACTGTCTCAGTTTCCCTGATGCTGATTTGCTTGAAAACAAGCAAGGCTCCAAGCACGGCTCGCCTTTACGCCAAATCTTTTACGGTAATAGCAAGGCTTGTTGTTAGTTGAAGTGCGCTGGCCTTTTGCAGCACCTGTCGAACCGTGCTTTTTTCATCTGAATGATAACGTTATTAAGCTGACGTTCAATTTTTTCAAGCCATTTGTTGAGTTCCGACGTATCAGACGCACCTGCCTCTGTAGCCAATATGTAACCCGGAACACTGTTCTCCACTATGCTGTCTGCTATTTTTGCGAGTTTGTAGAGTTCGGGATCCTTACTAGCAGCCAGAATGCACCTGACGCTCACTGGCTCCACAATGTTTTGTGGATGTCCTCAGACAAATCCAAAGGTGCGAAATTTTGCATTTCCCGAAGTAGTTGTGACGCTTGTTTTCCGTCGAGGTCTGCTCCTGTGAGCAACCGGTTTAGCTGTCACTCCTTTGATTCGGAGAATCTGGTGTGAGATGCCGTTTGAGCGTACCGTTTTTGTTCGTGACGAGTCGCTTTGCCAAAATGTAGGCAATTTCACGTCTTTGACAGAAGCGACTTCCGCAGATGGTGGAAAGTTTGTTACTGCATCCACCGGTGGCAACAATTTGTCGAAGATATCATGTCTTTGCTTGGTTCATAAAGCCTGTCGAGCAACGTGTTGTTATCGCGCCTTACCGGCGGTGGTGTATGTTGAACAAACATGCCTCTTTAGCCGCCTTCAATCCCGTGGATTACGACGTGCACAATGCAATCGTTAAACTCACTTAATGTGGTTTATAATAATTTTTTGCAAACATTTAAACGTATCATAGTTCGTTAAATGAAACTGAACTTGTCTGCTTCGCGACCAAAATACCAAAGAGAACAGCTGATGAAAAGTCTTCTTGTTGCTATTTGATTGGTTGCCAGATGTGTAAAGTCAAACTTCCTCGAGATGATGTCAGCGCCACTCAGTAGTGGAAATTGTTTTTATGATCGCCACATTTTTATGACAAAAGTCTCATTTATTTTGGAAAATACCTTGTACAGGGTGTGCCAGAGGAACTTACTTATTTGAAAAATTCCCGCGCGGTGAGTTAGGCGGGTAGAGGAGGGAGAGGGGGCGCATCTGGAGGGGGAAGTTCCCAAGTTTGTTTCTCCCTCCAGTCGAGCAAGTTACTGTCTGGGGTGCAATGTCGGTAATGGGAATAGTTGGTCTTCATTTTTTTGAAGAAAACAAACGCGCAGTTACCGAGAATGGAGCTCGTTACAGGAACATGATTGAGGAATTTTTTCTTCCAAGACTCGAAGAAATGAACGTTAGGAACGTATGGTTTCAGCAAGACGGAGCCACAGCAGGAGACTCAATGAATTTGTTGCGACAAAATTACCCCGACCGCTTTATCTCTCTCAGAGGCGATCTCCAATGGCCGGCACGCTCTAAATATTTGACTGCATGCGATTTCTTTTTATGGGGTTATCTGAAATCCCTGGTTTATGTCGATCGACCACGGACCATAGCACACTTCGAGAACAACATTCGCGACGCAAAGAGTGGATACGAATTTCAAAATTCGACTTCATCAGTGTATGCGCAATGGGGGTCGCCATTTACCCGACGTCATTTTCAAGACTGCATGAAAAAAATTGGGATATTGTATTCTCAAATAAAAAGAAATTTAAAACAATAATTGAAGCACTCTTGTTTTTATTGACCTTTCAAATAAGTAAGTTTCTCTGGGGCACCCTGCACATTTAAATATTTTTATATATTGGATAGTCTGTAAGCATTTCTGTCACTAGATGGTGTTCGTTGTCATATGTAGGGCAGTCACTAGATGGTGTTCGTTGTCATATGTCGGGCAATTGAGTGAAACTGACATGCATTTGAAAGGCAACATTCCAGTCTACAATTTTTATCCGGACAGTTCTGTATTTCGTCATTTGTGTCAAAAGTTGTAGTCATTTAAAAATGAGTCACTACAATCAACGTGAAAATGCATCGCAGGCTCCTGAACAAATTTTTGGTGTCCACGGTCAGGATACTTAATCAAAAACCACAGCGAAGAGATGGTTCGCTCGCCTTCGTTTTGGAAATTTTGGCGTCAAAGATGCACCTCGCTCAGGTCGACCAATCACTGAAAAAGTCGATGAAATCTTATAAAAAATTGAAGAAAACGGACGCATAAGCTCTGCCATGACACTGCTAAGGAACTGAGTATCTATCACCAAACAGTTTTGAACCATTTGCGTAAGACTGGATACAGCTCGACGCTTGGGTGCCGCATGAATCAACACAAAAAAATAGGATCAACCGAATTTCAATTTGCGAAATGCTAATAAAGCGCAACAAAATCAAGCCATTTTTAAAGCAAATCATTACGGGCGATGTAAAATGTGAAGATACAAGAATGTCGCTCGAAAAAGATCATGGTCGAAAAAGGATGAATCATCACCAACGACTTCAAAGCCAGGATTGCCACGAAATAAGGATATGTTGTGTGTATGGTGGGATTGCAAGGGAATCATTTATCATGAGATGCTAGAACTTGGCCAAACTCTCCATTTGGCTCTGTACTGCCAGCAATTAATCAGACTGTAACGAGCAATTCAAAAAAACTGGCTAAAATTGATCAATAGAAAGGGCGTTGTCTTCCATCATGACAATGCCAGACCACAGACATTTTTGATGACCCGGCAAAAATTGACAGAGCATGGCTGGGAAGTTTTGATGCATCCACCGTATAGTCCAGACCTTGCACCATCAGACTACCATTTGTTGCGGTCTCTGCAAAACTTCCTGAATGAAAAGAAATTCACTTCAAACAACGACTTTGAAAATCACTTGGCCAAGTTTTTCGCCGATAAACCACAGAAGCTCTACACAGATGGAATAATGGCTCTAGCCAAAAAATGGCAAAAGGTCATACATAATAATGGACAATATGTACTCAAATAAAGTCCATTTCAAATAAAAGAAATATTCAATCGAAAAATGACAAAAAAGACTCAATATATTTAAGAATATCCAATGTATATATATATATATATATATATATATATATATATATATATATATATATATATATATATATATACGTGTATATATATATATATATATATATATATATATATATATATATATATATATATATATATATATATTATGTATATATACGCAACCTTAGCGTTGCGATTAATTGTTAGGGTATCTCATTCCAGGACTGCAATCGAATTTGAAATGATATGGTCAATATCACGTTCAACCATGTGATTATTACCCAATTGTTCAATTAGTACCCATCAAAGAGTCCGACAGCACCATCAGAGACCCGTAGTCGATGCCACCACAGAGGTTCGAACTTGAGAGCTGCTGCGCTAGCTCTGTGCCCTAACGCAATGCTCCATATATATTTATATAGTGTTCGACAGCATATCTTTCTTTATAGCCATAATAATATCCATTGAATTAATTGGAAAATTTTCGTCGATTTGTATAATATTGTAGGTGCATACCTAAAATTTTGTTTGGGATAGTTTTGTAGACCGACTCAGGTAGGTGACGTTCTCCATTCTTCATGTATCGAGCAAATCGATTTCTGGCGTTTGTCATGACTCATGCCAGCATAGCAGGCCTAATGCTAACAATTTCTTCCTGGATATTGGTGTTTTAATCTTGCAAAATGATGGCGAAAACCCCTGAAGAAAAAAATAGCAAGGGGCCAAACCGGGAGAGCCGAGGTGATCGCAACATTGAAACTCTCATTGTCTCAATTTTTTTAGGTGATTGAATGGGCCAAGGGACTCCAATTCATCGTTTTGTCGTACGTGCTGTTTTTCTAAACATAGTGACCCACGTAACGATTGATTTCCAGTCCAAAACGAGAGCCAGCGGAGCCAAATGAGAGCAATTTTGAAGGGCACGCTGCGTAGCATAGTATACTCAACTAGTAACCACACTCCATCAACCCTCCGGAAAAATCCGAACTCAAGCCGAACAGCAAGCCATAAATCTTCGGTGGCAGGTAGATGGTAAACGCTAATGCGAGGAATGGCGCGAATATAAATATATGCTTTGATGAGAGATTTCAGGGCTACCAGAGTTAAAAAATCAATAACATTGCAGAAAAACAAATTCGTTCCATGCAATCTTTTAGTTTTTTATTAGGATCTGGCAGCACTCCTATGTTCTGAAATGCGTAAAAGAACACGTGCGTCGGAAATTTTATCTGCATTTTGCTTTGTTTCTTGAGCGCGCCAAAAATGGATCAGCTGTAATGCCCCGGATCAGCTGTAATGCCCCTGGGAAAATTCAAAAAGTGTGCAACACAGGGTAAATGAAAGGTGTGGCTACTAGTTGAGTGTACTATGCTGCGTAGCGATCACAGAGCATCCGCTCGAAAAGTGGGCCTCGACGGCAAAAGCACGCTCCTCACTGTCCGAAAATATTATGGTAATTGAACTATGTCGGGACAAAACATTATACTTCCACTTTTCGAACTAGATCACTAACACTCCGCTACGACTGAAAAGCGCACATTGTTAAAAGGGAAGTTATGCTGCTGCACCCTAAGTATATAATACAAATTACTCTTCACAACCGGTACTTTAGTGTATTTAAATTCAAAAAACTTTCAGTTCCGCCCCGCTTTAAATCATGATTATGTCATAAAAATATGAAATCACTATCCCTATTCTCCAAAATAAATTTAGTCGTAGGCCAAATTTCAACAGATAAGTGATAATATATAAATAAATGCGACCAATTTGTGGGCAACAAATAGCATTATCTAAAAGCATTAGCTTGACTGTGCACTGAAAACCGCTCACCCTGATATGATCCCTGAGAAGCTGTTACATTTCATAAGCCCATTATTGGTCATTCAGGACATTTTCCCATAAAATGTTCACCATCCCACAACTTTTTAAACGTAATTGCTTTCCTTCTGGGCAACAACATGGTTAGCATGCAAGCCCGAAGCGCAAAAAATCACTAAACCGTTGTGTGCTGAAAGCATTTAACCAGAGAAAAAGGGAGATCTGCAACGAAATGATAAATAATTAATTACGTTGAGTAATGGGTTGAAAATCGCTATTTAAATTAAAATCAAATTATGTAAATTAATATAAGCACGAATGTCGCGATATCAATTTTTATTTGTACCACTCGCTCTTAAGTAATTTGCATGGCATGAATACTAAATAATCCTTTGCGGTATGGATGTGTATGCGCTCATGGTTCTTTAGAACCTATCAAAAAGGCTCTGCGTATATGACTATCACGAGAGTGCAGCTTGTTCGCGATTAAGTAATAAAACCGCCATAGGACACTTACCGTAAGCGAATGTATCCTATTTACGTACATATGCAAAGACGATGGAACTCAAAGGCAGAACAAGCAGAGAGAATATCTTGAATGGTACACGACCAACATTATTTACATTATGTACATGTTTATGTGAAAAGAGGAATCTGGCCTCAAGAGAGATTTTAATGAATACGTTAAAAGTTTTATTGATTTTTTTTTATATTTGGGTTTCCGAGGGATACTCATTTTACTTCACTTCTCATATGCTTGCCGAAACATTTGCAGGCATGAGAAATGAAAATGCGGAAATCTATACTCAAAAGCTTCGTTGCTTAAGCTTGCAGTAAAGGCGAAAAGTTTCTGGGAAAGATTGTAAGTGTAATAGGATTAAATCTGAACAAACTGGCAAAAAATGTTGTGTCGCTTGATGTTTCTTGGTGCACATTACTCAGGCAGAAATAATGGCATTAAAACTTGAAAAAGGATTTGCATTTCTGGCAAAGCTGGTATTAAGAGTGACGTGAAATTACAGTTTGTTCACAAAGTATTCTCCTTACATACCGGAGCTTTGAATTAACTCTATATAGGTAGTGTAAAAAGTAGCTTGTGAAGCGAAATACAGCTAAGCTGTGTAAATGATGCTTACACAAGATGGTGTAAGAGCGTTGAAATTGGTCGAAAACTTTTGTAAAAGTTGAACCAGTTTCGTTGGATTAGAGATGATACTATTTGATTTCATAACAGAATGATCAACAAAAAAACTAACGAGATTATTCAAATACATATAAGAAACTATAATACCTGAATCCCCTTTTTTGTAGGTATAAGTAAACATAACAATTTTATAACTTACTGGGTTCACTTTATTTCCGAATTTCGAGACAATCTATTTACCCAGAAAAACGCAGATTTTAACGGAATTATCGCGATGGAAGCAAAACACTGAAAAAATAAAATTATTAAAATTAAACTAGAGTTCAACAAAACAATAAGCTGGACTTAACAGAATGATAACGTAGTACATGAATGAACTACGAATTTCTCGAACTTCAACTTTTTCTTCTTCGTCGCACTACAGCCCCTCTCGGGCATTCACTTCCTGCAAATAGCACCTCCAACTGTCTCGGTCCATTGACCGTGACTTCCAATTTGGAAATCCGAGTAGTGATGAACTGCCTTCGTCGACTGAGTCAGACCAGCGTTTCCTCGGTTTCCCCACTGGTCTCTGGCCTTCAGTTCTCCCAGCGCATACCTTTTGGGTATCCGTTGTTTGTCCATACGAATAATGTATCCAGCCCATTGCAACTTCCACAGCCTTCAAATCAGTGAGGCGTCTGATTCGTCAAAAATTTCATACAGTTCATGGTTGTATCGAACTCACCATTGATCCCTGTTTAGCTTCGCTCTGATTTTTCGCCTCAGGACACGTCACTCAAAGGCGGTAATATATTTGTTTTCCTGTGTACGCAGCTGGTCTTTAAGATTGTCAACATTGAATACATTATTTTACTTGCGAGTTGTATTTTTCGGCGTATTTCATCTCATTAATTACCCGTTTTCATTTTTTTGGCGCCTAGATACGCGAATTCGCTAACATTTTCGATGCTGTACTCAATAAGTGAGATATTTTGTGTATTTGAGGTATTTTTTCTCGACTGCGTCATGAGTTTTGTTTTACTTTCATTGATTTGTAGCCCTACTAGTTTCGCTTCGCTGTTGAGTTTCAGGAAGAGTTCTTTGGCAGCTGTTAATGACTGTGACAAAATTTTGATGTCATCCGCATAGGCCACTTCTTGGCTCAACTTGTACAGTAATGTACCTCTTGTATCGACACGTAGCTTCTTTATGACGTACTCCAGAGCCAAATTGAATAGCGATGGGGCCAGCCCGTCTCCCTGCTTCAGTCTAATATTTGTGTCAAAGCATCGATGAGTTGGTTATTGATGCGGATTTGAGAGATCGTCGACCTCATTGTTATTTTGGTAAGACGGACTAATTTGGCTGGAACGCCATTATTTGCTTCAGTACGATATGATCAATACTGTCGTATACTTGCTCAAATTTAACTAAAGCTCAAATAAGTAAATTGAATTTCAAATTGTAAAAATTTATAACTATTGAAGGCATGAAATAAAGTATTATTATTATTATTATTATTATTATTATTATTATTATTATTATTATTATTATTATTATTATTATTATTATTATTATTATTATTATTATTATTATTATTATTATTATTATTATTATAAGTACCTGCTTGACTGTGAACAATTGGTCTTTTGTCGGTTGACCTGCTCTAAAACCACCTTGATACTCCCCAATAATACTGTTGGTGTATACTTCGACTCTATTTTCTAAGATTTTCGAAAATATTGTATTTTGTACAGCGTACAAAATAGTGATATACCTCTCTAATTTTTGCACTATAGCTTGTCACCTTCTTTGGGGATAGGAAATACTTCATCCAGAGTAGGTGGGGTCAATAGAAGCTCTCCAAAGGCTATACGCTCCGATGTTCTGGAGCTGTGTGGGAAATCAAAGAGGTTCTTGAAATATAATGTCCATCTTCCTTTAATCTTGGTTGGATGTGGGAAGCAAGCCAAGTGCATGACTAGATTTCTGCTACATACAAAGTCAATCATGCGCTGGCCGTTTTCATTTGCATCATGGTGAAGCCTATATCCTCCAGTTTCTCCCCAATGAGATGCCTCATTGGAAACCTTAGCGTTGAACTCACCCAGACTTATTTTTATGGCGTTTGTAGGCAATGAGTCCACTAGTCTTTTCAGGTAATTGTAGAATGTTCCCTTCATTTTTTCGTCCTTTTCTTCAGTCGGGTCGTGAGCATTTGTGTCCCAAATTTCGAAGAATTTTGGATTTATACCGATCGTACACAACCTTTCCTTGACTACTTTAAAATCAATCACGTACGACTCGAATCCCCTATCCACAATAAATGCTACTCCGAATTCCCATTTTCTAGTATATTTCCAACTTGTGAATATTGTGTGCGATCTCATATCTTGAATATCATTTCCAGTCCATTTTGTTTCCTGGATTGCCAGTATTTTTAATTTATATTGACTGGCCTGTTGTAAAAGTTCTGTAATAGCGCGAGCGTAATTGAGTGATCTCACATTCCAGGATAAAATGCCATAGTCTTTTTTCCTTTTGCGAGGTCGCTGCCACAAATTTAATCCATTCCGAGGCCCATTTGCAGGTTGCGAAACATTTTAGGGTTTTCCAGGTATGGGAAGCAATCCCGTCACCCAACCTCCATTCCGGCGCCATGGTTGTTACTTGGGTTCCATTGTCTGTTGCGGAAGATTCACTTTCACTCTCTTATGTAAGTACAAAGGAGGTGTAAGTAGGACAAAGTAGCAGAGCTGTAGATGTATGTACAGTTATAAGCATTTCTCGCCAATTGATTTCCCATCATAGGGGAACCAGTAAACCCAATGCGGGACCCCAAGAGCATTTACTACCATTTAATTGCAGGGCTTGGGATGAGGAATCATGGAAGCCGTGGGTTGGGAAAACAAGGGGCCCTCTCCTCCTTCCACAAATAGGCTTGGAACCGTCTATGGCGGAGTTTCTCGGACTCTCCTGGTTCCCAGATTCTTATCATTATCTCGGTTCTCTAACAAAATTTTGATAAAAATTAGTAAAAAATCAATTAAAACTCTAAATGATCCCTAACCAAGTCATACACCTTGAATATGTCATCCAAAATCAAAAATTATCAATTCGTGAAATCTTTTCGTTTTATTGAAATTTTTCTTCCCCATAATAAATTAATTTGTTAGCCAGAAATATGATGCCCATCTTTCGTTAATCTTGGTTTCATCAGCGATGATATGGTCATTACGACAGAGCGTGGTTTTGAGCTGATAACTATGTTTCAGGCTTTTCACTGCTTTGTATGCTTGTTTTGTGTTGTGGCTCGCTAAACTTACATCTATACTTCTCTTATCTTATTCGCTACTCTCCTTAGATTTTCATAGTGTTCTCTCTTCGTCCTGGTTTTCCTACCTACGTATTCTGTGTACACCTGATTTTTTTTTGTCTAACACATTCTAGCACTCAACATCGAACTAACCATTCATCTTGTGCCGGGCTTGATGTCCGATTGTCTGTTCTGCCACGGTCCTGATAGCCGCTTTCACTTCCATTCAAAGCTCTTTGCTCATCTTTAACGATGCGTCTGATAAGATGGAAACCAGCTGGTTGTCGAAGGTCTCCGTGAGATTTTCGGCCACAGACGCCGTTTGGAGCCCTTCAATATCAAACCTATGTAGCGGGCTGGTCTTCGCCGAATATGCCTTTGACAAATGACATCAATAGGTTAATTTGATCAAGTAACGATCTGAGTTATAATTGGCTCCTCGGTATGTACGGACGTCAAGTATGCTCGGGGCTCAACGTTGTTGGATCAGAACATGATCGATCTAGTTTTTTGTGTAGCCATCCGGTGATAGCCAGGTCATTTTATGAATGCATCGATGTGGGAAGCAAGTCAAACGTATGACTAGATTTCTGCTACATGCAAAGTCAATCAGGCGATTGCCGTTGTCGTTTGTTTCATCGTGGAGGCTATATCTTCCAGTAGTTCCCAAATAAGATAGCTCATTGCAAACCTTAGCGTTAAAACTACCCAGACTGGTTTTTGTGTCGTTTATAGGCAATGAGTTGACCAGTCTTTCAGGTGATTGTAGAACATTACCCTTGCTTCTTTGTCCTTTTTTTTTTGATCGGTGCGTGAATATTAATTAGCCAGGTTTTGAAGAAATTCGCTTTTATACGGATCACACACATCCGTTTGTTCATTGTCTTGAAATCAATAACGTGCGATTTGAACTCCCTTTCCACAATGGGGGCCACTCCGAATTTTCGTTTTCCAGTAGGCTTCCCACTTTTGAATATATGTCTTGAATATCATTTCCAGTGCAGTTTGTTACCTGGATTGCCAGTATTTCTAATTGATTTTGACGGGCCGGTTCGAACACCTATCCCTTTAAATTTAAATTAAATTTACTTCTAATATTTTCATGGTTTGCTTTTGAAGTTTTTATTTTGAGGTACTCATATAAAAAATAGTGATGAGAGATGAGGACAACTTCATAATTAATATGGCAATTATATTTGATATAGTATGCTTCTGATTAAAATTCATGATTTCTTTAATTTTATTTAAATTACTGATATAAAATTCATCTAATCATTAAATTCTTCCCATGTGAGTTCCCCAATAATGGGACAAAAAATGTCGAAAAATGCCAATTTTGCAAATACACCTGCAGCTTTGCTACTAAATCCTACATTCACATCCTTTGTGGTAACGTAAGAGGATGAAGGCGAGTCTTCTGCGCCTGATAACGGAATCGAAATAATAACTATGTTACTGAGGTTGTTTTTGGGTGATGGACTAACCCCTGTCCCTGTAAAATCCTACATTGTTTTGAAATCTGCAACAGAGCCTTGGTATGGATTGAATTTAGAGCACCGGCCTCGCAACCGAAAGAAACATTAGGACATTGGGTTGTGAAATGTCAGATCACTTAACTATCCTGGTGCTGGTAAAAATCTTTTGCAACAGGCCAGTCGATATAAAATATACATACTGGAAATCCAGGAAGTGAATCGGACCGGAAGTGATATTCAAGGTATGAAATCGCACACAATATCCAAAGATGGGAACCTGCTGGAAAGCGAGAGTTCAGAGTGGCCTTGATTGTGGATAGAGGGCTCAAATCATACATTATTAACTTTAAGTCAATCAATGCACAGTGAAGAGCGAACGACACAAAAATAATTTTATGTGATTTCAACGCTAAAATTGGCAATAAGTTATCTCAGCGGGGAGGCACTGGAGGATATAATCTCCATGATCAAACAAAGGACAACGGCTAGTGAAGGATTGACTTTGCATGAAGCAGAAATCTAGTCATACGTTAGACTTGCTTCCCTCATCGATGCGTACATGAAATGGCCTGGATATCATCAGATAGCAACACCGAAACCAGATTAATCATGTTCTGACCCAATTACCTGCTCCAATTGGCTTGTAGATGTCGTGTGTCAAAGGTTTGTTTCGCAAGGACCACCTCTCAATAAAAATTCGACATCGAAAGGCTCTAAACGGTATCTCTGAAAAAAAAACTCATAAAATACCCCCTTCCATCCTATCAGACACATCTCTGGAAACAAGCAATGACCTATGAAGGCAGTGAAAGCGGTAATTAAGACCGTAGCAGAACAGAAGACCGGAAATGAGATCTGGTGCAAGAGAAATGATTGGATCTATGATAAGTATCAGAATATGTTAGACGAAAAATAAGCAGGCATTCAAAAATAACATAGGTAGGAAAACCAGACCGTAGAGCGATGAAAATTTCAGAAGAGTATCGAATACGATAATTAGAATTAAGAAATTAAGATACTATGACAACCGATTGAGAAGTATACGCTAGACAAGCCTGCAAAGTAATAAAAAGCCTGAAACACGGTTTGCAGCCCAATACCACGCTTTTCCATGATGACATCGACAAAATCATTGCTGATGAAAACAGAATTAAACAAATATAGAAATCATATTTCAGGGATCTCTTTAATTCTCCACCTAGCTCTAAAGCTTCAGAGTTTGCAGATACTCCCACTTACTCCGGATGCAGTGTCTTTCAACATTAAAGCACAAAAGATTAATAAAGTGCCGGGCATCGATGAGATTCCAGTTGAGCTCATTAAGTATCGTGGCATTGGTGTTCAGAAAGGCATTTATAAAGTCATCCAGTACATTTAGAAACAAAAAATATGCCGAACGAGTGGAACCAATCAATTATATTCCCTATCCACAAAATGTGACAATCTACACTGCTAGAACTATAGAGGCATATTGCTACTTGGTACGGCGTGTAAAATATGTTAAAAGATCTTAGAAAATAAAATTCAATCATATGCCAATAACAATATTGGGGAGTATTAAGATGATTTTACAGCTGGTAGATCGACGATAGACCAATTGTTGACAGTCAAGCAGATAGGGAAAAAATGTTGCGAGTTCAACATAGACATACACCAAACTTTCGTTATTATTGAGCAAGCGTATGAGAGTACTAATCATAACGTCGTACCAAATAATGCTCTGCTTTGGCATCCCAGCCAAATCAGTGACAATGACGTTGACATCCTACCAAAACCAACTCAATAACTAATTCACTGACATCTTTGAAACATACTCGTATATCGGAGTAAAGCAAGGAGACGAGCTGGCCCCGTTGCTATTCAATTTTGCTCCAAAATATGTCACCAGAAAACTAACTGTCGATACACGAGGTATGTTCTCATACAAGTGAAGTGAGGATGATATCAATGGTTAACGACTGCGAGAAACGCAGTCGTTAACAACTGCTAAATAAATTTCCCTGAAACTCATCAACTCAACGTGTATTTCCCCTTCCTGTGCGCCCTCTGTGGTAAAAAGATACCAGTTAAAGCCCTGTTTTGAAAAGTTCTTACTAAGACCTTTCATCTGATTTCCATATCGCCTACCTTTGATGAAATTTTTTTTTGGTGGCCACTCCCCTATATGGAGAGATACCCCTTAAGCACCTTATAGTGAAACTTTGAACAGGGAACCACTTTACACATCCATACAAAATTTTATGTTTGTAGTTTATGCGGTTTGCGAGAAAAAAATGCTGTGACACACGGACGGACGGAAAGACGGGACGCGATTTTAGAAGGGTTTTGTAAAATTATTTTACAAAACCCTAACTAGCACAGCTACAAATTAAGGACAATGAAGCAAAACTCATACCGCAGTCAAGGAAAAAATATCTGAAATTTACAAAATCTCACACTTGGCGAATACACTATAGAAATTGTGTGCAAATTTGTATGTTTAGGAAAAAAAATAGCGAAAACCGGTGATAAAAGAGACGAAATACGCCGAAAAATACAGCTCACAAACAAAATATTATATTCAGTTTTGACGATCTTGAAGACCAGCTGCATACACAGGAGAACAAAGCTAAAAGTATGCAAATCTATATTAAGACATGTGTTATGCTATGGGTGGGGAAAATGGACCCTAAAGCTATGTCCAGAAAGGGCGAATTCACTGTGAATTGTTTCGCGTGATTTCATACGCGTGTTGACGAGGTACTAGTCACCAATACATTGGGTCCACAAGCATCGCGCGAATTTAAAATACGCGCGTAAATCGCGTGCACTACGCCAGATTCTCGACTCGCACGTTATACGCGCGTATTGCGTGCGAGTCGAGATACTAGAGACTCTATGCTGTGTCCAGTTTACGCGCGAACTACAGTGCGAGTGCATGTATCGAGGAAAAATGAATCAGAAAATTTTTAATACGGAATTGTCCATTGATCAAGTCGAAAAAAGACCAGCACTATGGGATATAGAATCCTCGGATTATGCCAACAGGATTTTAAGGCGCAGAACTTGAGAAGAGTTAGCATTAATATTTTCCAATCAAGATGACTCCAAAGAGAAAAAGAAAGAAATTTGTTAGTAGCAGACATGAAAATTAAATTATTTTATCCTGCCATGGCAGTTGACTCTCTTTTATTAAATAATCAGATAATGTATCCCTAGTATCTCGAGACCTTACGCTTGGTCGAACTGTAGTAGTACTGAGACCCGCTAGGGTTGTTTTGAAAAATGTATCTTCATATCTATAGCCATCTCCTAGTCGCACGTAATTGTGAAGAACGCAACAAGCTTTTATTATGTTTTGGGTAAATTCAATATTTACATTGAGTGGTTTGCGAAATATTCGCCATTTGTTTACTAGCATTCCAAAACGACACTCAATATAACGCCTTGCTCTGGAGAGGCGGTAATTAAAGATTCGTTTTCCTTTTGTTGAACTTTTTCTGCAATATGGTCGCATAATGTTTTCGGATAAGCAAAATGCCTCATCACCAACTATAACATGAGGTAAATTTCTTTACGAAGTTCCGATATTCTTTTTGGTTCCGGAATATTTAAAGACTTTTCCACAGGTTTTTTGGAGAATATGGAGTTTTTAAAAATCATTGAGTCATTGTTCTTCCCACATGCTCCAACATCAACACATATAAAGCAATAATTTGCATCACATACGGCAAGCAGGACAGTCGAAAAAAATGCATAAAGTAGAAGAACATAGAGCCGGAATCTAAAGGTTTTATGATTCTGATATGCTTTCCATCGATGACTCTTATGCAATTAGGGAAATTTGTATATTTTTTGAATCCTCTTCCAATCTCCTCCCACTCTTCTGTCGAAGGTTCCTTCATTACTGTATCGCTTAAGTTTTTCCACCTCGACAGTTTTTTTAACGATCTCGATCACAGTTGATTTCCCCAATCTGTAGGCATAATGTAATTCAGCAAAATAACACCCAGTAGCCGAATACCTGAAACAAAATTAAAACTTTTAAAATCTATAATTTCAGGTAATACCCTCCAGAAAAAGTGGAGAGGTCTTCGCGACACATTTGTCCGCGAAATGAAAAAGACAAAGAAAGCACCGTCAGGCTCTGAAGCTTTGAAGATTCACTATGTGTATTTTTAGAGGCTTCTGTTTCTCGAAAGCTCAGTGCGGAATAAAAAAACTGAAAGCAATATTCAAGACAACTCGGAAAACTCAGAGACAGGCAAAGGATTACAGCCTACAGCAGATCCGATGGAAGACATAATGAGGCCACCGAGTCAAAACATTCAAACAAAGAAAATGACTGCCGCTGACGCCGAATTTCTGAACATAATTAAAAACAATATAAGGTCTCGGAATCAACAACAGCCACAGGCTTCCAGCGTAATGGAAGGTGATGATAACAAACTCTTCTGTTTATCTTAATATAAAGAATTGCTAAAGATACCTGAGGACAATCGTATAGCAGTAAAAATAGAATTAGTGAAAATTTTACAAGCAGCCCAAAAATCTTCCCAACCAACCTATTCACACCATTCATATTCGTCTGGCAGGTATACGCTTTCATCAAATAGTTTAGTTTTGTCTTCAAGTCCATTTCTGGTTCAACCTCGTTACCATGCGAAAATTTCCGTACCAAACGAACCTACGTTTCAGGAATATGATCCAACCATCGCTAATCTCATGGCAAGCCCGAAATTGTCCTCCAACGCCGAGTACTTCACAAGCAGTTTTATACTCAAATTTGCCATCACCAAGAACAAAAGATTCTCAAGAAAATGAATGTCTTAACCTCTCCCGAAATAATGTCAATAATTAATCATCAGATTTAATTTTCTAATAACTAAGCTAAACTTAAACAAGTTGGGTAAACAGACCTACGCTCATGTCAGAAGGGCTTTGTATTCAATTTACAAAATGCAGTCACCAGATCGAATCAAATCAAGAAACATATCAAAGACTATTTTATTGGAGAAAATATGAAATAAGAAGATCATACTATTATTAACAAAGTTGAACGAATTTCGACTTCTGAGGTTTTTGGTCATAAACATCTCCCTTGATAATTATTTCAGATGTCCATCCGCGACGGAGGAAACACATTTTTCATGTATTTCCCCCCTGTGCCCCCACTGAAGCAAAAACTGACAGTTTAACAACTGTTTTGAAGAGCTCCTGTAAAAACTTTTATTTCATACTCATATCGGCTACATTTGATGAAAGTTTTTTTTTCAGGGGCCACTCTCCTGTACTGTTATCATCGATTCATGGCCAATTTTTTCGAATCCTAGAATGGTTACAAAACCCTTTTGCTAGGAGCTCTCTCCCACCTCCTTGACTTGTTTCACTTATGAGCATTAATTGTAGGTACTCATCTTCAGTCATTCATTAACTTGAATCAAGTGTTCAAAGCATGCACCTGAAACGTTGAAGTTGGGAAAAAATAACTGAAAATTATTCAATCTTCGCATTAAAAACAGCCACTATTTTGTTTTACGATTACTGATACCACTAGCTGAACTGATTCTCAAAGATATACATGACACCTATCATTCCTGAAATTTTCATGCAAATCCTAGCAAGACTGTAGTGTCTGAGTCGGTAAAAAGCGCATGTTGTTCCATAGGCATATGTTGCCATAGTAATAAATGCAGCGCATATTGTTCCATAGTAATACAGGAAAATATAAACCGCTATAACTTCGCTAAATATAATTCAATCTTTATGAAACTTTCAGGATAGATCAATCTTATAAATAGACATCTACGTACTGAATTTCATTGAATTTAAGGGTACCGTTAAGATTTTATTCGTGAAAACATTAAATCGATAAATCATACTATTACTAACAAAGTTGAGTGAATTGCGACTTCTAACGTATTTGTTGTTGTTGTACTCACCAAGGCCTTCGATCCTGATTTTTTTCAGATTTTTTGGATCACAGGTGTCCAATCGCGAGGGGGGGGACACAAATTTTTCGTGTATTTCCCCTCCCTGTGCGCCCCTCGAAGCAAATTTCGCCAAACTAAGACCTGTTTTGGAAAGTCCTCATCAAGACCTTTCATTTGATACCCATATTGGCTACCTTCAATGAAATTTTTTTTTCGGGGGGTCACTCTCCTATACGGGGAGACCCCCCTTAAATACCTTATAAAAATCTTTTGTATTTGAACTTTGAAGAGATTACCACTTTACACCTACACACAAAATTTGATGTTGCTAGCTTAAGTAGTTTCCGAGAAAAACTGCTGTGACACACGGACGGACGGACGGACGGATAGACGGACAGACGGACAGACTGGTCGCGAAACTAGTAGGGTTTTGTAAAATTATTTTACAAAACCCTAAAAAATGAATATTTTACTATTACTTGTTTTACCTAATTTTATTCGTAGTTTTGCTAAAATTGATGAAAAAAATTTTGTTGATTATATGTTATTTTACGAAAAAGTTTACTCATTAAAAAGGATTGTGAAAGCTGAAGGCTGTATTAGTTGATATTTATTAATAAAACATTGCTTACCTTGAAGTGATCACAAGTTTTTCTTCCGGTGAAACAAAATCCTGACGCGGCACATAATTTTTGCATGGCGATAAATCTTCTTTTATTAATAACAGTAAATCATCAAATAATTTTATGGACATACGGAAGTAGTTAAAAATTTTGCCTCATGTTGTCTTAACTTTGGATACAAAGTTACAAACATACTGTGTGTGATTCTATCGTTAAGAATTGGATGTACTAAATACTTTCTACTTTCTTTTCGTTTGCGTCTCTTTCAGCGACGATAAGCTAGCCACAGTGTGACCGCTTCTTCTAACTTCATTTTTAGGGTTTTGTAAAATAATTTTACAAAACCCTACTAGTTTCGCGACCAGTCTCTCCGTCTGTCCGTCCGTCCGTCCATCCGTCCGTGTGTCACAGCAGTTTTTCTCGGAATCTACTGAAGCTAGAAACATCAAATTTTGTGCGTAGGTGTAAAGTGGTGATCTCTTCAAAGTTCAACTACAAAAAATTTTTATAAGGTATTTAAGGGGGGTCTCCCCGTATAGGAGAGTGACCCCCCGAATAAACAATTTCATTGAAGGTAGCCGATATGGGTATCAAATGAAAGGTCTTGATAAGAACTTTCCAAAACAGGTCTTCATTTGGCAAAGTTTGCTTCGAGGGGCGCACAGGGAGGGGAAATACACGAAAAATTTGTGTCCCCCTCCCTCGCGATTGGACACCTGTAACCCGAAAAATCTGAATCAGGATCGAAGGCCTTGGTGAGTACAACAACAACAAATACGTGAGAAGTCGCAATTCACTCAACTTTGTTAGTAATAGTATGATTTATCGATTTTATGTTTTCTTGAATAAAATCTTAACGGTACCCTTAAATTCAATGAAATTCAGTACGTAGACGTCTATTTATAAGATTGATCTATCCTGAAAGCTTCATAAAGATTGAATTATATTTAGCGAAGTTATGGCGGTTTGAATTTTCCTGTATTACTATGGAACAATATGCGCTGCATTTATTACTATGGCAACATATGGCTGTGGAACAACATGCACTTTTTACCGACTCAGAGACTACAGTTTTGCTAGGATTTGCATGAAAATTTCAGGAATGATAAGTGTCATGTATATCTTTGAGAATCGGTTCAGCTAGTTGTATCAGTAATCGTAAAACAAAATAGTGGCTGTTTTAAATGCGAAGATTGAATAATTTTGACTTATTTTTTCCCAACTTCAACGTTTAAGGTGCATGCTTTGAACACTTGATTCAATTTAATAAATGACTGAAGATGAGTACCTACAATTAATACTCATAAGTGAAACAACTCAAGGAGGTGGGAGAGAGCTCGTAGCAAAAGGGTTTTGTAACCATTCTAGGATTCGAAAAAAATGGCCATGAATCGATGATAACAGTGCAGGAGAGTGGCCCCTGAAAAAAAATTCATCAAACGTAGCCGATATGAGTATGAAATGAAAGTTTTCATGGGAGCTTTTCAAAACAGTTGTTAAACTGTCAGTTTTTGCTTCAGTGGGGGCACAGGGAGGGAAAAACATGAAAAATGTGTTTCCTCCGTCGCGGATGGACATCTGAAATAATTATCAAGGGAGATGTTTATGAGTATAACAATACTAAAAACCTCAGAAGTCGAAATTCGTTCAATTTTGTTAAAAATAGTATGATCTTCGTATTTCATATTTTCTCCAATAAAATAGTCTTTGATATGTTTCTTGATTTGATTCGATCTGGTGACTGCATTTTGTAAATTGAATACAAAACCCTTCTGACATGAGCGTGAGTCTGTTTACCCAACTTGTTTCTACTGACTTTTCGTCCTCAAATGCTCGCACGTAAGTACGTACGCGCACAATTTGCGCGAAAGATTCGTTGTGGATTCGCTCTTTCTGGACGCAACGTTTGCGCGTAATACGTGCGACGGATTCACGGCGTATTCACCCTTTCTGGACATAGCCTTATCCAAACATCCGCCAATATATTGTAGGCCTTTGAATGACAGGCCTTGAGGCGAATAATTGGAGCACAGCTGCATGGGGACTAATGGCCAATTCGATACAATCATGAGCTGTATGAAATTTTTGACGAGCCTGAGGTCTCAACGATTCTAAGATTGTAGGACCCAGAAGCTGCAATCGGCTGGGTACATGAATCGTATGGAAAAGGTATTCGTTGGGAGAACTGAAACCGGAGATCAGTGGGAAAACCGAGGAAACGCTGGTCTGACTCGGTCGACGAAGACAGTTCATAGCTACTCGGATTTCAAAATTGGAGGACGTCGTCAATGGACCAAGACAGTTAGAGGCACTTTTTGCGGGAAGGGAAGGCCCGAGAGGGGCTGTAGTGCTACGAAGAAGAGCCGATCTGTTTTTCAGCCTTAGGTGACCATCTTTTTAGACAATGACCAGTTTTCATTTTCCTCAAATCTGTTAGAATCTGCCATGCATCTTGTAAGTTGTACAAGAGAAGCTCTTTCTGGAATATTTTTTTTAATGTTATCTATTTTATGTTGTTAATTTGCAAGGAGCCAGATTATTGGATCATTCTGCCTATGGGTCAATGCAAAACCTTGACTTATTACAGGTAAGCTCAAAAGGTTTGGTAACGAAAATTAAAGAATTTGTATTTTAAATGAAATAAGTTTTGGTTATTATTTAGTTTAGGTGCCATACTCCCGATTTTTTTTAAATTTCAGTATGTTTTACAGTTTTTCATGCTGAAAAAGAATATATACATACATATATAAATATATATATATATATATATATATATATATATATATATATATATATATATATATATATAGATATATATATATATTAAAAATATATATATATATATATATATATATATATATATATATATATATATATATATATATATATATATATATTGGGCGCGGAAAACATTCCTTTACATAGTTTTTAAGGTTGAAAAATTTGGAAATGTACACTATCGTGAAAAATTGGTAGTTTGCACATACTTGATGTTGGAGAGGATTGAGAGTGGGGTGTGGGAAGAAGAGTGCCCTTCTAAAGAATAGAAGGGCACCCTTCTATTCTCAAGAAGAGCACCTTTCTATTCTATAAAAGGGTACTCTTCAAATGAATAGAAGGGTATCATAAAGTGTAGAAGGGTTACCTTCTATAGAGTAGAAGGAAGAGTACAAGAATGCTTCCCTAGAGGATAGAAGGATGCCCTTCTATAGAATACACACCTAAAGAAAAGAAGGCTGCTCCTCTAGACAATAGAAGGGTGCTCCTCTAGAGAATAGAAGGGTGCCCTTCTAGAGAAAAGACGCCTGCTCTTCTAGAACCCGGGGATCTGCCATTTCAAATATTATAATTTAATGCCTTAAATTCCACCAAAATGTTATTGAAATACAATTCCCATCCCATTTTCTTCAATTGTGTTGTATGACAACATCTGATCACAATTAATTAAGTGTGTGGGTTGTCAATTGACAAATAATTATATTCAATGTTGGAGAGGATTGAGAGTGGGGTATGGGGGGGGGTTGATAAAACGATGTTCTAAATTTTTAACACCCCCCCACACTCTCAATCCTCTCCAACATCAAGTATGTGCAAAATACCAACTTTTAACGATAGTGCACATTTCCCAATTTTCAAACCTTAAAAACTATGTAAAGGAATGTTTTCCGCGCCCAACATATATATATATATATATATATATATATATATATATATATATATATATATATATATATACATATATATATATATATATATATATATATATATATATATATATATATATATATATTCTTTTTCAGCATGAAAAACTGTATAACATACTGAAAGTATGGCACCTAAACTAAATAATTACCTACGTTTTTTAAATATAATCTGCTTCAATTTCCACACACTTGTTCCATCGATTCTTCAACAATTTTATACCATCTCTTCCAGTTGCTCGGCAAAATACTGCTCCATGGTTGCAACAACTTCTTCATCCGATCACAACTGCTTCCCGCAGATAAATTGTTTCAAATTCCTGAGAATTTCATAGTCAAGGGGAGCCAAATCTGGTGAATAGGGTAGGCATTCAAGCAATTCGTACTTTAAACTGTTCAATTTTAGCTATGATCAATGCACTTGTGTGGGGACGTACATGGTCTTTTTTCAAGAACTTTTTATCCAATCGGTCGAGAAGGTTGCAAAAATACTCAAAGTTAATTGTTTGACCTTTTTCAAGATAAAAATAACAATCTATCACACACTAGTCCAAATACGAACCTTGGCGGTGAGATATATTATTAGGGTATTTCATTCAATAACGGTAATGGAATTTGAGGTGATATGGTCAATATCATGCTCAACCATGTGATTATTATCTAATTGTTCAATGAGTATTCACCACAGCCAGGTGGCCTAGTAGTCAAAAGCAGCATCAGAAGGTCAAACTCGAGGCCGCCATGGAGGCTTGAAACTGGAAGCTGATGTGCAAGCGGAGTGTGCCCTAAGATAATCGTTGAAAAGAACCCCTTTTGAATCCCAACAAACGGATGCCATAAACTTTTATGCCTATATTTCTAACTTGACCTGCTTTGAAGCTATATAACCAGCTACAGTTCACTTTAAACGTTTTTGTTTCAGTTTAAGATCATTATGGTTAATCCAAATCTGATCCATAGTTAGAAAAGGACACATGAAATTCTGCTTAAAACGCTTACAAATTTGTTTAGCCTGCGGTATCGCTTGGTTGTATTTGGATCTTTACAAACAATATGCTTTTTTGGCTAATATTAAATTGTAATATTGTTTAAATTTAGAGTGCTAAGTAGGCCATCAAGTTTTTAATTACTTTAATGTTTTGTACTTGTCCTTTGATATCATAAAATATTAAATGGTTTATGAGATGAAACGCATTTAATTTTAAGTACTGTCTATCTTATGGTAAAAAACGCTCATTATATCCTCCCACAGCACTTTTTTAGTGTAGGGTAAAGAAATAAAACTCAAATAAAATCATTATTGTCAATGATTTTGCTGATTTGAATTATGATTACTATTTGTAGCATGCTTTGCACCAAAGAAAAGGAAATTTATAGCTCAGAACGTTGCAAGAAATCCTCAACCTTTTCGAATTTGAAGAAGTCTGTGGACGTGCTCATTTAAAAGTCCCTATTCAACCAAAATAATTTAGTTCAATTCTGAAAACAAAAACCAATTATAAGTGAATTTTAATCTCATATTTGGTATCTCCAAGAATACATAACTTTTGAGAAGGCTCTTTTCTACGAATCTCAGTATAAGCCAAAATAAGCTCTTTCTTCTAATGTCCAACATAAATCATGGAGTAGCTTGAAATTAAATACTTTATCTTGTTCTTGCTACGAGACTAAGAACATCATTGCAAATAAACTTTTTATTGAAGCAAAGTCCTTTTACTGCGTCACTGCTGTTACGCGCAATATAAAATACCTTGAAACGCTTTATGAGTGTGTCGATGATTTTACTTTCAGCAGAAAAGTTATGTAATATACTGAAATATTAAATTGATTAAATAAATTTCCAGAGAATTCGTACTTTCGCAAACCTATAAAAAATTCAAACTTTCCCATACATAATTTTCAACAACTTATTAATCAGCAGCCCAATTTTTAATAAGGGTCGTTTTCATTTATTGTCAAATATTTGTCATTCCTCTTGAATACAAAATTAATATCTCAACAATATGACCCAAAAACTTAGATAAAATTTCTCTTTACACAAACACACAAGCACAAACAGAAAGTAATTCTTTAATGTCAGCAAAATATTACTTTACTTACATACATCCCTACCATTTTCCTAGTAAATTGCAAAAGCTTGTCCCAAGGGGTAAATAATTGAATAAATTTTTGGCCTTTAGCAGACGTGCTCACTCTATGTCGTTATTATTTTAAATTTCATATTACAATGCAAAAGCACTATAAGGACGAAAGGAAATTTCAAAAAATAAACAATACGACATTCAGTCATTCGAGTTAGGAGCACTTGTCAGAAATTATTATGACATGTCTAACCTGTATAGGGCGAAATGCCAGGATGGAACGAGAAATGAAAAAAAAAAATTCTATGCTGGTAAGAAATAAAACGCAGCAGTAAGTAAAATATGAAGGCATTAATGGTTACAACATGCCGCAAATCTAATGTAGCTGAACATCTGACAGAATGTCAGCATCTTAACGTCGGCTACAATATCTTTGAGGATGCTATGAACATCAGATGCTGGTTGGAAGATAATAGTCAGACAACAGTGCTACCGTACTTCAGAATAAAAAAAAATGTTTGAAAATTGTAAACTGCTGCTATAATTAATTGTTAGTGGCAAGGTGAATTTTGATGTAAAATATACTTGTTTTTTTTTAGTTTTTACAATTTAAATTTTCCGTCGTTGATGTTCTGAGTAAACAGTGTAGCTAAGAGTCTGAAATACCCTGGGGTATGTTTAATCAGCTGACGTAATATTCAGTTTTTCTGGCAGAAAAGAGAATACCAAATTTTCAAACAGACAGAACAAGGCATCACCAGACTTATCTTAGGTCGTCTTTTTGAGAACGATAGCTGGAGACCCCTGTGGTTATGCCTAACTTTCATAATTGAAACACTAGCTCAGGGCTTCTTTCGAGGATGACATCGATGGGCAGTTTGCCTTTGTAGCCAATGGAACGCAGTAAAGCGTAACGTGGGAGACAAAGCCGGATCAGTCTCTCTTCCTTATCAGACATTTTTGCCTTGTCTTGGAAACTTTTCACTTAAAATGAGGAATTTATTTTCCATTTCTTCAAACAAAGCTGACTTTTTACAACAGGAATATGAGAGAATACAAGTATATTGTCAAAATATTCATTGAAAATATAAAATATCATGTACTTTGTACATGAAATTGGCACAGCATCTTCCCTTGCAAAAGATTTTTTAAATACGAGAATTCTAATACTAAGTATGCATAAATTGTTATTGATGTTTGATATTTTTCAAATTAAAAAGTAATGAAAAATTTTTATTTGTGTTCAATCGCATATAATGTGTATTTTTTGATTTAGAATTTTGAAAATAAGCTCCATTAAGATAAATGAAGAGGGCAACCTTTAATTTCCTGAAGAAAATTTTAAAGTTAGTTTACGCGCATAAAAAATTATCAATTATAGCGAGGAAATTCAAACAGTTAATTTTTTCAATTAAAAAGTAATTTTAATTGAAAAAAATTAACTATTTGAATTTCCCGCTATAATTAATGGGTTCTTAAATTTTGGTGACATGGCGGTGCATAGTTTTTTTTTCTTTCCCTCTCAAAGCTCTCGCAAATTTTCGTTTTTGTAATTTCCGTATCGCTTTTGCTTTACCTCTCAGTCGAGTAAGGTGTATGTCCAAACAAACCCATCATTACTTAAACAATCGATGTACAAGGTGGCACAAAACTAATTATACAATTTTATTTTTGAAACACTTTTTTACTCGTTAAGAAAAAATGATTTTCAATGAAGGATACCTTTATTTGAACGTTTACAATTTTTTTCTGTTAAGTGGAAAAAACTTCAAGTAGACCCAAAGAAAAAAATCTGGGATGGTTAAATTAGGCAAACTTGCTGGTCGTGTCAAATCACCAAAACAGGAAATTGCGCGATCAGGAAATGCGTCCTTCACAATATCCATTGCGGCTTACGCTGTGTGTGCGGTTGCACTGGCTTGATGAAAACGCATGTTCACCAAGCCCTACTCATGCAATCCCGACAATAAGCAGTCATTCATCATGTCCCTGTATCATTCGTCAGTACCTGTGACCGTACTGCTGATGGTGTCCTCAAAAAAAATACGGCCCGATCACTCCTTCCTCGTGAACGCAGTTCGGCAAAGTGGTTTTGAGTGTATGTAATAGCTGTTTTCCAGAAATGAATACTTTATTTATTGACATAGCCGCTTAAGTGAAACTGCACATAGTGATTCATGATGATTTTTTGTACAAAACCTCCACAATTAAATCGACACAATTATTCTACACTCTTATGGAGTGTAGTGCTCCATTGCTTGTTTGTTTATATTCTGCAACTGCCTAATCCACAAATGTCGAATATGATTCATGTACATCCCATTTGCAAAAGTTATGACATCTTTCGATATGGTGATTAATTTTGCGCCACTCAGTTTTTCTGGTTTTTTGAAACCTAATCGCCAACTGGTTATGAGCCCAGTATCAGGAATTTCCCAAATTATTATTTATTCCAACAGTTCGATTCTTCAAGAAACGTGATTGCAGCGTCAAATTTTTTTCTGCTACCGACCACGTGATCAATCTAAAATGATCTGTTTTCGAAAAATAATACATTTGAAGCTGTAAATTAAGCAGCATTGAATATTGGGTATCGCGGCGATTTCGTGACTGAGTCAGGTTAAATATAAGCGGAGCATGGGAATCACCAACGGAAAATTCATTTTTCTCGTCCTGAGAATCAAGGATAGTGAGACCACCCACAGCAGGCAGGTCAAGATATGGAAATAGCCCATAGCCCAACCCAGATAATCATCACCATAACCGTCGAGGAAAAACTAATACATCGGATCAGCAACTGCAAATTGGTCGAGCCCATGTAGGTTAAATTATCATCCATATACGAGCAAAAGTCTAAAACAAGCGTGCATATTTTTTTTGCAGAACACTGCTCAAAAGGATCCAGGTGACAACACAGCCAACCATGTCACCCAACTTGAAGACCTCACTCGTCAATTAGATAAAGTGCTGATTACACTCCTGCGTTCCATGAATCACTTTATTATCGCATGGAAATCGACGAACTTCTCAAGTCGTAGATTTCTCAAGCCAGTTTACGATCAATAAGTTTCACTTGAACTCCATGGGAAATCCTAGAAGCATTTCTTTTGCAGTCCAATTTGGAAACAAATCGTTTAACAAAAATTAGGGGAAAAAAATCGCAAAAACCTGGTAAATATAATAACTGGCGCAAACCTGGTCAAGTGATCTGAGAATATAGAAAAAAGGCCACCGATGAAAAACAAACAAGCGAGGAAGGGAGCAGAGTAAAATATACCATTGCGGATGCTCTGACGACAACAACAGCACCAACGACGAGGTCTGGTACGTGGACTTTGACAAATCTGAGCACATGTCGAGCTGATCCTCATATATACAAGTATATATGCTCACCGAGTTTAAGGACAAGAAATCCATGAAAACTTGAAATGGAATGCTAATTCTGGTCGTTGGATATGGGGTGATAAACATCCTCGCATTTGACGGAGAGAAGTGGAGACCCCAAGTTTTTACAAAATTTCTTGTACATTCTGGCCCTAAAATAAAATCTGCTTTCGTTTAGCGCTGCCCTAGATACCGATCTGGAGCACAGCTCTGACATCAAAAACGCAAACTGATGAAAAACCGAAGCGTAATTGCGGTGGGAGCTAGGCCTGATAAGCTGTTCTAAATGAAGTTCAAAGTACTCGAAGCGAATCGACCATCCATTAAAAAATACATTAGCTGACATTTTTGAGGAGTGAATTAAAGACTCTAAGAATTGATGAGTTAATTTATATCTATGCTTGTGGTCCTATGCAGGAAGAGCACCTAGGGGCGCCGTTTATTTTTTACTGCTAAAAGACGACTTCAGCCACCATTGTTTCAAATGTTTCATGAAGAACAAAAATAACATACGCATCTAGTTTGATTGTACACAAGTGATAAAACGTCGTTTAAGTCGATTGGAAGCCCATGTTGCTCAATAGCCATCGATTTTTGTTGCTGTAGCACCGACAATTTAAACAACCAAAACTTCGTCAAATATTATCCGATTCTTCTGAAAATTTCACCGTTCATTAGCCTTATTAGTGACCATACATATGTAATACTTCGTTGCGCTTATGGTTATTCTTACAATTTTATACAAGAAAATGTCGAATTGATAAAACATACAATTACCAAGAAAGTTTAGCGAATTTCAACTTCTCAGATATTGTTCGTTGTTGTACCCATTGTGAGCTGCATCCATATTTTTTTCAGACTTTTCAATCCATACGTTGGACACCTATGGATTCGCAAGTGGAGAACACAATTTTTTTGTATTATTCCGCTTTCAGAAGTGTTTTGTACTTAATATACAATATTGCGATATGTTTAATTCAAGGAAAACGTTCATAGCATGCACAACAAATACAAGTGTGGTTCAAATATGAAGGAGACAAACGCTGTATGTATGTTTTGAAGGTCATGGCTTTAGTATGTGATAGCTGGGTCTCTTACAAACAGCGTGGCATGTTTTTCGTCGGGAGTGCATGTTTCACGCACGTGCTACGACCATGACGTCAACTGCCGACAGCCGTTGCGCAACGTATTGTCATTCGTTTTTTAGTGTAGGAAGGCGTTAAAAACATGGAAATTTTTCTGCATTTGCGAAGTAAGTTCGCTGGTAAGGCTAGTGTGTTTGAAAAGGCCAAAGCATTCAAGGTATGCATCGAGAAGGAGCCGCATGATCATTGACCGTGAACCAGCATCACACCAGACAACATTCAACACGTAGAACAACTCATTTTCGAGGACCGTAGGATGAATTTTCGAGACATTTCAGCTGAACTTGGCACGAGTATTGGTAGTGTAGAGCATTTCATCCATGAAGATCTAAACTATTGAACTTCGAGGAAAAATTCACATGGTTGGAAGTTTGTCGCCGCTTGCTGACCCGATACGAGGTGAAGGGAGACGGTTTTTTAACGTGAATTTTCACTGCAGATAAGACATGGGTACACTATTACACTCCCAAAAGCAACGTGTCGTCTAAAGAGTGGAGGAAGATGAAAGAAGGGGTGCCAGTCGAAGCAAAGACAACCAGGTCCGCGGGTAGGCTTATGTGTACCGCCTTCTGGGACCGACGGGACGTGCTATGCGTCGATTCTCTGCACACGCAATGTTCTATTAATGCTGCATACTACTCTAACCTTCTGAAAACATACGTGAAACTTGCATATCGTTCGAAACGGAGGAACATTCCAGCACGAAGTGCGATTCTTCTCCAGGATAATGCACACCCTCATACTGGGCGTCTCACGCCCGATAAAACAACGGAATTGGAGTGAAAGGTACTGGAACACCCTTCCTATAGTCTGGATATATCACCTTGTGACTGCCACTACCGGATTGATTACGCAAACGCAGAAAAATTTCCGTGTTTTTAACACCAATACGTCACGCAACGGCGGTCGGCACTTGACGTTCACTCAAGGCGCTAGTGTGCGCGTGAAACATACACTCCCAACGAAAGCTATGCCACACTGCTCGGAAGGGACCCAGCTATCACATACTCAAGCCATGACTTCCAAAACATACATTCGCGCCGTCTACAGCGTTTGTCTCCATCATGTTTGAACCACCCTCGTATATTCTTGCTTAAAAAGAAGTATATTTTAACCGGCGAACAATTTTTTCAAATATTGCTAAAGTCATTGACTGAGCGGTATCTTAAATATAATTTTGTTATTCATCTTATGTGAAAGTTTGGAGAGTCAAAAGTGTAATGTACGATTTGATGGAAACGCCATATAGTATAAAAACCATATAAGATTGTTGGAATCGAACTTTTGAAAATTTTATTGAAACTTATAGAGTATGAGGATCTTTGATAGAACTACTTAACTATCAAATTTCATCCAATTTAATGATATTAATATACTTTGACCGACAAAAAAACAGTTTTACAAAGACCTGCTAATTTCACGCGCTGTTTTACCATCAGTTCATCTATTTGTCTGTCTATCTGTCTGTGCGTCAAAATAAATTTCTTAAGAAACTCTAGCAGCTAGAAAACTAAAACTTTGTGAAAAGGTCAAAAGTGGTGGTCTCTTGAAAATCTAGGCCATATCAAATATTTTAAACGTGGCCCTTAAAATATTTTTTTCATCAAATAGGTATAGTCAAGTAGGCTGTCAAATGAAAGGCCTTCATCAGCACTTTCAGAATCTAAAACAACAAGGTCACACATCAGGCGGATCAGGAAGAGGCAAAATGCACAAAAAATGTGTGTCCCCTTCCTCACTATTCGATAATTTTAAGCCAAAAAAATCTGAAAATAATAACGAAGGTAGGTTTTTGTAAGTACAAGGAAAACAAATAAATCGGAAATCAAAATTCACTCAGCTTTGTTAATAATAAATTGATTTGCAAATTTTACATTTATCCCCAAAAATTGAAACCCCTTAAACTGATGATGACATAATATCCTTCTGTCTACGAAATTTCGTGAAAATCAAATCATAATTGATAGAGTAATTGCCATTCCAATTGTATGGAATTATAACAACAAAAACACTCGTTGATGATTGATACATATTTCAAATCGACCTAGACGCATTTAAGCAATAATCTTTAATTTGAACATTTTCAATTGGCCGATAACTCAAAACATTTTTCTAAGCTAGAAAATAATGGCGGCTCTTACGTTAATATGAAAAAAACTCTGCGTTTTTTAGATAAATTTGAACGATTTCCTATGCAAGTATTGAAAAAATAATTCAAAGCATCGATTTATGCCATCAGTAAACTTGTTGTGAAACTTGGATAGTTACAAAGCCTCATGGTAGGGGGGTGTACGTGAAAATTTGGTTCATTTCCCTTCCCCTGCCATTATCGGTACTGACGAAGTAACTTTAAGACTTGTTTTTAGAAGATCTCATCGAGAGCCTTTCATCGACAGCTTACTCGACTACCGATGGGGGTCATACCCCTATACATATGATTTCAGTAGAGGGAATCTGTCCCCCAGAAAAGTGGGTCGAAGCAATTAAGAATTTACCGAAACCAAATACAATTAAACAGCCCCGTCGTTTTCTTAGAGTTATTAAATTCAATCGAAAGTGTATCAGAAAAGCTGCAGAAATGCAAGCTGCCTTAAAAAAGCTCTTGCACAAATCAAAAAAGAATGACAAAACTCCAATAACTTGGACCGAAGAAACAAGCGGAGCATTCGAAAAATGCAAAAACTACCTCGCAGATGCCACACTCCTAGTGTATTTTTATAGCAATAGACCTCTAGTCTTGTCTACCAACGCATCGGACACCACTATTGGAGGAGTCCTCGAACAAGTTCAAGACAACCTACGGAAACAAATTACATTCTTCTAATGCAAGCTCACCACAGCTGAGTCTCGCTACATTGCCTATGATGTATCCACCATTTTCAACATAATCTAGATGGTTCGGAGTTCATCGTACACACTGATGACAAGCCACTTGTTTTTTCCTTTAACCAGAAATCCAATAAGGCATCACCTCGACAGTCAAGGCAATCGAACTACATCTCACAATTTTGCATCAACTTTGTACATATTCATGGTGATACCAACATTACTGCAGATTTGCTGTCCTGCATAGAAGCTTTATCACTACCGCTATAAATTGAAAATCACGAGTTTGTCTAAGAACAGATGAACAGTCACGAACTTTACGCTCTTGTTCGAAACAACGTGACGTTCTTGCAACTGCAAGCAATTAACACTCAAAGTGGAAAAATGTCCTGTGACCTGTCATTAGGTCTCACAAAACATTTCGCCTTGATTGCGCTTCGTAAACGGATCTTTGGCACCTTCCGGCACTGTGCCGACTCAAGTGCAAGAGCAACGTTACGTGGGATTGCCCAAAAAAATTGTTTGGCTCAGAATGAGAAAGAACGTGCATCGTTAGTGTTGTTGTTGCCTTCCTTGCCAAAGATCTAAAGTTTGCAGACATACAGTAAATACTTTGTAACCATTTGCAGGCCCAGACAAACGACTTTAAGTAGTGCACTTCGATATAATCGGACGACTAACGCAAGTGGATGGGTTTAGGTACATTTTAACGATGGTTAGCAGGTTTGTAAAACAGATAGCAGACGCAGTAGCTAAAGCTTTTCATGCCACCTGGGTGTCTCGCTTTGGAGCGCCAGAAATTGTGGTCACTGACCAAGGAACACAATTTGAGTCAGCCTTGTTCAGGTCACTGACTAACATTATAGGGATCAGTGAAGCAAGATTGTCACCTTATCACCCTGCTTCGAATATACTAGTGAAAAGCCACCATCATGTGTCACGAAGTTGATGGGAGCCGGCCCAGTCTACTTTTGGACATAATCTACGGCCTAAGAAATTGCTATGAAGATGACACGGGAGCTAGCTGTGCGGAGTTAGCATTGGGCACAACATTAAGACTCCCGGGGAATTTCTGATCGAGAACAACAGCCTAAGTGATCCACATTAGCTCAGTGAAAATTTCAAACCACAAATGCGAAAAATCAGGCCTCAACCTATTGCCCAGAAAAACAACTGGAGTACATTTATTCACAAGGACGTATATACACGTGTTCCTTAGAGTTGAGGAATTTTATTTTCAGTCTGTTGACCTTAATATTTGAGTAGTCATGGTAACATACTCGTATCAATGCTTTAAAATATTTTTAAAATGTTCATCAAAACCTTTACACATTTGTAGAGTTTGGGTCCTTTTTCAACATGGATTTATACACTTCCATGTGTAATTGATAAATTTCAGTCGTCTATAGCTTAGCTGTTTATGGCTCAATGTTTATGAACTTTCAGAAATACTGAATTTAGTTTACTCTCTGAACTTTGAGGGCCGGCATTTTGAATGCTTGCATTTTATTTTGGATTTTTTTAAATGTCTGTGGATTAAGGTCTCATCACTCAATGTGCCAAATCACATTCAAATCGGAATTTTACTCCAGACAGAGCAAAAGTATTCAGTTTTAAGTGAAAATGGTAGCTAAAATATCAGGTCTTAAATTTATGACTTCTTTGTTATTCGCCCGATTTTGATAATTTCCAACAGAATACAAGAACTTAGTGCACATATGTATTCGTCAAAATCGGTTGGAAAATGTGGCTACTATAGGGTCGCAAAAATCTGAAAAATCGCAAATTTGAACCGCCGCTATTTTGAAAAATGCTTGTGGATGATAATCTTAATCCCAACTTCATATTCATCGAATCTAAATTGTGACTTTTAGAAGCTTTCAAAATTTCGAGCTTCAAAGAGCCGCTATTTTGGTTTTTGAGACTTGACACCTATTTATTTACAAAGTTCTTTAGATACTTACAATTAATACCAAATCGCCAAGTCTCATTGTCAAATGTTGAAAGTTTTGGTCACAAATGCAAAAGTAAAGTTTTGCAGATTTTTGGACATTCCAGTGGCCACAATTTTGATTCCGAAAGTTCAACTAAGGGACTTTATTGTCAGATTCATTGCACAGTTCAACAAATCCCTATACAAAATTTCGTCCAAATCGGACCTACATACAATTTGTTCAGAACATATATAGCCATATTTTTCTAAAACGGCTTTTCGCCTGGCCGATACTGCTGGTTCACGAAAAAAACCGAGATATGCACTCGACACACCTTTCCTGAATAACTTGCAACCTCTAACATGGTCAAATTTTGTTATGTCCCATATATATGTATATATATGTATATATATATATATATATATATATATATATATATATATATATAAACATATATATATACAATATATATATATATATATATATATATATATATATATATATATATATATATATATATATAGAAACATATATATATATATATATATACAAAATATATAAATATATATGATATATATATATATATATATATATATATATATATATATATATATATATCCGTCTATTGTTCGCCCATACGATTCATATCTCCAGCCCATTGCAACTACCGCAGTCTGACAATTGTTGAGACCTCAGGATCGTCAAAAATTTCATACAGCTCAGAGTTGTATCGAATTCACCATTGGTCTCCATCTAGCATCGCTCCGATTATTCGCCTCAGAACCTGTCGCTCTAGGGCGTTCCATATATTTGCGGATACTAGGGTTAGTGCCCATGTTTCACACCCATAGGATAACACTGGTCTTACCACAGATTTGTATGCTTAGAGCTTTGTTTTCCTGTGTTTGCATCAGGTCTTCAAGATCGTAAAAACTCAATCAAATATTTTATTTGCGAGCTGTACTCTTCTGCGTATTTCGTATCTTTCATTACTGGTTTTCATTATTTTGGCAACTAAGTATACAAGTTTGCTCACACTTTTAATACTGTATTCGTCAAGTGTGATATTTAGTGTGCTTGAGGCATTTTTCTCGACTGCGTCACGAACTTTTATTTTATTTATTTGTGGCACTACTAGTTTTGCTTCGCTGTCGAGTTCAAGAAGAGTTCTTTGGCAGTTGTTAATGGCCAAGACAAAATGTTGATGTCATCTGCAAAGGCTACTGATTGCCTCTGCTTGTATAGTAATGTACCTCGTAGATCGACAGGTAGCTTCCTCATGCCAGACTCCAGAACCAAGTTGAATAGCAGTGGGGCCAGCCCTTCTCCCTGCTTTTGTCCAATATTTGTGTCAAAGGCATCGGTGAGTTGGTTATTGATGCGAACTTGGGAGGTGGTCGACGTCATTTTCATTTTAGTAAGGCGGACTTATCTGTCTGGGATGCCAAAGCAAAGCATTCTGTGGTACAGTATGTTGCGATCAATACTGTCGTATGCTTGCTTAAAGCCAACGAAAATTTGGTGGACGTCTATGTCATACTCCCAGCACTTTTCAAGTACCTGCTTGACTTTAAACAATTGGTCTATCGTTGATCTGCCGGCTCTAAAGCCACCTCGTTGGTGCATGATCTGATTTTATTTTCTAAGACCTTTGAAAATATTTTGTACGCCACACAAAGTAGTGAGATGCCTCTATAATTTTCGCACTGTAGCTTGTTTTTTTATGGCTAGGGATTATAATTGATTGTTTCCACTCTTTCGGAATATGTTCTTGTTGCTAAAGGTGCCAGATAAATTCGTGAGTAGCGTGCTGAACACCACTGCCACCATATTTGATGAGCTCCACTGAAATCTCATCGATGCCCGGCGCTATATTATTCTTTTGGGCTTTGATGGCGGAACAAACTTCATTCAGAGTTGGTGGGGGCAGACATATATAAGCTCCGATGTTCTGGAGCTGGGCGGAGGATTAAGGGGGTTCTTGAAATCTGATGCCGATCTTTCCTTAATTTTGGTTTCATCATTGCCGTTGTCATCACGACAGAGTGTGGTATTGTGCTGATAACCACGTTTCAGGCTTTGTACTACTTTATATACTTGTCTTGTGTGTTGCTCGCTAAACTTACATCTATACTTTTCAATTGGTCGTCATAGTGTTTTCTTTTCTTAATCCTTATTATCTTATTCGCTACTCTTCTAAGATTTTCATAGTGTTCTTTCTTGGTCCTGGTTTTCCTTCCTACGTATTTTTTGTATGCCTGATTCTTTTAATCGAACGCATTCTGGCACGCATCATCGAATCAATCATTTCTCTTGCGCCGGGCTTGATGTCCGATCGTCTGTTCTGCCACGGTCCTACTAACCGCTGTCACTGCCATCCACAGCTCATTGCTCGTCTTTAACGATGCGTCTGATAAGATGGGAGCCAGCTGGCTGTTGAGGTTCTCCTTAAAATTTTTGGCCACAGACACCGACAATAAATACATGTACGAGAAATACACATAAAACTATGATAATAAAAATTTTTCATACGGAACTCTCTCCACGCGAGTTCAAGTCGCACTTGCTCGGGTTTTCATCAGAATTATGCATTAAAAACATCTCTTTTTTCTCAGAATCGCCCAATTATACCGACATGAATATCGAAGCTATCAGATTTTCCCGTGAATTCATCCACGAGTTGCTATTGATCATTATTTGTAGCAACTTGAAATTATAATTTATGCTCTACGCTATTTGATTTCATGGATACCCAAATATCTCTTGTATTTATCTATATACTTCAGTAAACATACAAATTCAATGCTAGCAGCAATGGCGAGATATTTATTTGCAATCGATTCGTGATACGTTGGATGAGATATACCGCGCATATCATCAAAACATCAAAAGAATCTGTTTGTTTAGAGACATGTCTTGCTTCATCTATTTATTAGATTATTTTTTTTTTATTATGACGTTGCTATTTGGTATGGGTAAATATTTGCTATCATTTCGAAATATAAATAGAGACGAGCGAATATATCAAAAATTAATTGAGCTCTCAAAAATTATACTAATTCATTTTTTCACGTTCACCCGTGTAAAGTCATAAACGACTGAACTCCATTATTCAGCCATTTAATTTAAGGACGATTAGTTTCATGGACAATGATCAAAATCGAATTTCTCTAATTAATCCCTATATTAAAACGTTTAAGTCAATTAATCACATCAGTGACCACGTACAGCAATTGAACAGTTCCCAGCAAACAAAATTAGAATCAATATTAGAAACAATTAAGTTTATTAGAATTTTAATAATGAACAGATATACAAGCCACAATAAAATGTTTGCTACCCTTTTTTGACCGTTTCAGTCATCCGCACTATTCATTAGTCTAAAACGCCGATATGCTTCTAATTCGTGGAAGTTATTGACACAAAAATTTAAGGATATTACATCAATTGAATTATTATGTGCCGTGGGAATACTTCAGCCTGGGATATTGAACAGGTGAGAGAGGTCATCCTCGTTCACCACAGCCAACTGAATTAATCAATTCTAATTAATATCAGCATGTGGAACAGCAATCAATTACCTGCCGAGCTGAAAGTATCCGTGAAATTATTAAGGGCCTTGTTAATGTGAATGCGTAAGTTTTTCCCGTTGATATTCCTCCACCTACTCATTTTCTCCCACAATTTCGATCACATCGTTTTGATTTCCCTCATGGATAAAATTCATAAATTAATATTACCGAAATTACATTTGCGAATGCGATATTTTGCACCTACTTGTAGTTAAAAAACAACTACTTGACAGAAGTGCCGCGATAGCTGAATATATTTGTTAAAGCCATTTCGCTAGAATGGTTATTACACTTTCATTATAATTGACTCGTAATGAATATTCATGAGCAAAGAGGAAAAGAAATAACGTTTTCTAGGATTACTGCGAAGCGATGTGCTGGTGAATACTGTATAAAAAAAATCGCGTTTGAAAGGAAAACTTTTTTTGCGTTGCCGTAAGCTGCTTGTTGAATAGCATGCAGCTATGCATAATTCTATTTAAAGACCACTCTTTTAGTCCTTTTGAACTGACTTCCAAAAAGGAACAGAAATATACGTTTATTTTTTTTATGTATTCAATTGTGTATGCATAACTTTTGAGCAACACAATATACATAATTGCATGCGATTCCCATTAAAATTTTGTATACCGAAACCGTAAGCTCCATTTCAAAAAAATTATAATCAGTAAATGGGCCTGCATGACTTTGGGAGCTGCTGCACTTCTTCGAATTTTGTAAAAAAAATTTCACACTCCATTCTTATACAATATTTTTAAGTCAGTACCTGTATTTTCGTACGTCTGAACGTCCGCCGGTGTGTTATAGCGAGTTTTCTCAGGAACTAGAGAAGCTAGAAGCATCAAATCTTGTGAACAGCTCAGAAGTTTCTGGTTTAATGAAATATTCAAAGTCGGAAAAAACCTCAAACAATTTTAAGGGCGTCTCCCCTTATGAAGATGTGGCAACCTAGAATTTTTTGCCAACGGAGATAGTTGAGTAGAATACCAAATGAAAGGTCTTTAGACATCTTTTGATAAGTGTTGCTAAAATTGAAATATCGATGACGCGGTAAGGAGGGGAAGCGGAAGAATACGAAAAAATTTTGCGTCCCCCTCACTTCATGATTGTACATTTATAGACCAAAAAATTTGAAAGTAGTTTTTTATGAGTACAACAACGAAAAATAACTCAGAAGTCGAAAGCATAAGCAATCGTGATTGATCAGTGCAAATCGTGAATTTCGTTGAGTACCTTGCCTTGGCCACTTTCCCATATCATACCCCGTTCCCCTGCATATTATAGAAAGTTTTAATGTATCTCTACACTGAATCCAAGTTGAAATACATTTATACGATAGATGTAAGTTGATATTTTCACCTTAATGAAGATTCAAACAAGATGGGTAGACAAAACTACGCTCATGTCAGAAGGGTTTTGTACCTAACCCACAATACGCAGCCATGTTGGGAAAAGCGGTACAAAACGATCTCGCGAGATAAAACGATTACCACAAGTTTTATCTTTTTCATCAGCACCATCTATTAGTTTGGGTGAAAACCGCCTTCTTTGTCATTTGTTCAGCATTCTATCAAATTTTCATGGCATTGTGAGTGTTACAAAAATTAATAGCACAATAAAGTGAAAATTTTCTTGATTGATGCGAGGTAAGCAAAATTCAATAATGTGTAAGTTTAATGTACATACTTGCAATGTGATAGTGGTATTTACGTTAGTTTTCAGTATAACTCAGAAATTTATTCGGCCATATTCTATTGCTGTACCCACAGCCATGAAATTATAATTTGATGTCTTTCAGACATGGTCGTTTTGGATAAAATGAACCCCTCATAGGTGGGTAAAATAATTCCAGGAATCATTTTACCCACATTTGATAGGTTCCATTTCGTTTTAGTTTTGTGCTGAGTCAGTTACATAAAAATAATTTAGAAAAAATTGGTTTCCAAAAATCATCGTTGCTATTTATTTTTCATGTATTATACTGGTAGCTTATGTGATCATTTTTATATTTCAAGAACCATGCCATAAAACTACATAAGAAAAACAACACGCCAAAATTGTAATGAAATCTCCATGGCCGATGCTTTGGACACCGTTGAACGTGGACTGCCATACAAAACGGCTCATAAGCATTTTACCGCAGGGCAGAATGTGCACGCGGTAAGAAGTGCCAAAGTTTTGGGGAGCAGGCGGCAAGTAAATATCCTGTCTCCGGTACATCTTTATATAAGAACTGTTCGGCCTATACTCGAGTATTGTTCCCAAATTTGAACACCGCATTATAAGTACTTAGGCTCACAACTGGAATCTGTACAACGGAAGTTCACCCGAATATTATTCTTTAAATTTAAAGTCTCGTACCAATCTTATGAAGAAAGACTTTCCTTTCTGCACCTCCCATCGTTATTATCTCGTAGACACTTTCTTGATGAGTGTCTCCTTTATGAGCTTCACCATCATCAGTTGCATACAAATGTAAGAGAGTTACTGACAATGCGGACATCTAATTATCCCTCTACAAATGAAGGATCCTACCAAATTCCATTTGCAGGAACGGAAACATCTTACCATTCACCACTGCTGCGTCTGCCAAGAAACCCGCATCCTCCATCTTTAGTAATTTATAAGCATAGACTTAAGAATTTAATTTTAAATACCTAACCTAGTATATATATAATGTTGTACGTTTCTATTTGTATTGATTGAACCAATCTTGTAATTGAACTTCAGTCTGTAAGTTGGTCAAAATAAATAAATAAATAATCAAGTATTCAATGACGAACAGGAACTTTAAATTTTCTAACATTCTAAACATATGGAAGCCAGAATTTATGGATTAACATCGAAAGGTATACTTTCTTTTGCAAATCAATTAACAGAGAGAAACAAAATCGGACATCCATATTAAGATTGGTTAAGAGGATTCCGAAAAAGACATCCTGATATCAGCATCCGCACTCCGGAGTCAACATCAACTGCCCGTACCCGTGCTTTTAATAAGCACGGACGAATAACGTCTGCTGCAGAGGTGAAACCACCACTGCAGTCATTTGTGGATAAGCTGGAGCATACTTTGTACCACCGATGATGATTTTTCGAAGAGTAAGGATGAAAATTGAGTTAATGGATGGCGCACCACGGGGATCAATAAATGCTTGTAATTCATCAGGCTGGATGAAAATGGAAGCTTTTGCACAATGGTTTGACCACTTTTTAGCTCATGCTAAGTCTTCTGCTAAAGATCTTGTTCTTCTGATACTAGACGAACATCTATCTCATGCTAAGGGCTTAGAGGTCATATTAAAAGCCCGAGAAAACGATGACACAATTTTATGTCTACCACCGCACTAAACACACAAACTGCAACCACTCGACGTTGCAGCTATGTATCCACTGAGCGTGTACTTTAATCAAGTACTCGAAAAGTGGGTGAACATAAATCCAGGACGCGTTGTTTCAACTATTCAAATAAGCAAATTTTTTTCGGAACCAGACATGAGAGCTGCTGCTCTTTTAAATATCACCAAAGTATTTGAAAACCCGGGCATTTTCACCAATGCAGATTATCTTGCGGCCAAAACTACTGAGCAAGATGGAATCGAAATTTTAGGGCTTTGTTTGTCTACTAGTACAGCACCTTAAGCAGTTGAAAACAACACATCATCTATTCAAATGCCAGATCATTGTATTAAAGTAGCTGAAAAAATTTAAACGAAATAATATCGCGGTCAGATACTCTAAATTTGCCTCCTATATTAGCAGCAAAAACCATTCAAGGTCCCAAATCACCTAGAGCATACTCGCCACTCAACGTACCTTTTCATATTACCCCACCGTTGCACGAAAAAGCTGAAATATCATCTTTTCCACTGCAAGCAGCTACTGGTATAGAATCGTTGCACCCTTCTGTATCACTGATTCCGTCTATATCGTTCGGGATTCCACCATGCGAAATAGCAGGAATAAGGACAATAGTTAAGAGGGTACGAGGGAAAAGTGGTATACTTACAAGCACGTCGTATAAAACCCTCTTGGAGGAAGAAAGAAAAATAAAATTTGATAATCACATAAAAAAGCCAATAAAAGCCAAAAAAATCAACAAAACCAGGAAACGAAAATCAAAAGGGATAAAGGACCACAAAAACATAAAATTCAAAAAAATAGAATAAGGAAAAGGGACATATCAGAATCTTCTTTGGAAGATGATGAAGATGACATGGAATGTTTGTTCTGCTGTGAGAAATATTCCAATGATAACACAGGCAAAGGGTGGATTAGATGCTGTAATTGTTTCAGGCGGGGGCATGATGCATGCGCAGAAGTAGATCCCAATGACGCCGAAGACTTCACGTGTGACAAAAACCGTTTCGCTCGAGTAGAAACCATTTGAGTTTGTAAACCACACTCTCAACATATTTTTTATTTTTGTATAAGATAATTAATTGCCAAAAATAATCGTAAAGCTCTAACTACAGCTATAGTTTTAGAAGATTTATATTTAAGTTAAACAAATTGATATTATGTTTTCCATTTTTGACTGTGAATTTGAACTAGTCTTTTCTGTAATAAAAATTTTAATTTTATGAATTGTGATTCTATTAATTTTTGTTTTATTTACAAAGGAAATTGTTTATTTCTGTAAATAAAATAAACGGCATTAACTCACAAACGCCTGTTTTAATTTCATTTAGTTTAAAAAAGTGGGGTCAAATGATCCCAGGGATCATAATACCCCATATCAGGAATCATTTTGGACACCTGGTTGTATAAAAAGATCCTTCAAAAGACATTTACAAAATTGCTTACATAAAAGAATTTGATTAATAAAATCATATTTTACGAATACTAAATATTAGATCAACTATTAAGGATACCAGGAAAATTATCAATTTCATGAATTTGTTTCTAGGTACCTTTCATATCTGTTTTCGCTTAGGAGGATCATTTTGTACCACTTTCTCCTAGAATGATTTAATACGAGAAAAAAACTTTCATGCCATATACAAAAAACTATATATTGTTGCTTTACAAGAACTACATTTAAACCAGCGAACATCATTTTTTTTCAATATTACTAAAATCATTGACTGGCCGGAATCTTGAATGTTTTTTTGTTATTAATATTATCTGAAAATCTGGAGAAGATCCAAGCAAAAGTGTAGTGTCTGGTTCGTTGGAAAGCCCATGCAATAGGCAAATCGTATATGATTGCTGTAATCGGACGAAATTCAAATGGCTATAATTTCTGTAAATTTTATTGAATCTTATAGAATTCTAACGGTTTTTCAAAGAATTACTTAAATGATTGATTTCACCCAATTTAAGGATACTAACTTCGTTTTAATGACGAAAATGCTAAATCCTACTATTATTATTGGATATACGTCCGAAGTATCTACGGCTTTGTGAAAAATTTTTTACAAAGCCTACAAGTTTCGCCCCATGTATTCCCACCTGTCCGTTCAGGTCGTCCATCTAACCGTGCATTACAAGAAGTTTCTTCAGAAACTATAGAAGCTATAAAGCTCAAACTCTGTGAAAATGTCAGCAGTGGTGGCTTCTCAAAAGTCTTGCGTTTCAAAATTTTTTAAGGGGAGTCTCCTTTATAACGAAATGGCCCATACCAATTTTTTCATCAAATGCAGTCAAGTGGAGTATCAAATGAAAGGTCTTAGTGCTTTCAAAATCTGGGAAAAGTCATTTTTTGCAAGATAAGATGTACAAATAATGGTTGTCTCCCCTTCCCTCGTGAAAATCTGAAAAAAAATCAAGAAGATAAATATTTGTGAGCGAAAGGGCAACAAATATCTCAGAAATCAAAATTCACTCAACTCTGTTAATAATAGTATGATCTGTCAATTTCACATTTTCCCCCAAAAATCGAAACGGTGCACTTGAATTTCTTACGTAATTATTTTTGTTAACTTAAGATCTTAATGCGTATGGAATTTTATGGAAATCAAGTCATTAATCAAATGAGTTATCGCTTTTTCAATCGTATGAAATCATACAATAACAACAATAGCACGTACTGATGGTTGACACATATTTCAAATCGATCTAGGCAGTCTTACTTTTTTTGGGTCTCCATGAAAATATAAGTAATAGTGCTTAATTCGAACATGGTCAATTGGCTGGGCATTCAGTAAAATTGCTTAAGCTGGACCAAAACGGTGCCTGTTATGTACTTAAGGATGAAATTCTGCAAATTTGAATGAGTCCTTATCAAGTATTGGATGAATAATTCAAGTCAACGATTCATGTCATCAAAAAACTTGTTTCAAAACATATGATGGTAACAAAGGCCTTCTGCTAGGAGCACTCTTCTACTAGCTCTACTTATTTCACCTCTAAATTGTAGGTGCTCATCTTCAGCCATTGATTAATAAATTTAATCAACCGTTAAAAGAATGTATCTTAAATGTTTGAGTTGGGAAAAATAATACAAATTTATTCAATTTTCTTATTTAAAACAGCGCAATTTCGTTTTAAAATTACTAGTGTCACTAGTTGAACAAATCCTCGAAAAAATGCATGATACGTATCACTACTGAAACTTTCACGCCAATCTCAACAAACCTGTAGTGTCCGAGTCGCTAAAAAGCGCATACGAGTATTGCTCAGTAGCCATATACTCGTACATGGATCCATAGTAATACAGAACATATTATTGTATAGTTATACAAGAAAATTCAAACCATTATAACTTCGTTAAATACGATTTGATCTTTTTGAACGTTTAGAACATATCAGCCCTTCTTTTTCTTCGTAGCACTACAGCCCTTCTCGGGCCTTCGCTTCCTGCAAACAGCGCCTCCAACTGTCTCAGTCCATTGACCACGTCCTCCAATTTCGAATCCGAACAGCGATGAACTCTCTTCGTCGACCGAGTCAGATCAGCATTTCCTCAGTTTCCTCACTGGTCTCCGGCCTTCAGTTCTCCCAACGAATACCTGTCTGGGTGCCCGTTGTTCGTCCCAACGATTCATGTGTCCAGCCAATTACAGCCTCCACAGTCTTATAATCATTGAGACCTTTGGCTTGTCGAAAATTTCAGACAGCTCATGGTTGTATCGAATTTGCCATTGGTTCCCATCTAGCCTATAAGTAGCAATTTATGTATCATATTTTATTTTATTTTAGAGTACCGATATGATTTTATTCAAGAAAATAGAAAATTGATAGATCATACTACATATTACCAACAAAGTTGATAGAATTTCCATTTCTGACATATTTGTTGTTTTCATTAAGGCCTAAATCAATGATTTTTTAAAGATTTTTTTGCATAAAGATGCCCAATTGCGAGGAGGTAAGCAAAACTTTCGTACGTTTCTCCTTCCCTTCCCTCCACGGTACTGATAAGGTAAATTTAAGACTTGTTTTTTAACGATCTTAATGAGATCCTACTCGACTACCAAGAGTAAAAAATATTGTTTGAAAGGTCACCTCTCTATATCGAGAGAAGGCTCTCTGAAAAATTTTTCCGTTCCAAAATTTTCAAAAAGCCATCACCTCAGACCTTTTCACAAAATTTAATGGCTGCAGCTTCTATAGATTCGAAAAAAAACTGGACACAGGTCGAAATTTCAAAAGGGGTTTTGTATTTTAGTAAAAAAACCCTAAAAAGCACTCAATTTATAAAGATAAACCATAATTAAGACCCTCCACTGGTTTGAAAGATGTTACACTTCCATTTTATACACCACGCGCAAACATTTAGGGAAAAGAATATTAAGAGACCAAATTTCATTTAAGAGCAACATTTAATAATTTCTTTTTATTTAATTTCCAAATAGTACATTTATAGTAAAATTTGTAAACTTTACTGTTAATGTTAATAATTCCCCTATCAGAACGTCATTAAACTATCACACAATCAACTAAAATAAATTAGCGTTAATATGCACCTTTGATAATTCAAATCCATCCATATATTGAATGGTTATGGAGAAAAATTGATATTTTCCTACCGGTAAATGTCCTTTTCATTGTTCGATCAACATTTCCTTTGCATGAAAACACCTTAAACAAACCCAACAATTTGCTGAAAACCTAACTATACTCTCTATCGTCGTTCAAAAGTAGCGAGCAGTTTATATCGAATTATCAAAACCTGGTATTTTTGCCATGTGTTAATGTCAATATTTGCAAGGATGGTCGATGAGTTGCAAAAATATCGAATACATTATATATACTTTCATATATAAACTTTTATATGCAACCCCAATAATAGGAACCCACCTAGGGATCTATTTCCAGGAAAAAGAAATCATGACTGAAGTCGAAAAATTTAACTTTATCCAAAAGATTTTGTCCTTTACCGTTATTTGAATTTAATGGCCTTCAGATAGAATTTAGCGACAAGTAAGCCTAATGAATTGGCGAAAACAGAATCAAACGAATTGGGTAGAAAGATCTACGCTCATGTCAAAGGGATTTTGTACTTAACCTACAATATGCAGATAGATAGAATGATTCAATTCACAAAAAACGTTCATAACATACACAAAAATATATTCTTGCTTTAAAAGAACGCCATTTTACCAAGCCAATGTTCCGGTCCACGGAATCTTAAATGTATTTTTGTTATACGGTCGTATCTGAAAACTTGGAGGATCCAATCAAAAGTGCAGCGTCTAGTTCAAACAAATCAAACGGTTATAGATTCAATATATTTTATTGAGACTTATGGAATATAAGGATCTTTCAAAAAATACCTAGCTGGTTGATTTCATCCAATTTAATGACATTAATACAGTTTTACTGACGAAAATTCTAAATCCTGCTATTATAAACAAAGTTCAACGAAATTCAACCTCTAGAGTATTTGTTATTGGATCTACCTCCATGATTTTTAAGGACTTTGTGAAATAAATTTTACAAAAACCTACTAGTTGTGCATCCTATCTATTCATTTGTCAGTCTATCTGTTCAGCTGCCCATCTATCCGGGCGTTACAGGAAGTTTCTTCAGAAACTATAGAAGCAATAAAACTCAAACTTTATGAAAAGGTCAGAGATGGTAATCTCCCAAAAGTTTAGGTCTTATCAAATATTTCAAAATTTTTAAAGGGGCGCCCCCGCACAACGAAGAGGTCCTTAACAAATTTTTTCATCAAATGTATTACATGAATGGTCTTTGCACTTTCAGAATCTGAAAAATCAATTTTTTGTATCACTTTCCGAATTTGAAAATTAAGGTGTCAAGGAGGAGGCAAAATGTACGAACCACATTTGTGTCCCGTCCTCTGGCGATTAGACACCTTTGAGCCAAAAAATCAGAAAAACACCACTATGGTAGGTCTTTATGAGAAAAAAGACAGCATATACCTTAAGAATCAAAATTCACTTAGCTCTGTTAATAATAGTATGAATTGTAAATTTTAAATTCTCTCCAAAAATCGTAGCGGTGTGTGTCAGGTGAGTTATTTCACGCCCATAAATATGCAATTTACATTATCTAAACGATAACAAACATAATTTTGGAAGTGCTTTGTGGCTCCTTAAAAATTTTCTTTCTCCTCTTATGAAACTTTTATCTAATTTTATAGTGTACACACATACTACTTCCTATAAACTAATTGTGCTTTCTTTATTTTATTTTATACTCTGAACACAAGAGTGTACTTGTTTTCCGAGAATTGATCTAATCAGCATAATGGAACCAAATTGAATATTAAAAAAAAAAAAACAAATATAAAGCATAAAAAATAATAATAATTATTAAAATAAATAATAAAATTAAATAATGGCCAAACACTGATCGCAATCTCTTGTAATTCTTCGAAATGTGTCGTCAATAGTCCCATGATTGTGTGTTTCGAGTTCTGTGAACTTCCTTTCCACGCGGCGTGCGTCAACCTGAAGGTCACTGCGGCAGATCTTATCAACAAAGTGGACAATGGAGTTCATTGGTATCGTGCAACATGTAGGCGCTACTGAGTATCTGCGTATGCCTCTTGACTCTAAACTGCAAAGAAGATGATCACTTGCTTAACCGACGAGCTAAAACCTTTGCTGGGCAAGTGCTCTTCTACTTGCTCTGAGGTCAACTCCTTGTTCCAATTTGCATATTCTTCATCTTGCTCCATCATCTAGTTCGATCGAAAAGGCTGTGTGTTCAGTATCGGATTCAATTTTATCAAAACCGACAAAAAATAAACCGAAGGTAAAATTATCTAATGTCTCCTCTAAAGGAGAACCTTCCACCTTGTCTTTTAGTGACAGCCTGAATGTAGATTCTCGACATGATATGCAGCATCAACCAGCATTAGTAATGCAGCCAGATTGACACAATTCTGCAGTCTCTCAATTGTTACTAGGAGTAAGTCGTTGTTGAAGCCACTATCTAATAACCAGCAACGAACCGGTTCGGAAGCTGACAATTTAAATGTACCTGTTACTTCACTAGTTGTTCAACATAATATGCAGCTACAGCCAGCATTCTTATTACAGCCAGATTGCTGCAATTATGTACAAACAGTGGAACCTGGTCAATCAAGGAGCAACTTGTTGTTGAGGCCTCTTTCTCTTAATCAGAAATTTTATTTACTTATCACCAGCCCACCTGGCTTTTCATCTCACAGCCGAGGAGCGATTCCAAAGGAAATACCACCTCCAGTTCAACATCAAAAATCGAGTGACCACATTCCCTCAACAGATCTCGATTCTCCTGTTATTCGTGCTTCTATACCTTTGAAGAATATCTTAATCTCTAGAGGGGCATATGAAACTTCTGTTGAAGACTTAAAGCGTTATATCAACAAAAAGTTTAGATCATTCGTCAAAGTTTTTAGTTGTCATGAGTTGACTAAGGGAAATTTAACAGACAAAGTAGTGACCTCATTTAAATTGTTGATTTCTGCAAATACTGATATTGTCCTGAATTCAAATTACTAGCCTGCTAGTATACTTGTTAAGCCGTTTTAAATGAGATGACGAAATTTTCGTCGGTCAATAAACGAAATCCTAAAGCCTTAGTCACAAATAATCTTGATGAATATTCTTATAATCATAATGTTTATCGCACAGTATCCTCTTTAAGCCTCAATGAATCTCTTTCAAACCTTAATTCTGTTCAATGTAACTTCTCTGCTTCTAATAAAACCTGTTTCTCTTTTTTTTTACCAAAATGTACGAGAATTAAGGACCAAGCTTGAGGAACCCTTAATCTTTTATTAACTTAGTGATGATTCTTTTATTTGCTTCTCCGAGACTGGCTGAATGTAAACATTTTGAGAAGTGAAATCTTTTCTGATTATATTATTTATTAATGTGACCGCGACCTTATTGCTACTAATACGGGTGATGGTGGTGGGGTTTTGGTTGCAGTTAATATAGCAAAACTCTACCTAGTTCTCTTTGTTTTGATTTCTGTTTAACACGTTCTCATACTTTAGAACGTGTTATTGTCAAAATTTCTCCCCTCATAGTACAGAGTCCTTGATTTTGTCTATTTATATTCCCGTAACTCACCGTTAACTGTTTATGAGAATTTTTCGATGATCTATCCTCTGATCTAGTTTTGCGTCCCCCCTCACGCCCAAATATTGATTTGCGGGGACTTTAACTTACCATACATAGAGTGGAAGAATTATCCTACCTCTTCTTTCTCAACAGTTGATTCTTTTTCTATAACCCTGTCATCTTTTTTATCTCACTGCTCCTTTTCTCAGTTTAATCATATCCGCAATCCTAATGGTCGTCTCCTTGACCTTGTTCTTTCAAATGTTCAAGTAAGCTACTTATATGTATTTCAAGCCGTACATCCAAATGTTCCTCCTGATCGGCACCATCCACCCAAAACTTTACTTTTTTAAAGCTAACTATGAAGCTTTTAATACAAAATTATTTTTAGTCAACTGATTAGATTTCTTTGGAGGCCTAAATTGTGACGCTGCTTTGGATAAATTTAACATATTTATTTATAACCTTATTTGCTGTTTGACACCTCTATAGACATCCCGTAAAGTGAATCAAAAACCTTGGTTTACAAGGCGACTGCTTCGTGCCCTACGAGCAAAAGATAAGGCACATCATGTCTTCAAAACATTCAGCACTATTGAAGCTAGATATAGTTTTAGCGGGCGGCGTGCTATTACCAAAAAAGATATCAAATATGCTGTGAAGGCTTTTTTCAATAGTCTGGATAGTTCTCTTGTGGCTAATAATACAAAACCTTTTTGGTCTTACATTAAGTCGCTGAAATCCTCTTCTTCCAGTCCTAGTAAGGTCCGTTGGAATGGTGCAGAGGTTTCTGCTCCGCAAGAAGTTACTGACTCCTTTGCCCAATTTTTCTCTTCGACTTATCCTCCTCCCGTTGCAACTATACATCCTGTTGTCTTTTGTAAATCGTCTTCCCTTTCGAATTTCCTTTACTTGTGCATATGTATCTAAAGTCAAATTTTTGATCAATGTTCTTGATCTTAATATCAGCCTTGGGCTGGATGGTTTGCCAGACATATTTGTGTAGTAGTTTACCTCATCGCATAGTTTTTTTTTTATCTCCCCTCTTTAATCTAAGTTTGAGTAATGGTACTTTCCCTACTATTGTGCCTATTTCCAAAAATAGTGATCCTACGTCAGTTTCCAATTATCGCCCTATTTTCTTAATTTCCTGCTTTCCAAACTTACTTGAACGGCTCGTTCATACTCGACTCTTAAACTCATGATCCTCTATTATTGCTCAAGAGCAACATGGCTTTCTCAAAGGATGCTCCACTTCCTCTAATTCAATGGAGTTCACAAACAGCATTGTAAGAGCTTTGGATAACCAACTGCAACTTGATGTGATCTTCACAGATTTTTCCAAGGCTTTGACACTGTGGATCATTTACTTCTTTGTCATAAGCTTGAAGGTCTCTCTTCTATCTTGGATGTCATCTTATCGTGTAGTCCCTGTCGAGTAAGTCTTACGTCCCTTTTATTATTCATCTGGTGTTCCACAAGGTTCAATTCTTGGGCCTTTTTAGGGTTTTGTAAAATAATTTTACAAAACCCTTCTAAAATCGCGTCCTGTCTGTCCGTCCGTCCGTCCGTAAGTCACAGCAGTTTTTCTCGGAAACTACTTAAGCTAGAAGCATCAAATTTTGTACGTAGGTGTAAAGTGGTGATCTCTTCAAAGTCCAACTACTAAAAAATTTTATAAAGTATTTAAGGGGGGTCTCCCCATGTAGGGGAGTGACCCCCCGAAAAAAAAATTTCATTGAAGGTAGCCGATATGGGTATCAAATGAAAGGTCTTAATGAGAGCTTTTCAAAACAGGTCTTAGTTTGGCAAAGTTTGCTTCGAGGGGCGCACAGGGAGGGGAAATACACGAAAAATTTGTGTCCCCCCCCCCTCGCGATTGGACACCTGTGATCCGAAAAATCTGAAAAAAATCAAGAATGTAGGCCTTGATGAGTACAACAACAACAAATACGTGAGAAGTCGCAATTCACTCAACTTTGTTAGTAATAGTATGATTTATCGATTTTATGTTTTCTTGAATAAAATCTTAACGGTACCCTTAAATTCTATGAAATTCAGTACACAGATGTCTATTTATAAGATTAATCAACCCTGCAAGTTTCATAAAGATTGCATTATATTCAGCGAAGTTATAGCGGTTTGAATTTTCCTGTATTACTATGGAACAATATGCGCTGCATGTATTACTATGGCAACATATGGCTATGGAACAACATGCGCTTTTTACCGACTCAGACACTACAGTTTTGCTAGGATTTGCATGAAAATTTCAGGAATGATAGGTGTCATGAATAACTTTGAGAATCAGTTCAGCTAGTGGTATCAGTAATCGTAAAACAAAAAAGTGGCTGTTTTAAATGCGACGATTGAATAACTTTGAGTTATTTTTTCCCAACTTCAACGTTTAAGGTGCATGCTTTGAACACTTGGTTCAATTTAATGAATGTCTGAAGCTGAGTACCTACAATCAATACTCATAAGTGAAACAAGTCAAGGAGGCGGGAGGGAGCTTTTAACAAAAGGGCTTTGTAACAAGTCTAGGATTCGAAAAAATTGGCTATTAATCGATGATAACAGTACAGGAGAGTGGCCCCTGAAAAAAAATTTTTCAAACGTAGCCGATATGAGTATGAAATGATAGCTTTCATGGGAGCTTTTCAAAACAGTTCTTAAACTGTCAGTTTTTGCTTCAGTGGGGGCACAGGGGGGAAATACATGAAAAATGTGTTTCCTCCCTCGCAAATGGACATCTGAAATAATTATCAAGGGAGATATTTATGAGTATAACAATAACAAAAACCTCAGAAGTCTAAATTCTTTCAACTTTGTTAATAATAGTATGATCTTCAAATTTCATAGTTTCTCCAATAAAATCGTCATTGACATGCTTCTTGACTTTATTCAATCTGGTGACTGCATTTTGAAAATTGAATACAAAACCCTTCTGACATGAGCGTAGGTCTGTTTACCCAACTTGTTTCTTTCTGTTGCTCATAAATGATCTTTCTCTGTAATGAATTCCTCTTGCTTCTTGTGCACTGATGATTTCAAAGTATTTCGAGCAGTCAAATCCCATTTAGACTGTTAGCTCCTCCAAACTGATCTAAATGCTCTAAATGCATGATGTGCTTCAAACTATTTATGTCAACGTTACTAAATTTCATAAAATGAATTTTTTGCTCAACGATTCTCCTATTAATTTCAATTATATATTAAATGATTTTTTGCTATCTGAAGTGTTCAGTCATAAAAACCTTTTAGTAACTTTAGATCCAAAACTCAAATTAGATGCACATATTTTAAATGTGGTTACTCTTGCTTTTAGAGTTTCCGGGGTTATCCTTAGGCATTTACATAAATTTAAAAACATCTCGTATTTTATCCGCCTATTTGTTTGTCTGGTTCGTCTTTTGCTTGTATACTGCTCTGTCCCCGCAATAGTCTTCTTTAGAAACTGTCCAAAGAAAGTTTACACGTTTTATTTTCCTTAAGTTTTATTTGCCGTGTCAGCCCTATGAAAGGCTTCCTATCTTTTGCATCTCTTATATCCCGACGAACTTATTTCAACCAATGTTTTTTGTATAAACTCTGCTACCATCAAGTCCCGTTAAATATTTTTTCTGAGCTGCGTTTCCGTCAAACTTCTCGTTCATCTCGGATGAGCTCTTATTTTGTTATCTCACATGCTAGAACTGATTTATATAATTATTAACCATAATAATCTCGAGCTTGGTCCTTCCCCCTCTTCTAACATAGCATTGAGGTTAAAACTAAGAAATTTTCTGCTAGTTGTTATATTTATTCTTTGCGTTCCATTTTGTTGTTGGATTATTTCAGGTATTTGCCCTCCCTGTGCCCCTCTCGAAGCAAACAATTTTAGTTTAAGACCCGCTTTGAAAAGCTCAATACTTTTCATTGGAAACCCATATCAATTACGGTTGATGAATTTTTTTTGGGGGCTACTCCGCTATATGGGGGGCCATCCTTAAAAGCCTTATTAAATTTTTTTGTAGTTAAACTCTGAAGAGAGCACTACTACATACAAATTTAATGTTTCTAGCTAGTATGATTTGCAAGAAAAATTGCTGTGACACACGCACAGATAGGTCGCGATTTTACTAGGGATTTGTAAAATTATTTTATAAAACCCTTAAAAAAGATTTCGTGTTGTTCCCGTGTAAGTTACAATTAGCGCAAGAATTAAAACCTGCTGATCATCGGCAACGTCTAAATTTTGCGGTTAGATTTCAACTGTTGGCCAGAAATGAGATCAATTTTATTGAAACTCTGATTATGAGTGATGAAGCTCATTTTAATGGCTTTCTTAATAAGCAGAACTGTAGGCTCTGGGCTTCTGGAGCCCCAAGAGTCATGCATCAACACCGATTGCACCTCATTAGGCGTACAGTATTATGTGGCATTACATCTGAAAATATCATTAGGCCTTACTTCTTCGAAAATGAAGATAGAAGTGATGCAATCGTAAATCGAGATCAGTGTTGATTTATGATAGAGACATTTTTTACGTCCAGCTCTTGAAAACAAGCCTGAGATGTGGTTTCCGCAGGAAAGAGCCACTGTCCAGACCACCAGAGACACAATGGCACATTAACGTCAAATTTTTGGAGAGCGAACAATTTTCAGATATTCGCAAATTAATTAGCCAGCGTGTTTGCCAGATTTTTCTTCACCCAACTATCTTCTTTGGGATTATTTGTAGGAGCGAGTGTATATGAATAAAGCTGAAACAATTTTTGAATTCAAGGCTAACATTCTTGCGGAAATGCAAGCGCTACAGCCACTAATTTTGAAAGATGCTAGGGAAAATGCTCTGAAACCAGCCAATCTTTGCAAAACTGAAGGGAAATTATTTTCGTTACTTAAAAATAACTTTCGATTTTGTATTTATTATAATCTGAGAAAAAAATTAATTAAAAATGTCAAAAAATTAGTTATTAAATTTTTAAACCACATGGTGACTTTTGGCCCGTCCTGCATATATTTCAAATTGACCTATGTACTCGTATTTTCTTCGGGATTTCATGAAAATATAAGTAAAAATGTTTAATTTGAATATTTTCAAATAGCCAAGTGCTCAGTAAATTATTTAAGCTGGAACAAAATGGCGGCTGTTATGTACTTATGAAAGAAATTCTATATATTTTAGATAAAATTGAATGATTTCTTATTCAAGTATTGGATGAATAATTCAAGTCATTCATTCATGCTATCAGAAAACTTGTTTCTAAACCTTGGATGGTTACAAAGCCCTTGTGGTTGGAGCTGTCTCCTACGAACTTGACTTGTTTCACCTCTAAACTGTACGTGCTTATCTTGAGCCATTCATTAATAAATTCAATCAAACGCTAATATCACTTACCTTAAATGTTGTAGTTGGAGAAAAATTACTCAAATTTTTGAATCTTCTCATTTAAAATGGCTGTCGTTTTGTTTTACAATTACTGGTGTCACTAGTTGAACTAATTCTCAAAGATATTCATGACATCTGACATTCCTGAAACTTTCATGCAAATCCTAGAAAACGTATAGTGCTTGAGTCGGTAAAAAGCGCATAATGTTCCATAGTAAAGTTGCACAGTAACACGGGAAAATTCAAACCACTATAACTTCCTAACAAATAACTGGACTATTTTGAAACTTCCAGGACAAAGTAAACTTGTGTGTAGCCATTCGTGTACCAAACTTCATTGAATTTAAGGGTACCGTTACGATTTTATTCAAGAAAATGTAAAATTGGTAAGTCATACTGTTCCTAACAAAGCTTATCGAATTTCGACTATTGACGTATTTGTTGCTGTTATATCCATAAATATCAACTTTCATGATTTTCTTAGATTTTTTGGACAAAAGGTGTCCAATCGCGAGGAGGGTACGCGAAAATCTCGTACATTACCCCTTTCCGTGCCCCTCTCGGCAACGATAAGGGAATTTTAAGAACTTTTTGCAAAAATCTCATTAAAACTTTTCTAATGACACCAAATTTTATTTTGAAGGTTCTTCTCTCTACATGGGGAGGTCCCCCTTAAAAACCTCCAAAAAATGTTTACTCCCAAAACCTTTCAAGAAGTCACCACTTCGGACCTTTTCACAAATTTGTGTAGCTGTAGCTTCAATAGTTTCGGAGACATACAAATAAATGGACGGGCAGACGAAGACAGGTCGTGACTTCGATAGGGTTTTGTATGTTAGTACAAGGTCCTAATAACGAAAAAAATTGGAAAGCTACGAATACAGAGTTCCATGAAAATAATTGTCTGATACTGTCAAGTATGGCGGGGGGTCTGCTATGGTTTTGGAGTGTGTGGAAGTATCGGGGGTTGTAGGCTCAAAATTCAATGATACTTAAACAAAGGCATATAAAGTAATGGACGCCAAATGAGCTTATTTTCGTCCTTACGTCAGTTCAGGCTTTTTTGCTAGTAACTTCATATTACGCAACATTATTCAGTATTCCGTAATTAGTGAACCTGTTGTTGGGCTCTGGCCCGATCGTGCAATGTGTAGTAGAATATTTCAAAATATATATATATATATATATATATATATATATATATATATATATATATATATATATGTGTGTAAATATATATATATATATATATATATATATATATATATATATATATATATATATAAATATTTATATATATATATATATATATATATATATATATATATATATATATATATATATATGCATATATTTTTATTTATTGTGAAGTCATTTTCATAACTATTTTAAATGTTATTTTGTTCCAGACATCAATATGTCAAAAAAGTACACTCTATGAGAAAACCTGAAGACGTTCCAGGAATACGCCGTTAATCAGGAGCATCGGACAAAGAAGATGACAAATTCAGGAATGAACATTTTTTGGACGAAAAAGATATTGATCCTGACGACAATTTAGAGGAACGTCAAAAAGGATCAGAAATGGAACAAGAATGTAGCGATAATGATGAAGACCAAATTACAGAGGATAGCAATTTTTATGTTTGAAGAGACAAAAAACTAAGTGGTATAAGACTCCTCGGCGTAATAATATTCGAAGAAGTGCTCATAACATCTTAATACATTCAGCCGTAGTTATTAATGTAGCCAAACTATCAAAGATTCCTGTTGCATCTTGGGAAATCTTATTTCTTCTTCTGCTTCTTAGCACTACAGCCCCTTTCGGGCCTTCGCTTCCTGCGTACAGCGCCTCCAACTGTCTCGTTCCGTTTACCACGTCATCCGATTCCGAAATCCGAGCAGCGATGAACTGAGTCAGTCCAGCGTTTCTTCGGTTTCCCGACTGGCCGCCGGTCTTCAGTTCTCCCAGCGAAAATTCATATGTCCAGCCCATTGCCGCTTTCACAGTCTTACAATCCTTGAGACCTCCGGTTCGTCAAAAATTTCATACAGCCCATGGTTGTATCGAAATCGCCATTGGTCCCCATCTAGCTTCGCTCCGATTATTCGCCTCAGAATCCGTCACTCAAAGGCGTTCAATATATTTGCGGATGCTTGGGTTAGGGTCATATTTCACACCCATAGCGTAACACAGGTTTTCTCACAGATTTGTATACTTGGAGCTTTGTTTTTCTGTGTATGCAGCTGGTCTTCAAGATCGTCAATACTGAATAATATATTTTATTTGCGAGCTGTATTCTTCGGCGTATTTCGTCTCTTTCACTGCCCGTTTTCGTTATTTTGGCGCCTTAATACACAAATTTGCTAACATTTTCGATACTGTATTCGCCAAGTGTGATATTTTGTGTATTTGAGGTATTTTTCCTCGACTGCGTCATGAGCTTTGTTTTATTTTTGTTGATTTGTAGCCCTACTAGTTTTGCTTCGCTGTAGAGTTTCAGGAAGAGTTCTTTGGCAGTTGTTAATGACCGTGACAGAATGTTGATGTTGTCCGCATAGGCCACTACTTGGCTCGACTTGTATAGTAATGTACCTCGCGTATCGACGGGTAGCTACCGTATGACGTACTCCAGAGCCGAATTGAATAGCAATGGGGTCAGCCCATCTCCCTGCTTTAGTCCGATATTTGTGTCAAAAGCATCGATGAGTTGGTTATTGATGCGGACTTGGGAGGTCGTCGATGTCATTGTCATTTTGGTAAGATGGACTTATTTGGCTGGGATGCCAAAACCAAGCGTTATTTGGTACAGTACGTTGCGATCAATACTGTCGTATGCTTGCTTGAAGTCAACGAAAATTTTGTGTACGTCTATTTTGAACTCCCAGCATTTTTCAAGTACCTGCTTGACCGTGAACAACTGGTCTGTTGTTGATCTACCTGGCCTAAAACCACCTTGATACGCCCCAATAATACTGCTGGCGTATGATCCGATTTTATTTTCTAAGATCCTGCTTACACCTCCTTTGTGAGGACGTAAGAGGGTGAAGGCGAATCTTCCGTGCCTGATAACGGAATCGACGTAATAACCATGCCGCCGGAATGGAGGTTGGGCGACGGGCTAGCTCCCCGTCCATGGAAAATCTTTAATTGTTTCGAAACCTGCAGATAGGCCTCGGAATGGGTTTGACTCACGGCAACGACCTCACCAACGAAAAAGGACTACGGCATTGGATCCTGGAATGTCAGACCACTCAATTACCCTGGCGCTGTTAAGGACCTTTTACAACAGACCAGTCAATATCAATTAAAAATATTGGCAGTCCAGGAAACGATTTGGACTGGAAACGAGATTCAAGACATGAGATCGCACACAATATTTTAAAGTGGGAAGCCTACTAGAAAACGAGAATTTGGAGTGGCCTTCATTGTGGATAGGGAGTTCAAATCGCACGTTATTGATTTTCAGGCAGTCAATGAACGGTTGTGTGCGATCCGTATAAAAGCGAAATTCTTCAAAATGTGGCTGATTAATCTTCACGGCCCGACCAAAGTAAAGGACGAAGAAACAAAGGAATCGAAGGGACATCTTATTTACAGAGGACATATTAAATTATATCATAAAGTTTACTAACCAGTATATAAAAACCATCAAAGACTCATTTTCCCGAGAATGAGATGCAAAACATACAGACTTGGTTGAAATACGAGCTTTCATAGGATTACTTTACATAGCTGGAGTTTACAAAGCAAATAGACTCTGTCTTGAGGAATGGATGGCGACGGCGTGGCTAAGCTTGGCCTGGTAATGAGCATCAAAAGATTTAAATTTCTAATCCGGTGTCTCAGATTTGATGATCGAGAAACAAGATCTGCTACGACAGAACTGGATCGGCTTGCTGCAATACGAGATGTATTCACAAAATTTGTAAAAAATTGTCAAGCAAGTTACTGTATTGGAGAAAACGTTACAATCGATGACATGCTTCCTGCTTCCCCTGTCAATTGTCCTTTCAGGCAATATACCCCGTCCAAAACTAGTAAATATGGGATACCAATTTTTTTTGAGCTGAAAGAAAAAAACTATATTACATTGGCATGATCAGAAAAAATAGACAAGAGCCACCAAGTGATTTTATTGCTACCAAAGGCAGAACACAGCACTCCAGGTTTTTTTTTTGTTTTTAGTCATGCTGTAAATACCAGGAAAAATTAAAAATGTCCTCCTTGTGTCATCATTGCATGAAAACCAATCGATTGATATTTCCACCGGCGTAAAACAGAAATCAGTTTTTACAATTCGACCAAGTTGGGAGTGGGCATTGTAGACAAAATTTGTGGAGCATATGATGTGTCTCGCAATATAAGACGATGGCCCATGGTAATTTTTTTACAATATTGAACATTGGTTCAATAAACTCGCAAATCATTTGTGTTGGCAATGGACATGCGTATCTGCAAAGAAGATTTTTCATAAAACCACTAGCTAATGAGCTTGTTCTTGGCCTACAAGCTCAAAAAAGTACAAATCCCAGTAAATCTTCAACAAAAATTGAAAACGCCTATGTACAGTGATGAAAACCAGGTACATGCAAAAAGACGCAGATGTGAAACGTCTACTTTAGAGACACGTAAAAGAAGTTTGAGTCCGTATGAATGCAAAAGGTGCCACACTGCTACTTGCCTCTCTCATGCTGTTTTTACGTGTTCTCCTTGTTATAAAAAGAGGTAGAAGGATATATTCCTTCTGATGCATCTGATTAATGAGATGAGAAGCATTTAACAGTAAATATATTTTTGTTTTATTCAGTTTAATTTTCACTCTTTTCAACAATAAGATAAGATAATTTTGTATACCCTTTCATGCATACAATAAAGATTTATTTCGTTTGAAAAATCTATAAAACAGTTTTATTGTTTCTTGAGTATTTGTAAAACTTGAGGATATAAAATCTTAGTAGTTAACCTATTGTATTGTTTATGAAAAAGTTTGTATATTTACAAAAGGTTAGCAGTGCGTCACAGGCTCAATGCACTTGACGGCGTTTCAAAACATATTGCGCCCGACAGAGTGTTAACCCCCGAACTGTCAACGAAATATCACCCTTATGATTGAAAACAGATGATTCGTGAAAATTCAACAGATGAAAGGAAACAATTTTTTTTTTAGATAAATAGTGTTGAAGGTAGTATAAAATTGTTACAAAAGTGATAATTCATTAAATTGATTCCGAGCGTTGTTGTGACAACAGCGTCAGGGAAATATCCTTCGTAGGGTAAGTCATGTTGAATCTTTTAGTTCATTCAAGTTAGAATACCCGCACGGAAAATTGATTCAGTTTAAGATGCTAAAATTGGTTGGAGACGCCACGTCAAATTCATTTGAAATTCGAATCAACAGCTGACAATGCGGCAACTTCACGCCACATCAATAAGTGCTTCAGTTCTCGCGATGCATATCGCATCCATTCTCTCTGGCATCTATGTAGCAAAATGAATATATGGGGTTATTTTAATATTTTATCGCAAAATATGGCTGACATTGGTTTCAAATTAAAATGAACTAGAATGTGGATTCTCTAACAAGAAAATCATCCAAAGTACATTTTTCATTTGGTAAGGGAATGGTTGCTTTATGGACTCCCATGTTATAAGATCATTCCGTTTCTTCCATAAGTTAACCCTATTAAGCATTTACATAATTATTTAGATTGAAGAGGTTGAAAATGTCACGACACAAGCAAGGCAATTTTACAGAGTGCTTTCAATGAAGCAGGAGCTAAATTTCCAGTAGCATTTACGAAAGAATTAGTAGATCCCATGTCTTGAGACAGAAAGCTGTTTCAAAGGCAGAGGGGGTAAAATACTGATTTTACTGAAATTTTGAAATGAATTATTATTATGTAAGCTATGCACTTACTTTCGACTCATATTTCATTGCTTTTGATTTTTTTTTGTTTTTGGTATATTTCAAAAAATTTTAAAGAGAGTTCCTTCTTTTGCTGAAGTGGCGCCTATTGTGTTTTCTCTCAGAAGTAATCGAGTGGCGTATCAAATAAAAGGTCTTGATTTACACTTATAGAGTCTGAAACAAAAACTCCATTTTATGCGTCAGGAAGTCCAGGGGAATGTGTGCCCTCCTCCTCGAGATTGAGAAAAGCCTTAAAATTTTACGATTATGTAGATATAAATCCTGTTTTTGTGCCGACAAAATTTGACCGAAATCAGAGCATAATCAAATGAGTTATAGCCATTTCAATTGTATGGAATTACAAAAATAATAATGCGTGTTAATATACAAAAATAATAATGCGTGTTAATATACAAAAATCATACTGCGTGTTAATGGTAGATACACCTTATTCTTCTTCGTATTTTCATGAAAATTTAAAAATTTGTGTTTAATTAGAATTATTCCAATTGGGCCGAACATTCAAAAAGGTTATTTACGTTGGAGGGAATGACAGCTATTATGTGCTTATGAAAGAAACTCTGCGTCTTTTGGATAAATTTTAACGATATTTGCTACAAGCATTGGCCGAATAGTTCAAGTCATCGATTTATGCCATCACAAAAATTGTTTCAAACTCTAAGATGGTTATAAAGCCCTTCTGGTAGAAGCACTCATCTGTTTACTCTATTTGTTTGTTATTGAAGCCCGAAAACTAATTTCATAAGTGTGGATCTATTTTTGGTGCTCATAATAATTTCACTTTAAAAGCTTCTACACTTGCTACAGAAATATGCAAATAATGAATAATCCTAAATGTATACAATTTATATGAACTACATTAAATATTTTCATAGTTATGGGCTCGTTGAAAACTTTATACAATATCTCAAAGTCATATCGTGCCACAAATATCCTTAGATGGATCATATTAAATGTTCATCAACATTAAATCCTGTTTTCGATTTGAATATATCTACCACTTAAATATTGTCATGGCTTACTAATAGTTGAGAGCTTTTGTAAAAATTTCCAATCGTTTCAGTGGGATTGCGTTATTTTTCTTAATTAATTATGTACATACATTTGTTAAGTATTCCTGACAAAATATATACTCATCCTAGCACGCCATCGCAATCACGAACATTAAACCCATTAAAAATGTAAAAATAACAAACGGGCAACAAACAACTGTGAGTTTACTTAGCTATCATAAAAAATTGGTTGTGGGTGATTTTCAGTCATGACAAATTACTGCCATAATTTTAATTGTTGGTATAACTTGAACTTTCTTTTGATGATAAAACTACGCTAATTAAATTGATAATAGATACTTTAAATTTGAAAACTTTATCGTCTGGTAAAAGCTTTTTTCAAGAGCTGGGATAACAGGTGCACTTGGTCACGATGTCCGTGTATTTAATGTTGGGCTGAATCCTTGAATTATAAAGACACTCATTAGGTGAGAGATATTTTCCTTAAATTAATGAAGAAAAGAACAAGAATTGCTATCGTTTAAGAAAAACGTTTCATTGACCAAAAGTTTTCTCAAGGTCTTGTTTTCGATACGACTGGAGAAAATTTTGTTCAATTATAATGGTGTAGTTTCTTGGATAAATGTTTATATATTCTAACATAAAACCTGTTAGAAAGATATTGTACTTAACTTACGATACCTAATCGCTTTCACTTCGTAATATTTAATATTTTCATCTCAAAAGCACTTCAAAATGACCTTGGATGACCTCTAGGATAGATTCAAAGTGTAAATAAGGGCTAGATTTGGGTTTAACGACCACGAAAAAATTTGAATCAATTTTTTCAGATTTTTCCAAAGGTTTTTTCTCCACTTTGCCTTCAAATGATCTTGAACCTGACCTGATGGAGAGTAACCGACCCTTTTATTTTAATCAGCGACTCCGAAAACTCTCCCGGCAGCTAACCGCTTCCAGCATTCCCACGTACATAGATCAAATGTTGACCTGTGTTACGATACGAGTAAGCTACAGAGATTACTAAAAGAAATATTTTTAGGGATTTTTTTACTAACATGTCCTTATGAAAATAAGTTTTGTCTGTTCGTATATCCTTCCATTTATATGTATGTTACAGCCGGTTTTCTTCGAAACTATAATAGTTACAAGCACTAAACTTGGTATACAGTGGCTCACAGCTTATTTTATGCGGTGCTATTTGTAAACTTGAAAACACTATCTGAACAGCTAATAAGTAAATCATAAATATTATATTTAGATTCAGAATAGTGTACTTATTGATTATGAAAAATAAAAAAAAATCTGTTGAACAAAAGTTACTTCCGATACGAGTAAGGCGGAAGAAACCAATTATGCAGCAGAAACATAGGCTACAGCTTGTTTAATGCAGTTGTTTGTCGACACAGTGGTTCGAGCGTGTCATGCTGTATAACAAGAATTTTTTTATTCTTCAACCGAAGAGCTCACAACCTGCTGTAGTCAACATTTAGTGTGATATTGTACGTGCAAAGGTTAAGAAGCGGTTCTCGAAAAAATGGGTCATCGCACTAGAATCGGGCACTGAGAATTGGTGATAACTAATTTCAAGGACGGTCAATCCCAGCAAAAAATTGCTCAAAAAGTTAATTTAGCTCCCACCATATTGCAAGCATCACTGAACATTTTGTTTATGAAAATCAGATTCAAGATATGTTAAGGGTAGAAGCGCATATTTTCGACGAAAGATTTATGGTACGTAAAGTCAAGGTAAACTCAACGTTTTTGGCTCTAAACATATCACAGAGACAAGAAGGACTAACTAAGTCATGCAGTGCAGGAACTGTCCATCAACTGCTTTGAGACCACAATTTCAATAGTCATGCGGCTAGAAAAAAGTCATTCATAAGGAAAAAAAAAATGAGTCGACTTGCCTTTGCTAAGAAGTACGCTAACAAAAACTTGGACTTTTAAAACAGTATCATATTCACCGATGAGCCTAAGTTTAATATCTTTGGCTCTGATGGCATGACATATATTTGGTGGAAACCTAGTACTGAGCTGCAAAAAGAAAATTGAAAAGCTACATCGAAGCGTGGCAGCGGAAGTGTGATTGTTTGGGCCTGTACGTCACCAGCCATGATTGGAAATTTGGAGTTCGTTGAAGGTAACATGGATAAAACAATTAACCTCAATGTTTTGCAAAAAAGTTGCTGTTGAGTGCTGCGAATCTTGAAGTATCCAACATGTTTCGTTTCTACCAAGACAACGACCCCAAGCATTAATCTGGAATTGTTCAGTCCTGGCTGACCTGGAACTGCCTTCATTCTCTGAATTCATCAACACAGAGCTCAGAAATGAATTTAATTGAAAATTTACGTGCAATTTTGGAAAATAATATTCGGAAAAATCGATTTCCGAAAAGGAATAATTAGAAAGGACTTTTTTGGAGGAGTCCTTGAAAATGACCCCAACAAGTATACAAAAACATGTGAATTCTATGGCAAATAAGCTTAAAAATGCAATAAATGCGAAGGGATACCATACGAAATACTGGATCCTGTATCATATTTAGGTTATTCTTTTAATTAAAATCTACGATTAATTGCATGAAATAAGCTTTAACAAAAAAGCCAAGCAGTATTTTCATTATTTTTTTTTTATTATAAAAACAATTACGTTATTTCCAAAGCGAGCAAATTAAAGAATAACTATTTTAATGAAACTTGGCATTTAAAGCTTATAATTGTTTTACATAGTTTTCCAATTAAAGCGTACCAAATTTTAAAATTGAACTGCATGAACTAAGCTGGGAGCCATTGTGTATCCGAAGTATGTGCCTCTCATAAGCTCAGGTATTAAATAAATTTTTAAGGTTTTTAAGCCTACTTCAACTGCGCCTCAAAAGCTCTCAACTTCAGGCGTAGCGTATCTGAAAGATTGACATTTCAATAATGTCAACGAACTTTTCTCCAATCTATTCAACTCAAACATGAGGAATTGTCAACTTTTATGGAGATGTACTCAAGAGAAAATGACAAGAAATAAATTTTTAAAATTCGTTTTTATTCAATAAACTAACCAAAATGAAAAATTCAAACAAAGTGAAATATTCTTACATCTTCATAACAAAACTTTAATTCCACAAGTCCCGAAACTGAGTTGAATGAGTGCATTCACAAACGCAGGAACAACTAGCACCGACCATGTTGGCATGGGAAGGCCAAAGACATTTGTTACGTTTTTAAGGCATTGTAAAATAATTTTAACAATACTTTGCTAAAATCGCAACCTATCTGTCCGTCTGCCCAGCCATGCGTTAAGCAAGTTTTCTAGCAAACCACGCAAGCTAGAGTGACAAAATTTGATATTTTGATCAAAAATGCTTCCCCCTTTGAAATTGCAGTGCCTAAAAAAAAATTATGGTGTTTAAGGGGGCCTCTCCACATCGGAGCTAGCCAATATGGGTATTAAATAAAAGTTCTTGATGATAACCTTTTTAAACAGGCCTTAAACTAAAAGAATTTGCATGGATGGATGCAGAGTGAGAGAAAATATAGGAAAAATTTTTATTCCACTAAGCTAGATGGAATGGCAAAGGAGCACACTAAATCATTATCAATTGGTAATCAACGCGGGAGTGAAATTTTTACAAAATCATTTATTTAAACTATGCTGAAAATAAAATTAATGATTCATCTGTAGTGTATTATTTATAGGGAAGAGTAAATATTTATAATTTTGACGATTAAATGAAGATTTTATTTTAATAATAATAAAAAAGTTAAATTGTATATTGGCAATCATTATAGTTTGCATCTAACTCAAATCGAATCTTTACTTAACTTAGTTCTTACTTAGTTTCTCCAAAACAAAAAAAAAAATTATAAATTACGTTGGGATCACTTGTTTAACGCTATCATAGCTTGATTGTTGAAAATACTCTTGACGTTCACCTGCTCGTCTTTTAAACTCCAATCAAAACCTATATTTTGACCACTGTTTCGATATTTTTCTTTTCAATATCAAGCTTAAATTCATTGCTATCATCACTTCTGCTCAAATTATGTTCCTTAACCAGCTCTCGTGGGTAAGATGTTCTTGTAAGGTATTTCAAACCAGCAACCAATATCGCGATGCCACTGACGTTGTATTCCAATGTGTTTTGATTCAAATTCAAGACGAGTCCCTATAGGAAAGCACCTGTTGATTCATTAGTCGATGTTTTCACAGTTATTTCAATGAGTATTGCCAGTGAAAACTACTTCTGGAGTTTAACTTTTCTCCAACTTTGTGCATCTTCTAATTTCGTTTTGCAAATGAAATGCAATTTGTCAGGTTTCAGGAAATATTTCTCTTGTATAGAAATCATCTGCAATCGTTTTCTTGAATAATTTAAACAGGGCAGCAAAAAAACCATTTTTGTAACGAGCTCCAAATTTAATTCATGTATGTCACTTTTCATTCAAAAATCTTAAACTCACTCTATTCTTCTTCAAAGCTTATCGTTAGACAATTTTAAACCAACAAACTTTTCTCTCAAACTTTAATTTATACTAAATGAATGTGCATCAAGTACGAGTATGTGGGTAGTGAATGTAACATACTCGTATGAGGGACAAGTATTTGTGATATGTACCATGTTTGAATATTGCGATTAATCATTAATTTTTTAAATAAAATGTACATTTTAAACTAATTAAGTTCCAGTTATAGAAGTCACTTAGAAAGAGCGCTTTCCACAACAAAAAGGGAAAGAGAAGCAAAACAAAATGTGATAGCTATATCTATTTGGTCGGCCACGCCTGACGGAAGTTTAAAATCGGAAGGGAACCTTAAAAAAATTTTGACAGAAAATAATTGTGTGAAATGTTAAATATAAACTCTCGATGAGAGCTTTTCAAACAAACCTTAAAATAGTGCTACCATCTTTTTAAGGCGCAAAAATAGGGAAAATTTATAAAGCATTGGTGTTTCTCCTCAGAATCGGAATCAGGAGATCCGAAAAATCTCAAAAAATTATCAAGGTAGTTCTTTATGAGTCCAACAACAAATCCTTTAACAGCCGAAGTTCGCCCAGCTTTAAAGTATGAGTAGGGATTTTAAACATCACATTTTCCCTAAAATGGGTATGGAGACCCTTAAACTTTAAATAATTCCGTAAAGGGTTCTTTTGTTTGGCAAGTTTTAAAGAATCGAGGCATATTTATGGAAGTTAAAGTCGTTTGAATTTTTCCTGATAACTACAGTAGCAACGAGTGGTTTTCCTCCTAAAGTAAAGATTAAGTCAAAAACACTTTATTGAATTCATAACGTTATACATTTTCAAAGAATATAAAATCAGTTTCAAACAATAAAAATACTAAAACTTAATGGCAAAAATGGCTCTTTAAATTTACACATTTATACAATAAAACAATAGCAAATTCAATTTCGTTAAGATTATCAATCATTCTTTGATTCAATTGGAGGAGAAACAAGTTGGGTTAACAGACGTACGGTCACGTCAGAAGGGTTTTGTATCCAACTTGCGAAATGTAATCACCAGCAACAAATAAAAGCAAGAAGGTTGTCAAAGAAATGTGCATAATCCATTGCTTCTGTACTTCAACGGTCGTCATTTTATTGCAAGCTAGCAAAAATCATTCAAATCATGAATTCTCAAAAAATGTATATTATTCATCTTATTCGAAAATTTCAAGAAGATCAAATCAAAACTGCAGTGTCAGATTCAATGAAAAGTCTGTAAAATACGTGAATCGTGTATTATTGTAGTTGTATTTGGAGAAATTTCAAAGGCCTCTTACTTCCATGAATATGATTGGATTTTTGTCAAACTTGGAGAGTATTAAGATCTTATATGAAACTACTTAAATCTTGGTTTTCATTGAATTTAAAGGTATCCATACGATTTTATTGGGAAAAATGTGATATTCGATGTTCATACTATTATTAACAAAATTGAATGAATTTTGATTTCAAAAGAATTTGTTGTTGTTATTTGTTATACTTATAAATATCTATTTCCACAATTTTTCCAGATTTTTCGGATCACAGATGCCCACCCGCGAGGGCGGGTGGACACAAATTTTTCGTGTATTTCCCCTTCCTGTACGCCCCCTGTAGCAAGAAACATCAATTGATGCCCTATTTTGAAAAGTTCTCATTAAGACCATTTACTTGATGATAATTTTTTTCAGGGCCCATTCCCCTATATGGGGGGACCACCCTTAAGCACTTTGTAAATTTTTTTTTGTTATGAAACTTTGAAGAGGGCGTCACTTTACACCTATGTACAAAATTTTATGTTTCTAGCTTATACGGTTTGCGAGAAAAAGTGCTGTGACGCACGGACGGATGTACGGACGGACGGACAGACAGGCGTGATTTTAGTAAGGTTTTGTAAAATTTTTTACAAAACCCTAAAAACCAACAAACACTACTCAGAAATTAATTAGAATTCCAACACAACAGTGAACTTTTATCCTACATCTAATATATTATAACCTAACTCGAATCGAATTCAATCAAAAATTTTATCTTATACCAATACAAAACTAGCACAATATTTCTAGCCTATACGCTAAACCTGATCTCTAAGCCTTATATAAATAAAACATTTACCTATCCCTTATATTGAAACCTATCCCTAATTTTTAACATTAACAAACAACAACACAAAATGTAGCAATAATGTGCTGAAACATAAAAACAATGAAACGAAAAACACAAAAAACGAAACGAAACACGGATAATTTAGACATTGTCATTTAGCCACCAATACCTAAATTTCTTCGTCCCACCTAAACCAGTCGCAACGAATCTAACAAATCAGCATCTGCATTGGAATTGTTGGCCTTGTGAACTCCAATTCAGAGAATATTTTATCTTCTATCGGTGGCCTGTTTATATATGTGATATATAATTGAGACACCATCAGAATCAAAAACATCAGCAGCGTGATTTAGATCAGGGGATTTTTCGGACAGACTATGAGTGTTCGCTCAGTAGTGACATGTACTGATTTAATCAGATCATATCATAGCTGAGCAGGCACAGGGGAGCATGGTACTGACCAAACCAACTTCTGAAGAAATCAATACCGTCATGAAAATGACATACTCCTAACTATCTCTAAGCGAAGGCCCGAGAGAGGCTGTAGCGCTACAAAGAAGAAGAAGTGGAACGGTGTGAAATCCAAGCGCTTTCACTCACAGTTACAGATCTTGCGATATGATTCCGAAGAAGTTTCAATATGAAGATATCTACTCTCGTACCTTGAGCAGTTTGATAAATTCTTCCTTCGATATATAATCCTTGCAATCCATCTCAGGCTTTTTCTACAAACCAGTAAATGTACAAAAGCATTTCCTATCAAAAATTTTTAATTTTTCCATAGTACTAGCACCGTGGTTGTACCAGATCTGACATCCATATGTCAAAACTGGTCCAACCCGGGTCTTATAACAGATAACGTTGACCTTTTGACCAATGTATATTAAATGTAATAGTCGTCAAAAGACTAGTACCACATTCTTAGCTTTGCTCAGTATGATTTTGACATGTTCAGTATAGTACAGATACTGATCGAGATGCAAACCAAGGTATCAAACACAGGATTTATGTGGAACCCGTTCTGAATTTTCCTTACCAGCCATGATGTGGAAGTCCTTCCAATTACATTTCAGGTCTTGACTGGCCCCCTGTAGCGTTGTCCGAAACAAAATTGTTTTGATTTTTTGCGCATTGTTTTTTAATTCGCCAATTGTTAGTGTATAGCTGCATAGCATTAAACATTTCTGGAAATTGCTCTGAACTATTGCAAATTTTGTGTCTGCCATATAGATGATCAAATCATCAGCAAACGCTACCAATGATCACGTTGGTGAGATGTTAAAATTAAAGCCATTCAATAGCTTGCGAATGAATATTGAGAAGAGCAGTAACTGTTCGCCACTATAGACCATTGAAAACCTTAAAGTCGCGCATCGTCGTCAGATTTCCATCAGTTACAACGAATAATTTCCCCTGGAGCATATTGCACATCGTACCGATAAGGTGTCTGTGGAATCTGTCCTGGAGAGGTTTAAAAATTAGTATTTCTAACCACACCGCATTGAAGGTTTTCTTTATGTCAATTAGGCACGCTTCAACATATTCGCTGTTGTTTGGTTTCCAACAGATTCCTGAGGGTACTCTCGTAATGGCATGTAAAGTCGAATGTCTGGCACGAAAACCAAATTGGCGATTTGGCATCAACTCATTTTTCTCAATGTGGGCATTTCACGCTTTGTTTAGTATCGCTTCAAAGGCACTGATGACGTCCGGCATCGAGCTGATTGGGTGATACCTGTTAGGGCACGAAGGTTTTCTTCATTTCTCCAAGAATGGAAATACCTCGGCATTTTTGGGAAACGAGAATTCCTCAACATGTTGTTGAAGAATATGCAATAGTTCCTAACAGTAACCTCAGGCAAACGCCGGAGAATCATATTTGAAATACCGTCAATACCACATAATTTCTTGTTGTTTATCCTGCCAAATATGAAACAAAAGTCTTGATAGCTGATAAAATGATCAACAAAATTCAAGCTCTGTATAAGTTCAGATGTTAATGTTTCATTGAAATTAAGAATTGATTAGGCGTTAAGGCTTGATTTGAAGTCGAAAACTTTTGCTTCAACGACCTCTGAAAATATTTCATTTCCTCTCTCAGGGTGCGGTATATGAACCAATTCATAATATGTTCCGATCAGGAAACGTTTCTGTAAATCATCTCAAATAACCTTGTTTCCACTTCTACCCGGAATTGCACTATCAATTTTGATACTAGCCCTATCAAGAAGACTAGCGACTTGAAGATTCGATACCTTCACTCGAGACTTCTAACGGAAAAGCTTTCCACTTTCATGAAAATACCATCTGGGTTCTGTGGGCTTATATGACTGAGTTTTCCCGACCATTAATTACTGACCTCACTCCTGAAGTATGAACGGATGAAGTTCCGGACAGTCTTCAGATGTAATTTCAACAAAGCTAACGAGGGATGGCCCTAGTCCAAAAATTACCGATAAATATTGTTGACGCGTATGAGAAAAAGGCTTCTCAATCTTTTCAACCTTGCAATGGTTGGTGTTTCATATCCTTCCATATTGTTTCGATTTTTAGGGTTTTGTAAAATAATTTTACAAAACCCTTCTAAAATCGCGTCCTGTCTGTCCGTCTGTCCGTCTGTCCGTCCGTCCGTCCGTGTGTCACAGCAGTTTTTCTCGGAAACTTCTTAAGCTAGAAACATCAAATTTTGTGTGTAGGTGTAAAGTGGTGATCTCTTCAAAGTTCAACTACAAAAAAATTTTATAAGGTATTTAAGGGGGGTCTCCCCATATAGGGGAGTGACCCCTCGAAAAAAAAAATTCATAGAAGGTAGCCGATATGGGTATCAAATGAAAGATCTTGATGAGAACTTTTCAAAACAGGTCTTAATTTGGCAAAATTTGCTTCGGGGGCCCACAGGGAGGGGAAATACACGAAAAATTTGTGTCCCCCCCTCGCGATTGGACACCTGTGATCCGAAAAATCTGAAAAAAATCAGGAATGTAGGCCTTGGTGTGTGCAACAACAAAAAATACCTTAGAAGTCACAATTCACTCAACTTTGTTAGTTATAGTATGATTTATCGATTTTATGTTTTCTTGAATAAAATCTTAACGGTACCCTTAAATTCAATGAAATTCAGTAGGTAGACGTCTTTTTATAAGGTTGATCTATCCTGAAAGTTTCATAAAGATTGAATCATATTTTGCGAAGTTATAGCGGTTTGAATTTTCCTATATTACTATGGAACAATATGCGCTGCATTTATTACTATGGCAACATATGGCTATGGAACAACATGCGCTTTTTACCGACTCAGCCACTACAGTTTTGCTAGGATTTGCATGAAAATTTCAGGAATGATGGGTGTTATAAATATCTTTGAGAACCGGTTCATCTAGTGGTATCAGTAATCTTAAAACAAAATAGTGGCTGTTTTAAATGCGAAGATTGAATAATTTTGAGTTATTTTTTCCCAACTTCAACGTTTAAGGTGCATGCTTTGAACACTTGATTCAATTGAATGAATGACTGAAGATGAGTACCTACAATTAATGCTCATAAGTGAAACAAGTCAAGGAGGTGGGAGAGAGCTCCTAGCAAAAGGGTTTTGTAACCATTCTAGTATTCGAAAAAATTGGCCATGAATCGATGATAACAGTACAGGGGAGTGGCCCTTGAAAAAAAATTCATCAAACGTAGCCGATATGAGTATGAAATGAAAGTTTTCATGGGAGCTTTCCAAAACAGTTCTTAAACTGTCAGTTTTTGCTTCAGTGGGGGCACAGGGGGGAAATACATGAAAAATGTGTTTCCTCCGTCGCAGATGGACATCTGAAATCATTATCAAGGGAGATATTTATGAGTATAATAATACCAAAAACCTCAGAAGTCGAAATTCGTTCAACTTTGTTAATAATAGTATGATCTTCGAATTTAATATTTTCTTGATTTGATTCGATCTGGTGACAGCATTTTGTAAATTGAATACAAAACCCATCTGACATGAGCGTAGGTCTGTTTACCCAACTTGTTATTTTCTAAATACTGAATAAAATTTGCATCGTTATTTTTAATTAAAGTTATCTCCGATACTATTACAACTTTCATTTCTTGTGTTAGTCTTTCCAGCGCTGCAAAATGGTTTTGACTCTCATAAGTACCACCAATACTTAGGATTTCTTCTGGAATTGCTTGTTTTACACTTTTCTTTGCCTTTATTACTTGTTGTACTTAATTTTTTGGCTACGACTTTCGAGGCTTCCTCCTTTTCTTGAGTAGATCTAAATCTAGAGATCTTTAGTCCATAATTTTCATTCTGTTGTTTAATTATTTATAAATTGCCCGCTATAATTTAAAGCTCGCATCCGCCATCAGCGGAGTTTTCTTGATTATGTTTGATTTTGTTGATTATCGCCAGTTTTGTATTTGTCATTTCTCCAGATCTCCCCTAACGGTGGGAGCTCTCGAGTTCCTCTATGCTAGCGGTCCTAAAGTTGTCAGTAGATTTTTTGCTTTTTTTACTAATGGAAGGAAAATAATATTCGATAGAAGTCCCTTGACTCAATTGCTTAGACAATACAATATATTTGACTTTGGAGTGTGGTTTTAAAAAATTGGTTTAATTTTTGAAAACTTTTGACACAAGCGATTTAAAATACTTCGGTCCGCAAGGAATGCTAGAAAAAGCTCTAGTTTTCCTCCTATATGGACTTTCTATCGACTCAGACACTATAGGTTTGATTGATTGATTTTTAAATAAGGTGAATGACATAAATATTTTTAATATATTCTTCAGGCAATGATTTTCGTTATATAGTGGTCAGTTGAAATGGAGTAACGAGGATTGAAAATAATTACTTAATGTTTTGTTGGTCGTTGGGGTCTACTATGGTAGGTTGAGTACAAACCCCTGATGTCAGGAGCGTAGTTCTTTCTACCCTACTTACGAGTATTTTAATTTTCATGAAGCCAGCGAAGGGTTTAACACTAAAAGAATGATATATTGAAGTACTCCCGCCATTCTCTACATTTCTCAAAGTAAATATGTCTTTATCTATAAAACCCAGTACAGGTAAAAAGTTCTCTGAAAGTTAGGTAAACAGACTTACGCACATGTCAGAAGGGTTTTGTACCCAACTTCTCAGAATGCAGTCACCAGCAATGAATAACGTTAAGAAATACCTGTATGTCAAAAAGATGTTCACGTTCAGAAGAAAATCCATTGTTTTTTTACTTTCAATGTTCGCCATTTTGTTGCAAACCAACAAAAATCACTCAAATCATGGATTCTCAAAAATATTAATGTTAATGACCCTATTGGAAAATTTCAAGATCAAGTCAAAACTGCAGTAACTGATTCGATGGAAAGTCAAAATTATGTGTTATTGTTGTTCTAATTGGAGAAATTTCAAACGGCTATAACTTCCGTGTATATCATTGGATTTTCATCAAACTTACAAACTATAAGGACCCTTATTAGGACTATGTAAGCATCGAATTTCGTTTAGTTTAAGTGTACCCATGCGGTTTTATTGGAGAAAATGTGAAATTCGAAGATCATACTATTATTAACAAAGTTGAACGAATTTTGACTTCTAAGGTATTTGTTGTTGTTGTAAACATATTTTTTTCAGATTTTTCGTATCACAGGTGTCCAATGGCGAGGGGGGAGGACACAATTTTTTCGTGTATTTCCCCTCTCTGTGCTCCCCTTGAAGCAGAAAATATCAAACTAAGACCTGTTTTGAAAAGTTCTTATCAAGACCTTTCATTTGATACCCATATCGACTACCTTCGATGAAATTTTTTTTACACTTTCGTACAAAATTTAATGCTTCTAGCTTAGGTAGCTTGCGAGAAAAAGTGTTGTGGCACACGGACGGACGGTTAGACAGGACGCGATTTTAGTATGGTTCTGTAAAATTATTTTACAAAACCCTAAAAGTGGGCTGGCATACACTGTGGACAGTTAATGGAAAATGCCGAATCGAGAAACGAAACTCTCGATTATTTTAAGGTCAATTTCACCGACCAAAGTACGACTAGAATAATATTAGCTAAATAAAGAGATGCTAGCATTTCAATTAGATGCTTCCTACTTCCAATATAATTCTTCTGGGATATGATAGTGCGTAATTATTCCTATAGTTTTGATTCACACTGGTAATGCATGAAATACATTGCAAAGCCACATGAACCCTTTCTTGACTACAGTACCAACTAAATTTTCCCGGTTGACATATAAAATGACAGATTTCTATAATTACCCTGGTAAGTAATTTACAAACAATTATTCTCATTTTCCAAATAAAATTCTGGATAATCAATGACACTATAATCATCAAATATAAATCACAACTTTGAACGGGGTTAATGCTTCATTAAATTATTCATTAAAACCAAAATGACAACAGACATGCAAATTAAAACAACTAATCTGTGTTAATTAATTAATTTAAAAATTATTTTGCATTATTAATACATGAATACGTGGCTTTCAAACAGCAATAGTACAATTTTGATTAAAATACACTTCATGCAGAAGATTAACTTTTAGCGTAAAATTTAAATGCAATATTTATTGATTACTTTTGTGCCGAAAACATAAATTTTGCTGGTTTAATGGTAAGCAATGGGATTCAATTGCAAATTAATCGTATAATGACATAATAGATAAAATACTCGTACATAAAGTTTAAAATTGCAAGCAAAAATTTACATCCATTGAAGTATTTGGTGCAGTGTCCCTACTTAGTGCAATTATATATATAGTATACTTCTTTGTGACGAAAATATAATATTTTTTATCCAGCAGATATTCCGTTCCTCTGCTAAGCTATTTTGCTGAAAAAGTCCATGAGAATTCACCCCTTCTTTGAATTCCTGAAAGCAGTGTTGCTTACATGATCAACAGATTCTAAATGCATTAATACGAGTATGTGCTCCGGTTACCTACATAAGTTACCAAATACTAAGTTTTTATACAAATCCAATTTCAGTGTGACAACGACAAATGATACTGCATTGTCAGGTGTAATCGGAAAAGTTCTTATTCCGGGTTAATAAATATCAACCCTTCCCTTAGCTTATCTCGTACACATTGCAGATAGGGGCTTTATAACACACCGTGTGACCACAGAATCACATTAACCACAAAAGATGCATCCATTTCATATGCATGCATACACACATACATACAATGCCTCACTTTTTTGAGGGTAACAATTGCCTGGCAAATGGTTTTTCGTGGCCAAAATTTGGCTGAAGTATTTTGTGCATACCTCAAATAATATAGCATCAAATTCCACTCCGGGTAGCGCAGCGAATATTTTGATTTATAATTAATTGGATATCATCCAGTCCGTAGGTTTTCATGTATGCAAATAATACGACTAAATAAATTATGATAAATTGTTTTGAATATATAAATAGGGACCGAGTGAATGGATATTGTAGTAAATGCTTTAGTTTTAAGTTAGAATCAGTTTATCTATTTATTAATGATGCAGAATTGCAAGCAATGGACTAAACTGCTTTTTTGTAAGGCTTGAAGCCTTATTTTCACAATCGAATAATAGACATATAGCGGTCATCATTCATTTGAAGCTTTTTTCTAGAAACTTTGTTGATTTTAAGAAAATGAGAAAACCCAATGTCTTGATGAAAAAATTTCTGAAATAAGTTCGGAAAAATACAAAATGGATTGCTACGATAGAGCTGTTTTTAGATAATTAACTCACAAGAGTTGATGTAATACGATCAGTTTTTATGGTTAAAAAAAAAATGTTTACACTGCATTATTAAAATCGACACCTGTCTCTCCGCTCGTAAGTGCGGCACCGCAAGGTTTCTCGATAACTAGAGACATTGAATTCATCAATTCTTATGAAAAGCCCAGAAAATATTGGCTGGAAAAATTTCCATAATCGACGATAGTTCCAAAAGATCTTAATAGGTTTGAGATACCTAAAAAAACATTTTTCACCGAAAATTGTTGAGTGGGGTATCAAATGTTAGGTCTTGATGAGACCTAACTGTTGAGTCAGTTGTTAAAATTACAAGATCGATAAAGGGGCAGGTAGGAAAAGAACACGAAAAGATTCTGGGTCCCATTTCCCTTCCTCCTAGCGATTTGACTCCTTTGGCCTGAAAAATCTGCTAAAAGTCATGGATGTGGTTCTCTATGAGCACAATAACGACAAATAATTCAGAAGTCAACAAATTTTGTGAAGTGTGTTCCATCATCAAAGCCAAAAGAATAATAAAGTTCCTGGCATTGATGAGACTCCAGTGAAGCTCATCAAATATGGTGGCAGTTGTGTTCATAAGCTATTCACAAAGTCATCCAGCACATTTGGAAAGAAGAGCATATGCCGAAAGAGTGGAGCCTATCAATTATATTCCCTATACACAAAGAAGGTGACAAGCTACAGTGCAAAAATTATAGAGGCATATGACTACTTTGTACGGCGTACAAAATATTTTCAAAGATCTTAGAAAATAAAATGGATCATACGAGTAGGCCAACAGTATTATTGGGGAGTATCAAGGTGGTTTTTGAGCAAGTAGATCGACAATAGACCAATTGTTTACTGCCAAGCAAGTACTTGAAAAATGCTGAGAGTTCGACATAGACGTACATCAAATTTTCGTTGACTTTAAGCAAGCATACGACAGTATTGATCGTAACGTACTGTAACATATAATGCTTTTCTTTGGCATCCCAGCCAAATTTGTTTATCTTACCAAAATAATAATGCCGTCGATGACCTCCCAAGTCCGCATCCGACTCACCAATTCCTTTGACACAAATATTGGACTACAATAGAGAGATGGGCTGACCCCATTACTATTCAATTTTACTCCGGATTACGTCAAAAGGAAGCTACCTGCTGATACATGAGGTACATTACTATACAAGTCAAGCCAGTTAGTAACGTATGTGGATAAAATCAACATTGCGTCAAGGTCATTAAAAACTACCAGCGAACTATACCTGAAACATGACAGCAAAGCAAAACTAGTAGGGCCACAAATCAATGAAAACAAAACAAAGCTCATGATGCGGTCACGGAAAAATACCACAAGCACATAAAATATCACACTTGGCGAATACGGCATCGAAAATGTAGTGAAAGAGATGAAATACACCGAAGAATACAGCTGGCAAATAAAATATTTTATTCAGTATCAACGATCTTGAAAACCAGCTCCATACACAGAAAAACAAAGCTCCAAGTATACAAATCTGTGATAAGATCTGTGTTATGCTATGGGTTTGAAACATGGACCCTAACCCAAGTATCCGCAAATATATTGAACGCCTTTGAGCGACGGCTCCTGAGTCGCATAATCGGAGCCAAGCTCGAAGGGAACCAATGGCGAATCGATACAACCAAGAGCTGTATGAATTTTTTGACGAGCCAAAGGTCTGAACGATAGTTTGACTATGGAAGCTGCAATGGGCTGGCCCCATAAACCTGTGGCGACAACGTAAGCATTGCAATATCGCCCAAAGCTTCACGTTGGCATGCAACTTTGTACGCAGTGCAACATTGTCCCGATGTTTCAGCCAGCGCGATACTCATGCCATATCAACTTACTCGACCAGAGCTCCAATCAGCATGTCTGGTGGTTGCGCGTGTGCATGGTTAGCGATTATGATGTGAATAGGAACGCTCTGTTGGAGATTGTTATCGCTTCGACGAGTTGCGCGTGTGCATGGTCAGCGATTATGATGTGAATGGGAACACTCTGTTGGAAGTTAGTTATCGCGCCGGCGAGATGATAACCACTTCATCTCAAGCATTAGGATAGTCAACTACGAACGACATATTGATTGAGATCAGTTTTTCTTATCGAGTATTGATATAAGTCTGTCACAATTTGTACAATTATTAGCCAATAAATAGTTTTCTTGATAGTTCCTCTCGCGTTTTGAACTTGAGGACCATAAACCGTATGGATGAACAACGGATACTCAAGAAGTTATTCGTTGGAAGAACTGAAGGCCGCAAACCAGTGTGGAAGCCGAGGAAATGCTGATCTGACTCGGTCGATGAAGACAGTTCATCGCTGCCCAGATTTTGAAATTGGAGGACGCGTTCAATGGGCCAAGATAGTTCCAGGCACTATTTGCAGGAAACAAAGGCCCGAAGGGAGCTATAGTGCTAAGAAGAAGAAGATTTAAAATACTAGCTATCAACTTTTGCCAAGAGCGCATATTTCATAGGTGTTGAAATATTGCTAGTAGGTTCTTATCACTCCAATAATAACAAGTACTTTATAAGTCAAAATTCATTTGACTATATTGTTACCGTGAACGTTTTCAAGCCCAGCTCAGAAAAAACGAGGGATCTCCTTACTTCCTCAACCCATAGAATTCAAAAATCCTCACCCTAAGCCCCACGACTAAATGATAGTAAATGGTATCGGTGTTGCACATTGGGCTTACTGGTTCCCCAACGACGGGAAACTGAATACCAAGAAATGCCAATAACTCCAAATAGACACTGATACTGATAATAACTCAAAGAACTTAAAACCAAAGCTCACGGAAGATAGGAAGCCATATGGCAGCAGTGATTATAACCACGCACATAACCACTTGTAGGTTGACTTTGATCGCGAGCTTACATGACGGTGTATGAAGATTTTTGGAGGTGCCAATGAAAATTTGAGGTTTTGTACGGTTTAGAGACGGATTTTTACAGTGAAATCCAGATGGTATGCGTAGAACACCATAGCGCTCCTACTGAAGTGAAAATTATTTTAGTTCGAATACCCGTTTAATTTTTATCGACTTCAAAAGTGAATGAATAGGAGTTTGTTTACTTCTCAAAGTTTAGCTATCAGTGAAAGGTACAAAAAATGTGCTTCATTTGCTCGTCTTGAGAAGTGTGGTAGCACAGTGGACAGTGCAAGGTAAATTTTAAGCAAGCACTGAATGCGTTTCGTACGTTTTCATGCGGAAAATACCATATATTACGCAATATAAGCATTTGCTTGTACCGCAGTTGGCTGACAGCTCATGTAAACTTGTCCAATAGTAGGCCGACTAATACATATGCAAATTGCTACCATAAGACTTCCTATCTTAAGTGAGTTTTGGTCGAAACGCGTCTGCTCACACAACAAAGCTAGGCTCAACGGCTTTTCGAGAAAAATTAAAAAGAAACAGCAGCGAGGCACTCTGGGAATGTCCAGTGGGAAGTTAAGCCTTGTTTTGTAAAGGATTATGTCCAGGTTAAAAAGTTGTACAAGGATAAATGCTGGGAATTTCACCGTGGGCAATATGTTGGACTTGATATTATTCTTATCCACCAGTGAGATCAACATCAATATTCAAACAAATTAGACCTAAATTAAGTGGTACAACTCTTTGGCATTCTTTAAAATTTTATAAAATCACCAAGGTAATGCGGCAAAATGACGTCCGATTTTTTAATACACTAACTAAAGTCGGTACTGAGGAAGTATTTGAACCAAATCCGCTCATAGAAAACTGATTTTTCACTGAAGAAGGGGCTCAAAAATTATGTCCTGAAATAGTTTGATTATTTTTGACAATAATAACGTACATGGACAATATGTAGAATGGAAAGGGCTAAAAATAATTAAATATCGTAATTATGACAGAAAATTATTGTACTGAGTATTTTGTTATATTATATGCATCTTAGATTTTTGAATTAATCACATTAATTTCTGAGTTTTTCCTGATTATTTATATGAAAATTTTTAACCTGTACATAACCGTTTGCGGAATGAAGCTAAACTTCCCACCGGACACCATCAGAGTGCCTCATTGCTGTTTTAGTCTATTCTTCTTGTGGTGTAAAAGCAGGGCGACATTCGGACGTGTGAATGCGGTGGGCCATTCTTGCAGCGTTTAGGGAAAATGAGATAAGAAAGCGTTGCGTTGGGGAAGCTGGAACAGTGTGAAAAGTATATTGCGGTGAAATAACTATTTTTTCGGTACATCCGGTACATTGTACGCCTCCGTGAAGGAAATTAAACTTTCAAATAACTGCAAACAAAACTGCAGCTCTACTACTGAATCTTACCAACACGTCCTTTGTGGTGATGAGAGAAGGTGATGACAAGTTTTTTGTGCTTGATAAGGAAATTGACAGTAGTAATCATGCCACCAGAATCGAGTCTGAGCAACGTGCTAACCTCCCATCCCTGAAAAACCGTACATTGTTTCGAAACCCGCAACCAAGCCTTGGAATGGATTCGACCTATGGACAATGCCCTCACAACTGAAATAAGGACTATGGCATCGGGTTTTGAAACGTTAGATCGCTAAGCAACCCTGGCGTGTTTAAGGGCCTACTACCAAATGCAAATAAATTAAACAGTCTAGCAATCCAGGTAACAAACTGGACTAGAAGCGACATTCAAAACGCGAGATTGAACTAAATAGTGGGAAGGCTACTGACAAGCGAAAATTTAGAGTGGCCTTCATTGTGTGTACAGAGTTCAAACTGCACGTTATTGGTTTTGAGGTTGCCAATGAACGAATGTGTGTGATCCATTTCAAAGCGAAATTTTCCAAAATTTGGCTGATAAGCGTGCATGTACTACCCCGACCGAACAAAAGGACGACAAAACGACGGAAAGGTTCTACAACCAACTGAAAAGACTAGTCGACTCGTTGCCTCCAAATGACACAAAAATAATTTTGGCTGATTTCAACGCTAAAGTTGGCAAGGAGCTATCTCATTGGGGAACGAGTGGAGGATAAAGCCTTCACGATGAAACAAATAATAATGGCCAGCGCTTGATTGACTTTACATGTAGCGGAAATCTAGTCATATATTTGACTTCGTTTTCACACCGACGCATATATAAAATGACCTGAGTAGTAACGGGTGGCAATGCAGAAAACCAAATTAACCATGTTCTGATCCAACAGCGTGGACTCTCGAGCATACTTGATGTCCCTACTTTATTTTATCAAACTACCCTTTTGATTCGTGTGTCAAAGACGTATTCGGCAAAGGACACTTCTCTACGAGCTGACTCCCATCATATCAGACATATCGCTGAAAAAAAACAACAAGCTTTATATAATGAACGTGGCAATTAAGACCGTGACAAAACAGACAATTGAACACCGAATCCGATACAAAAGAAATGATTGGTTGAATGATGAGTACCAACATACGTTGAAAGCGAAGTCATGGAGTCAACAAGCTCTTTGTTCTTGAGATCCACCAGAAGGCTATAGGGCTGCAAAATATCTGCGCCTATTATTTTTCGTGATACGTCTGCCATGCAGTATTTCCAATCAAAAGCAACCCCAAGCCCCAGGTTCACTTAAAGCAGCTTCTCTCCAAATATATTTATTTACGAACAATCAGCGGCATTGAGCCTGAGTCAGTTGGGTTTGACAAGCAAAGAATATTTGCAAGGGGGCAAAAACAGTTCCGTCCCCGTGTTCAAGAGGGAATATATTTTCATTCTGTATTTTACTTGTACAAATGATCGTTTTCTGCATCACCAAAGAGCGCCTCTGGCGTTAGTGACTTTTCACGTTTCCTCTGTTATTCGAATGAATATGGCTATTGACAATTCTTTACCCTTGTTCCAAAGCGAGAGGAGAATCAGCAAAGACCTGAATTCTTTCATGGGAAGGTTTATTACGATCTGTATGTTTGGCACCGCTAATATAGTCTTTCCGCCACAGTCGCTAGTTCGTCCACAGATATGGCATTGAAAACCACCAATATTGATTGTATCTGCACAGGTAATCATTCAAACCACAACGATTTTAAGAATGACTCCGGCAATCTATTACTCGTGGTACGTCACAAGTTATGCAGAAGTTGCGATGGTTGCTGGTCACCAGTTTCTATGGCGTGAAGTAGTTTGTCAGTCTTTTTTTCATCACTTTGCTCCAAGGTGGCCAGAAGGCGTTGTTTTGTAATTGTTTGCGCTGGGACTCTTTTGTCCTGAACTTTGATTTTATTATTTTTTTTATAGACTTTAAACATTTGTTGTACAATATCAAAACGGAAATAACTCAATTACCTTCCCCTATTTCCCATTAACGTTCTTCTCGGCAGAGATATATGACAATGCAACCAACAATTGAACAAAAAATAAACTTTTATTTCAAAATTTCGACAAACTAAACAAGTTGGATAGACAGACCAACGCTCATGTCAGAAGGGTTTTGTACCCAATTTCTCGGAAATGCAGTCACCAGCAACAAATGAAGTCAAGAAATATCTCAAAGAGATGTGCACGTTTAGAAGAAAATCCATTGTTTTTCTACTTTCAATGGTCGCCATTTTGGTACTACTATTATTAACAAAGTTGCACGAACTTTGACTTCTAAGGTATTTGTTGTTGTTGTACTCATTAACACCTACCTCCATAAGTTTTTTCCGATTGTTCGGATCACAAGTGTCCAATCGCGAGAGGAGAGGGCACACATTTTTCGTGTAGTTTCCCTCCCTGTGCGCCCCCTGAAGCAAAAAGTGTCAAATTAAGACCTGTTTTGAAAATTTCTCACCAAGACCTTTCATTTGATACCCATTTGATGAATTTTTTTTCTGGGGCCACTACCCTGTATGGGGAAACCACCCTTAAATACCTTATAAAATTTTTTGTAGTTGAGCTTTGAAGAGAGTACCACTTTACACCTGCATACAAAATTTGATGTTTCCAGCTTTGGTAGTTTGCGAGAAACAGTTCTATGACATACGGACGGACGGACAGGCAGGACGTGATTTTAGTAGGGTTTTGTAAAATCATTTTGTAAAACCCTTTAAAATGAATGTAAAATGGGTTATTCAATTGACTAAAATACAATGTGGCATTCGAAACTTAAAGTATTTTCGCTTTGTGGCTAATTGAATTTAAATTATTACAGTTCTAATCAACATTAAATAACTATGTAAGTTGATTGAAGCGCTGATGTTGCCAGATCAAGCCATAATGGGTGCTCAGGGGTATCAGGAACTGTACATCAACCACCCCGTTGAACTGTCTGTTCCACCTCCTCCAAGGTGTGCGGTAGGCTGCGGCGTCTAGGTAACGGCACTGGTGGTTGGACATGCAGAATGGATTGTTGTTTGCAGGAATGCCAGCGGCGGTAGATCACCAGTATGACTAATTCGAGAATGCCCAGGTAGCTGGTAGTGTACTGGTGGATGTCTTGGTTGGTCACTTGATCGCTCCATGAAACATCTTGCACTTGTAGTTGTCGTCGCAGTTCCTCGATATCAGATGCAGACTCAGTGAAATGAGTGGAGTCGTTGAAAGAGTCCGCAAGGTTCATCCCGTTCTGTAGAACAGCCAATTTACGCCAATACGATCCAAAATCGTAATAAATGAACAACTTCCACTCGCTGAAAGATCAGAGACTTGACCTAATGGTTGAAAATACAGACCCGTATGGGGTTTGGTTGTTGAGCCTTGTGTTGATGGGCGTGCGCTATGAGAGCTAGCAGGCACATCAAGAGGAGCGCCACAATTGACTTGTCGGTTCACATCGATCGCCACCATGTCGTCGCCGCTGATCTGGAACCATTCCTTCATCAAGTGGGGGAGCTTGCTTGTGATGGTTCTTTGTTAGACTGTGCGAGTACTGGTAATGGCGCCAGCTTGTGTGTTGGCCTTTTCAAAGTTCCGGAGGTGGTTTTGACATCAGCAACTCGTACAAAATCATCGGTGCATTCGTACATTTTGTTAATTCGCCCCAGTGGCTACTTCATCGATGGGGTGTTATCTTCGTTTATGATGAACACTGCTCCCGGGATCTCATTGGGGTGTGACTGTCTCTGCCTGACACGATGCTGCAACTGCGCCAAGTACTCGTAAGGCCATCATTTCCAGAGTTCGAGTTTGAGGCGGTTGATTAGCTTCCATCGGGCATGGAGGCCTCCGGTAACTGGCTCTGTGCGAATATCCACCATGGTTGTGAGGGGTCCTCTGATGAGAAAGTGTGCTGGAGTTGAGGCTGGCAAATCATTGGGATCGTTTGGTATCGGAGTCAGTGGCCTAGAATTGAGGATAGCCTCCACCTCAACCACCAAGGTATGCAGCTCAAATTTTTGGCTGATTTGACCGCCACCTCCTACAAGCCGCGAAAATAAGGCGAACGTGGAGGGATGATGTGGAAACGGATTCCCCGGCTGGAGCACGATATTGTTACTGCTTGACGCGCTTCATTAGAATATAATGAGGTTGACAATTCTGATAACTGGTTGTGAGCTCTCACAAATTTGTTGACGTTGTCGCAAAATAGGTCCTGGCAGTGTCCTCGCCGTCCAATAAAACGTTTGAGAGCACAAAGCAATACCTCTGTGCTTAGTTCGCTGACAAACTCCTGATGGACGGCCTTTATAGCGAAAAAGCAAAATATGGCTGGGTGTACTTTTTGCGATCGAGTACCTTTACCTTGGTAATGGATCATCATAGGCCCACATAAATCCACACCGGAGTTGATAAACGGACGGGCTGGCTGAATACGTGCACTCAGCAGGTTTCACATGACTTGTGAAAACAGCTTAGGGCTGACTCGGGTGCACCACACGCACCGTTGAATCGATCTCGCAAGTTGTTTTCTGCGGATTGGCTAGAACAAAAGTTTGGTGGTAGCGAGCAGTGTTTGCGAACCTAGATGACAGTAGTCGCGATGGATGTCCATCATCAGCAGTCTGGTTAACGGATGTTTGAACGGTAACAAAATGGGATTTTTGTGGCGTAGAACGTGATCTTGGCAGCCTCCAGTCTCCTACCGACACGGGTTATGCCCTCTGGATCCAGGGATGGCACCAGTCCCACCAACGGACTGTACTTGGAGATTTGCCTCCCCGACCTGGTGTCCAAATTTCGCAGTTAAAAGTTTATGATTGTACATACCTCACGATAATTTCCAGGGCTGTGGATGATTCATCACTCGTGGGTTCTCGATTTGTCTGTTGACATTGCTTGGCTATTGGCTTGAGATCACAAATAAATCACATCATCTAGGCCACTATGCGCTGCAGCCTCTTGAAGGAGTTGATGTGTTGGCTCTGCTGAATAAAGTATGTTTCAGGAGCCTTTGCCGCTCCCACAGCAGTCTTGGTCCATTTCGTCTCCAAGTCGCAAGAGCCCCCACTCCGATACTCGGAAGGCCAAACTGATTCTGCACTTGCACTTGTGACGAAAAAATTGAGCCTGCTGCAATGATGGAACACCACTGTGGAAAGCAGACCACTGGGTGTGGATCCCTACTGGTAATGCTGCACCCCAGCCCAATTCCAATCGCAATAGCTCCTGCAGGAATCACTTGGCTGCTATTATCACAGGGGCCAGAATGCCAAATGGATCAAACATTCTGGCTATATCAGATGCCCTCGTCCTATTCGAGAACTTCGCATCGGTTGGACCCAGACTGGATCTTGAACTCGTCAATCTTCGGACACCAGATGACTCCGTCCAGCTGGACCTGTTGATCCTCAGGTTTAATCTGCTTCAACAATATAATAGAGGTACCGGTTAATGCGTGCGGTTTTAGACGATCAAAAATGGTTTGTTGAGCGATGCGAAGTGATTTTGCAAGTTTGGGATGGATTTTAGTCGAGCAATGTCTCCAATTCGTGATCTTCAAACTGTTTGGCTGTCCGGGCCGTTTATCGTCCTCCAAGTCACAATCGCCACTTTTAAACCACGCAAACCACTTCTGGCACGTACTTCCACCAAAATACGATGACTTTTGGCAGCCTTTTTCTTCAATGAAGAAGTACTCCCCGCAAAAACACTTTCTTCGGCATAAAATTCAACCTTTTCAGAGTAAAAAAAAGGATTGTTGTTTACGCTTCAGCTAAATGACATATACTGATTCTGAGACTATATGACAGCAGCTTTCCAACACATATTTGGAAAGGTGAATCACTGGAATAAAAATCAAGTTACGCCATCTGTTAGAAAACCGCACGAATTAACCGGTGCCCCTTTTAGGATGGTTGGCACACCATTTGCGCAAATCCATACCTGCGCTCGAGAGTATGGTGCATAGCCATACCTGTTTGCGGAGTACCTCTTCTAAACTGTCTTTTCTCCCACGCGCTGCTGTTCAGGGGACTTTCTGTTAATTCTCTTGGGCTGGAACCCGTAGGCATTTTGTAGTTAGATACAACTGATAGTATCGCACTTGTTGCGTTGTACTATTTCTCCAAATCAAGCCATGGTACCGACGGTCTTCAGGGTGGAGCATTATCTGCTGATACATCTTTTTGATGTCGGCAGTGAATACGAAACAAGGCATTCTGAAACGCAGAAGCATCGAAAAAAGGTCATCCTGGACAGCAAACCCTATATGAAGGACATCATTCAACGAAACGTTTGTGGTCGTCTTACTGGATGCATCAAAAACCACCCGCAGTTTGGTTGAACTGCTTATAGGCTTCAGGACACAATTATGTGGAAGGAAGTACCGTAATAGCTCCCACTGCTGCGACGTTATCTCCTCCATATGCCCAAAACGAATATACTCCTCCATGAAGTCCTCGTATGGAAGTCTTAGATCAGGGTGCCTCTCCAGTCGACGCTCCAAGGCAATAAATCTGCGAGTGGCCACCGCTTGGGAATCACCTAACGTCTCAGGATCCTTGCTGAATGGGAGTTTAACGAAAAAACGGCCGTTGAGACGTCTTATCAGTTGAAGGAAGCTTGGACTGCGGATCCTGTACTTCCTCGACCTCCCAAAATCGCTTGATGAGCTGATTTAGAGAACCAGCGAAAACGTTTGAAAAAATATATGACAGATCAATGCAAAAGCTGTTGTTCTATCCCTAAAGCCTTGATTAGATTTCATTGCAAACAAAAGCTGCCAACAAAAGCATTTTAAATAAAATAGATAAAATTGTTTCACCTGATATTTTAAAGTAAAGCCTGTACTTTCGTGGCCTCTATTTTTCAAATGCACAGTCATCCATATTCAGGCGCTCTAAAGAGTTTAAACATTGCCATAAAAATCATAAATTCAGATGCATGCATTCATATGCAATTCAGTTTCATATCCTGTTTTATTATTCTTCATTTATTAAACTTTAGAAATTCGAATACAACATGAAACTCGACGCTCCCTTACAATATCATCATTGAAAACATGGTGGTTGAAACTAAATAAAGAATAATTTATTAGCAATTCACTAACATGTTCAAACTAAATTCGGGAATATATTGCGAATAAATAGTCAATGCAGGATGTGCTCAAGTTTGATAGTATATTTGAAATTGAATTGAATAAATTCTATTCGATGATGATTGATATCAGTCTTCAATTAAACATGAATAAACAAACAAGTGCAATCTGATTAAAAGCGACCCTCAGCGTTGATAGGTTTGATGGTACATGTTGGTAGCGCTTTATGCATACTCGTACACCGACAACGGTTGTAGCCAGGATACGAGTGGAGACGGATACATAAATATTTTCGTTGCTGCCTTACTGTAAAGGGACGTGCTTAAGTTCTATTAGTTCCCGCTTGAATTTCATGCTATTTTACGTTAAATAAATAATGGGTACGGCGACAATGGCACTGTTCGCCATGAATAGCGTGCTACTTTGTATTTGTCTATGCAAGCTGCTGATGCCAAGGTAAACTGTGCTACCTGACGGACAAAATATTTCGGGGCCGATCATAAGCCTCGTCTAATCACATAATACCCTAAAACCTGTCATAAAACTCCTTCAATTAAATCGGCAATTTATCAACAGAGCGGAACATAGCACCAACTCCTAACGCGCCTCCCACACTCTCTATCGTCCTTCTAATCCATTTTATTCATGTCCTTTTTCGTCGATGTGACATCGCCGCGAATGTGGAGCATATTCGAGGGGGGTTCGAGTGAGGCGGAACTCAATGTTTCTGATACAACCATCATAAATTCTCTAAGCTTGCGGTGAATTGCGCAACACGAATTAGGAATGTAAATGAAAAGAGTACTCCATTCGCAGGAATGAAGTGTAGAATATTCTTTGTATTGGATGTAACGATGACGAAGTACTTACTAGCGGAGGGGAAGGGGATGTTTCGTTGAACTACCCGGGAGTTTGGAACAGGGAGTTGTAACCAAGCAAATTTCTATCCATCCTTGTACAGGGCTCTATGCAAGTTACCTGTCCGTAAAACCAACCTGCAAACTCTCGCTCTGGTCCGGACCGAAAAACAAAGTGAAATCAACTTTTGCCTATGATTAATTGGTTTTTCACCAGCGCACCATAAATCACCCTCTGGACCAACTGAACACGTCTGTACGCAAAGCCTGGTAATGGGTCAAAGGGGTAATGTATAGTTCGGATACTAAACCATAATGTGAAGTAAACTTCGTTCGCATGGGATGGCGAAAGTGATGTTCACTGCTTTTTCAAAGCCTGACAAGGATGTTTCGTTTGCTTTATCCTTCATCTGTCGTAGTGACAACTGCCAGTTTCAAGGAAAGTACATCAGCTTCAAGTTGTTTTTCGTGACTGGATTCAGAAATGGATTACGTGTCATTATCAACATCATGTCCAGGTATCTGTTATTGAATTTATTCCCTGGATGGAAACCTGAAAAAACTACATGAGACTTCACTTTAGCAGATGCATGTATGTTTAGTCAATGATGACGCATCAGGATGAGGTGAAGGTTGTGATAGCTACGGTGAACGTATGTTCGATTGAAAGTAGTCGCTGCTGGCTCAGTTGATGGAGTGAAACTTTCACGATGACATCTCTTTGCGGCTAGATCTGTGGTGATAATGTTTAAGTACTACGAAGTTGAACTCAGCATTGTACTGGTTAATAGTAAATTGCAAATAGAAGTTAGATTGGTTGAATGAGAATGACAGGATGTCTAAGCTAATGTGAATTGATCAATAACAGTGACTTTACGTTATGGTTTCAAAACTGTTGACAACTTCACAAAGGAGAAATGTGGTTAGTCAGATGTAGGGTTAAATTAAGTAAAATTTAAACTCAATTTTACAAGTTAATCAGATAACCATTTTAATTCTAATGTTATTTCGCATATCTAGATGTATATTTTCGGAAAGCAATACGTACGTTTATATTTATAAATATCGACAAAAGCGTTACGTATTTACACAATCTTTTTTCGAAATCTCAAATTCATAACAACCATTTAACTACCCTAGTCGAAATTTAATGCCTCTTTTCATTGACTAAAATCACACTTTGTAGGCTTGAAAAAGATTGTCACTTCAAACATCTCTTGTCCTATATTGACCCTACATATTGGAAAAAATTAACAATTTATCAATCTGTCGGATAAAAGTGCGCATAAGAAAATGTTCGAGTGAGGGTAATTGTAGGCTTTCTCTCTAACGAAAATGCTGTGCATAATGCGATTATTGCTTTTATAATATGATCCAAAAAATTTTCTAAAAAAATTCCCTATTAATATTTCCCGGTAATCTTGCCCAAGAGATGTCTTCTAGATGTAAATAACAAAATAATTTACTCACTCACATATTCTTCTTGAAGTTGGAGTCACTTGGAGTTAGTGAAATTTTGCACTTTGACTCCATTCCTGTCTCGAATCACTCAATGCGCCCGCTATTACCTCGGTTGCCAAAATGTTTGTTTATTCAATTATTGACCTTAGAGTTGAAGTTGAATACACAAATAGGTCAAGAATATTATAGAATTCCAGCGTTCGTTTTTCGTGTTCATCTATTCTGTCAGATCATTTCGAAGCTGCTTCATGTATGTAAATAAAGGGTGGTCAAACCAAAACGCACGATGTTAATTGTAAATAAAACAAAAAGTTATCAGAGAATTATGTTAACTTTTTTTATTATAATAGTAGGATCTTCGAAAATTATGTGCAAAATAAATCATCGCCCAAATGCCCGCTACTGCTACGGTGGCACACTTCTATCCGATGATCCATATTTTCAATGACTCTGAGATATAATTGGGGTTCAATGTCGTTAGCTCTTGAATTGTTCCTGGCTTATTGACGTACACTTTTTTTTTAAATATCCCCAGAGGAAGAAGTCCAATGGTTTCAAATCATATCATCTTGGCGGCCAATTATCATCGCCACAACGTGAGATAATACGGCCATTGAATTTCTCGCGCAAAAGAGCCATTGTTTCGATGGCTGTGTGGCAAGTGGCACCATCCTATTGGAACCACATATAGTCTAGGTCTATAACCTCGATTTCTGGCCACAAGAAGTCCGTTATCATCTCGACATAACGAACACCATTTACGGTTACTACTTGGCCGCCCTCATTTTCGAAGAAGTACGGCCTGATGACACCGCCAGCCCACAAACTACACTAAACAGTCACTCTTTGGATGCATCGGATTTTCAATTATCACTCGTGGATTCTCATTTGCCCAAATGCGGCAATTGTGCTTGTTAACGATTTCAATGAGGTGAAAGTGTGCCTCGTCGCTGAAGATGATTTTCTTTGTAAAGTCACTGTTCAACCAACCATTCGGCGTATTGCGGATGCTTGAAATGATCAGTAGGCTCCAGCTCTTGAGTCGATTGAACCTTGTAAGGGTGTTAATTCAAATCTTCATTCAAAGTTCGCATCAGTGATGTCCGTGAGGTGTTCAATTGTTGGGCACGACGACGAGTCGAGGTTGACGGCTCTGCTGCCACACTATCGTGAACAAAAGCAATGTTTTCCGCAGAACGAACTTTGGCGAGCATGCACAGGTGATTTCACATTTTCTACAGACCCAGTTTACTGAAATTTGTGCACATAATCGACACTTGCTCGATTATGTTGACCAAAAAAATCACGAAGCGCACTAAATGCATTTTGATTTAAACGCAAGTTTTTGTAAAGGCCTTTAACAACCTAAGCGCGCTGCTCAATTGTGTACCTCTCAATGGTTGAATTTGTCAACATTGAAACAAAGAAATGTCACATTAAGTTGGGCAAAAAACTTGACGTTAAGGTGTGACTTACAATCAACATCGTGCATTATTGCTGGACTACATTTTATTCATCAATTATCTCAAATAAAAGGTCCTATATATGTCCGTGTTCCTAATAAACCCCATCATTGAAGAAATCCATATTACAGCTCTGTTTTGGAGGGTTTGGAGCACTTGTCGCTATTGAAGTTTTCATCGTTTTACAGATAGCAGAATTACCGTAGTCCAGTGTGTCCAATTTAGTTGATTAACAAATATTAATCCAAAGTATTTTGCTGTGTAATTCCATGGTATAGTATTTGAGTCTACTTGTAGTATGGGTAGTTATTGTTGTCTGCACCTTAAATTAACTCTTCAGTTCCTGATGCACCCTCTAGGGTGCAATTCTTCTTGTTCGCTTTCAAAAGCTCATCTTATTTGTCTGTGAGCTTCAAAGCTTCTCATGCAGTCTTTAGTAGCTATTAAACGTGCCACAGCTGTCCCAATCCACTAGACTTTTATCTAGGTTGACAATGATCTTCCAAAATCAGTCACATTCCTGTTTTGAAGTGTCATCAGAGCAGCCTGTTGATTTTCGGCCGTAATGTCAAGAAAAACGTAAGTTCTTGCTTTTTAGTTCTTTGTTAAAAATTTTTTTACAAAGACCTACTAGTTTTGCGACCTGTCTGTCCGTCCGTCTGTCCGTGCGTCACAGCTGATTTCCTCAGAAACTATAGAAGCTAGAATGCTCAAACTTTGTGAAAAGATCAGAAGTGATGGTCTCTCAAAAGTTAAGGTCTTGACAAAAATTTAAAAAAATGTTTAAGGGGGGTCCCCCTATAAACGAATTGGCCCTTAAAAATTTTTTTAATCAAAGGTAGTCGAGTGGGGTATCAACTGAAAGGTCTTGATTAGAGCTTTTAGAATCTGAAATAAAAAAATCATTTTATGAATTAGGGGGTCCACGGGAAGGCAAAATGTACCCAAAATTTGTGTCCCCCCCCTCGCGATTGGACACCTTTCAGCCGAAAAATCTGAAAATTATCGCAAATGTGGATCTTTATGAGTACAAGGGCAACAAATTCACTCAACTTTGTTAATAATAGTATGATTTGTAGATTTTACATTTTTGCCCATAAAATCGAAACGGTACCTTTAAACTTCTTGCAATTATATACACTAACATAAGATATATATGTTCACATAATTTGATTGAGATCGAATCATAATCAAGTGAGTTACAGCCATTTCAATTATATGGAATTACAACAACGATAACACATGTTTATGGTTCATGTAGGGTTTTCCAATAAGAGGTGTTATTTTGATATTATAAGAAAAATGCCATTTTTCAATATAAATGATCGGATGTTGATTTCATTATAAAGAAGAAGATACGCCGTTAATAGCAATAACTAACATTGGGCAAATAACCACTACAATACGCTTACAGGACCATATCATCTTCATGAAATTTTCCATAACCAAATCGCAAAGTGGTTGCCCTTTGTCCTCGATAGCCTCACGAATTCCATCTTTGAGATCTTGAATTGACGCTGGGCTATTGGCATAGGCCTTCTCTATCATGTGGCTCCAAAGGAAGAAGTCGCAAGGTGTTATATCAGAAGATCTATTCAAAATAACACCTCTTATTGGAAAACCTTATATATATTTAAAATTGACTTAGGTACTTTTATTTTCTTTCAATTTTCATGAAAATTTAAGGAATAGTGTTTAACTTTAACATGTTAAATCGGCCGAGCATTCAAACAAATCATTTAAGCTAGATTAAAATGGCGGCTGCACTGTGCTTATGAAAGAAACTGTGCATCTTTTGTATAAATTTGAACGATTTCATATCTAAGTATTGGATGAATAATTCAAGTTATCGATTCACGCCATTAGAAAACTTGCTTCTAATCCTAGAATGTTTACAAAGACCTTCTGGTAGGGGCACTCTCCTGCTTACTCAACTTGTTTTGTATTCTATTAGCTTTGAAGTAGTTTTTGGTTCTACGTGGGCAAAACTATTGAGGAAAGCATAAAACATTTGCCTCATACATAAACTTAATCAACAGTACACCCTGTAGGATGCACTAGGACTTTATTCAACCTTTGTACTTTGATATTTTTGATGAATCTTTGACTGTTTATATTACTAACCTAAGAACTTCAGCAATTATTATTATTGTAAATAATTTCTCATATCTGATGTGCTACATATCTGTAGCCAACTCTTTCAAATAAAGATTTTTTTTAATTTTCAGGGTTCCATTACAAGAAGTAATAGCCCTTTTAGAGTTCGGCTCAAATATCGATGACCTTGAAATACCTCTTTTTTTCACCCAACGATGGAAACAACACAGAAGAAAAAAGTGGAGATGAAGCAGAAAACGACTTCAACCATTTACCGAGAAGATTCCTTCGAAATGAAGTTGAAGTAGCCGTTGAAGATGTGAACAGAATTGAGTCTGACCTTGATTTTGAACCTGATCGTGAAACTGATGTGTCAAACTAACCATACGCATCTGAAATGAAAGAGAAACAAGTTGGGTAGACAGATCTATGCTCATGCCAGCAGGATTTCGTACTCCACTTACAAATGCAATCTCCACCAACGAATAATATCAAGAAACATGTCAAAGAGATTTGCTCGTTTACAAGAAAATCAATTATTTTTCAATTTTCAACTAACAAAAATCACTCAATTCATGAAATTCTAAAAGCATTTATGTCACCGATCTTATCTGTAAATTTTAAGAAGATCAAATCAAAACTGAGTGTTTGGTTCGATGAAAAGTCCATAAAATACCTAAAAAATGTGTTATTGTTGTTGTTATTGGAAAAATTTCCATGAATTCGATATGAATTTCAGCAAACTTACAGAGTATTAGGACATTGGGTAAGGTTGGCCACTCTCCTGTGCTTTAATCATCGATTCATAGCATCAGATTTTTTTTCGAACCCTAGAGTAGTTACAAAGCCCTTCTGTCAGGAGCTCTCTCCTGCCTCTTCGACTTATTTATTATTTATGAGTATTAATTGTAGGTACTCATCTTCAGTCATTCATTAAATTGAATCAAGTATTCAAAGCATGCACCTTAAACGTTGAAGTTGGGAAAAAATAACTCAAAATTATTCAATCTTCGCATTTAAAACAGCCACTATTTTGTTTTACGATTACTGATACCACTAGCTGAGCCAATTTTCAAAGATATACATGAAACCTATTATTCCTGAAACTTTCATGCAAATCCTAGCAAACCTGTAGTGTCTGAGTCGGTAAAAAGCGCATATTGTTCGATAACCATATGTTTCCATAGTAATACAGCGCATATTGCTCCATAGTAATACAGGAAAATTCAAACCGCTATAACTTTGTTAAATACCATTCGAACTTTATGAAACTTGCAGGACAGATCAACCTTGTATATTATCATTTAGTTGAATTTAAGGGTACCGTTGAGATTTTATTCAAGAAAATGTAAAATCGAGAAATCATACTATTACTAACAAAGTTGAGTGAATTTCGGCTTCTCACGTATTTGTTGTTGTTGTATTCATAAAAGCCTACATTCATGATTTTTTTCAGATTTCTCGGATGAAAGGTGTCCAATCGCAAGGGGGGGTGCACGGAAAGTTCGAACATTTACCCTTCCCCTGCCACCCACGGTACTGATACGGCAAATCTAAGACTTGATTTGAAAATATCTCATTAAGACCTTTCCAACGACACCCTACTCGACTACCAACGGTGGAAAAAATTTAAAGGGTCCCCTCCCTATATGGGAAGGCCCCCCTTAAACCCTTTTAACACAAAAATACAGCACGCAAATAAAATATTTTATTCAACCGTAACAACCTTAAAGACTAGCTGCATGCATGGCAAAACAAAATTCTAAGTATACAAATCTGTGGTAAGACCTGTGCAATTCTGTGAGTGTGAAACATGGACCCTAACTCAAGCATCCGCTATAATATTGAACGCCCTTGAAGCGTGGGTGCTGAGGCGAATAATCGAAGCGCAAAGCTAGACGGGAAACAATGGCGAGTTTATTTATTTATTTCTATTTAACAGAAAAAAAAATCCGATTTCAAAATAGATAAAATAATAGCACAGCAAAATAAATTAAGTAATAGCACAGCATGCAAACAGCAAGATAAAAGTAATAAAAATGCAAAAATGAGGAGAAAATAAATAAGAAAAATTACTACGAGTTGAGAAGAAGACTGTTGACAAATCTTTTATAAACTAAAGACGAGAGGGGGAAGGGCCCAAGCTAAAGGTCATCATGGTTACGAAGTAATCTGAGCATGGGTGAGTGAAAATACACCAAACTACGTGCGAATGGAACATCAAAGATATTCGACGATTTTGTAGAACGCATAACGCGCCTCACTGGAACTGGAAACCACGGCAAAGCCTGTAAAGAAAACATTCATCAAGGCAGAGTCGACGCAGCGAGGAAATATTGAGGATAGCTAAGAGTGATTCATAAAAAATGTAGGGAATCTGAAAATTCAAGAAGACGATCCTGGTAAATCTTTTTTGTACAGCTTCTAGCGTGAACTTCAAACACTTCGAATGAGGCGACCAAGCTTTTGAACAGTACTCGAGGATGGAATGAAACAAACTAGAATATAATTTAACACACGACAAAGGATTGGGAAAAATATAGGAATTTCTTAAGATCAAGCCTGAAATGCGAGAGGATTTAGAAGTAATTTCAGAAATATGATCGTCAAACTTTCATTTAGTGTCAAGAGTGATACCTAAGTCCCTAAAGTGTGTCACCGTACATAGGTACAAACTACTTAACGTAAACTGAAAGCTTATAGAGCAAGGGTTTTTAGAAAATAAAAGATGGATGCCTTTAGAAACATTTAGTGTAAGTTGGTTATAAGAACTCCAAAATAAAATGGCATTCAAATCTTCTTGAAGCAAGGCACAGTCATCGATTGGCGACACTACTTTGAAAATTTTGACGTCATCTGCATAAAGAAGGCAGGAAGAGTTGATGACAGTGGATGGCAAGTCATTTATAAACAGAGTGAAAAAAAGTGGGCAAAGAATGAATCCTTGAGGAAAACCTGAAGATAGATGGAAGGTAGTAGAAAGATAGCCTTGGAAAAATACCTGACTGGCACGATTGGATAAGTAAGAGGATAGCCTGTTGGGCAAATAATCAGGAACGTCAAGAAATTTAAGTTTGCTAAACAAAATATTGTGATTTACTGAGTTGAAGGCTTTAGAGGAATCCAAATACAACGTTTCGATTTGTAAAAGGTCCTCCATGGCTTTTGACGCAACGGTCATGAGTCCTAACAAGTTCGTTAAAGTTGATCACCCTTTGATAAAATAATGTTATTCAGGAATGAACAAATCATGAGCAAGTGAAAAGGGTGCAAGTAGACGATTTTTTCCAGTAGTTTGGAGAAAAAGGGTAATATGGAGATAGGCCGATAATTGGCAAGGTCTGAGATGCTACCTTTTCCAAAAATAGAAGTAACGTAGAATCTTTTTCAAGACAAAGGAAAAGAGCCTGAAGATAAGCTAAAATTGAAGTGAAAGGAAAGGAGGACACAAGTAGAAGTAATTAATGATTTCCCAAAATGATTAGGAATACCATCGGGACCTGAACTAACAGAGTTATCAAGTTCTAAAAGGAAATGAAGATGGCGTGTGTATGATTGGGAACAAAGGGGTATTGCTAGGAGTAGCATTAAAAATAGAAGAAAACTGAATTCCAAAAAGTTCACAAATCTCGAGAGGTGAAGTTACTAAGCAGCCATTCAAATGAAGCGAGGATGGGAAACTGGAGAAGGATTTAAGAGAGCGTATATATTTCTAAACCGATTTTTCGATATAACCATGACCTGTATGAAATCTTTGACGAGTCAGAGGTCTCAACGATTGTAAGACTGCGGAAGTTGGAATGACTTAGCCAGGTAAATTGTATGGACGAACGACAGATACCTAACAAGTTGGGTAGACAGACCTACGCTCAAGTCAGAAGGGTTTTGTACCTAACCTTTAAAATGCAGTCACCTGCAACGAATAAAATCAAGAAACATATAACAGACGATTTTATTGGAGAAAATATGAAACTCGAAGATCATACTATTCTTAACAAAGTTGAACGAACTTTGACTTCTGAGGTATTTGTGATTGTTATACTCATAAATACCTCCTTTGATAATTTTTTTCAGATTCTTTAGATTTTAGGTGTCAATTCACGAAGGAGGAAACACATTTTTCATGTACTTCCTCCCCCTGTGCACCAACTTAAACAAAAACTGTCAGTTTAAGAACTGTTTTGAAAAGTTACCATGAAAAACTTTCATTTGATATGCATATCGGCTACCTTTGATTAAATCTTTTTGCAAGGGCTACTCCACAAGGGTACTGTAATCATCGATTCATGACCAATTTTTTCGAATTCTAGAATAGTTATACAGCCCTTTTGCTAAGAACTCTCTCCTACCTCTTCGACTTGTTCCACCTATGAGTAGTAATTGAATGTACTCATCTTCAGTCATTCATTAAATTGAATCAAGTGTTCAAAGCATGCATCTTAAACGTTGAAGTTCAGAAAAAATAACTCAAAATTATTCAATCTTCGCATTTGAAAAAGCTACCATTTTGTTTTACGATTCCAGATACTACTAGCTGAACCGACTCTCAAAGATATTCATGAAACCTATCATTCCTGAAATTCGCATGCAAATACTAGCAAGCTGTAGTGGCTGAGTCGGTAAAAAGCGCATATTGTTCCATAGCCATATGTTTCCATAGTAATACAGCGCATATTGTTCCATAGTAATACGGGAAAATACAAATCGCTATAACTTCGTTAAATACCATTCGATCTTTATGAACCTTTCAGGACAGATTAGTCTTATTAATAGTCATCTGTATACTGAATTTTATTGAATTTAAGGGTATCGTTAAGATTTTATTCAAGAAAACATAAAATCGCTAACTGATACTATTACTAACAAAGTTGAGTGAATTTCAACTTCTCTTGTATTTGTTGTTGTTGTACTCACAAAAGCCTACATTCATGGTTTTTGTCAGATTTCTCGGATAAAAGGTGTCCAATCGAAAGGGGTGGGGGGGGGGGTGGGTCATGCAAAAAGTTTGTCAATTTCCCCTTCCCCCGCCCCCCTCGTTACTGATAAGGCAAATTTAAGACTTGCTTTGAAAAGATCTCATTTAGGCCTTTCCAATGACATTCTATTCGACTACCAATGGTGAAAAAAAATCTATCCCAGCTTGCTAGAAGAAGTATAATTTGAGAATTTTAACATTTCTGCCCATAACCCATTTAACTCAAAAGCGTGGCCAGCAAAGCATAAATACAATGGCAGAAAAGTTAAACGCATTTTATTGTTATAACTTCATTGAAATATAAATTGGCATCACCAACCGGAAATACAGACTTCTCGTAGGCACCCTTAGTTAAAAAACGTAATAGTAATTTGACCCTTTCAGAATAGTTTTCCGTTGCATAATTATTTCCAATGTAAACCATTTCAAATGACACAGGCCTATGTATTCTGGCCTTTTACTTTATAACGCAACAATCTTTTTCTTCTTCTTCATATATATGTGTTCCAGAATAAACGAGACTGAGCTAAAATAGAAACGACAGGAGCTTTGTTTGATAAATTCGAGTTTGTTGGTTGGGCCTCGATACAATGCTTTGCGCGATACAAAAGCTTTTCGAAAGAGTGTTTCAGGTCATTGACGGGAATGTCCTTCAAGATGTCGGTACAAGCCTTTTGGATGCCCTCTACGGACACAAAGCGTTTTCCTTTCATGGCCAAATGCAATTTTCCGAACAGGTAAAAGTCACAGAGAGCCATAGCGAATACGGTGATTGATCGGTGGTTAAAATGCGATCTCTAGTCGAAAAATCAGACACAAGAGTAGAGCGATGAGATGGTGCATTATCATGCAATAAGCGCCAGCTTCCTTCTTCGCGGTATACAGGCAGAATTCGACGAATGCGATACAACGAATGCTTCAAAACACCAGGATATAAAGTTGAATTGACGTTTTGGCCCATTGGCATGAACTCTTTGCGGACAATTCCCTTGAAATCGTAAAAAACCAATGAGCATCGACTTGATTTTTGACTTCTCCATACGCGATTTTTTGGGTGGTGGCTCTTCTGGGGCCTTCCATTCGGCACCTTGACGCTTGGTCTCGGGTTCATATTGGAAACAACACGTTTTATCACCGGTTATAATGTTTTAAAGGAAGTTCTTTAATTCTGAGCAATTTTTGGTCATCAGTTAACTTGTGCGGAACAAACCGTGCACATACCTTTTGTAAGCCCAAATGATCGGATAAATGCAATTAATCGATGTTTTGAAGATATTCAACTCTGATTCCATGAATTTCAATCATGGTTACGGCTCATTTTGATAAATTCACGCACAATTTCGATGGAGTTTTCGGTGATCAGTGATTTTGAGCGGCCCGTATGTTCATCGTCATTTATGTGTTCACAACCATCTCGGAAATGTGTAAACCACTCATGAACTCTGGCACAAGATAGGCAATCATTGCCATAAACTTTTTTCATCAATTCAAAAGTTTTGGTAAATGTTTTACCGATTTTAAAACATAATTTGATATTAGCTCTTTGTTTGAAACTCATTTTTGTACCAACGACACAAACATACTGTCACTTTAGACGCAATAACTTTGCTTTCATTGAACTGAATGTCACCAAACTTTCACTGGATCTCAGGCCTCTGTGTCCGCTCACCTTGTGGAAAAGTTATTGTGTAACTGAACAGTAGTGTGATTGACACTCAAGAACAAAATGTTCCTTTCTCAGAACGTGCAAAGTTTTACAATGCAGTTATTGGCGGGGCAAAAAACCTGCCCTATATGATTCCTCAAATAGCTAGCCGAAAAGCATACGTTCGCGGGCGCAAAGCAAAACTAAGTAGATGAACTCAGTCTCTTTACAGCTTGCTGTGCTGACGCTTCAAAGCAAAACATTGGCAATGATGTGCCACTCGAACTTAAACACTCCGGCTTACTACTTAAATTTCATAAAATTCCTTGCTTGGGGATCATGAATAAATCTTCAATCAAGTTGCGTAATTTTGAATTTTTCAATGGAAATAATTATGGAAAATATATTATCTCCCAACCCTTTCATCAAATTCAAATGAATTTTTCCTTCATCATATCAAAAACGATCCAACAAAGGACTAACTTTTTTGATAAATTACAAATAATGTTACTCCTGAATATTTTCGATATATTTTCCCGTAATTCAATATTTTTCATACTAATTTAAAGATTATTTCGTAAAATATGCACAGTTAAAAGGATATGAAATTCCTTACGTCCCTACCAACAAAGATAAAGAGTTTCACTAAAATTTTTTGTCTAGTGACAAGGTTAATCTTCTGACACAGACAATCAAACATATCTCAATAGAAATTCTTCCAATGATTCTTTCCTCTACAGTTTACTTACTGACGTGTCATTTGAACATAAATGTTTGTGGGTTGTAATTGGAATTCATTTCATGTTTCCTTGATGAACCAAGAATAAATGCTTAGCAGAAAAGAAGCTTTCTAGAGTGACATGTTTTTGTGCATCATTTTAGTTGGTATTTTGCAAAAAAATCCAATAAGAAAAGAAATATTTGATCGCTAGTTTCAGAAAAAATTTTATTTGCTACGTTATTGAATAAGTTCGGCAAATTTGTTTTGACCAGTAAATAGAATACTGATGATTTTTTTATTGTATCATAGTACATTTAATATGCACCAAGTTAACTGACAAACAAGCTTTGAAAGTAAATGTTGTAGAGGAAACGAGCTTAAAGAGTTAAAAACAATTTGCGTAGAGAGAACTACTCCCATGTCAGAAGACTTTGTACGTAAAATACGATATACAGCCACATAAAATGATTTAACATTACGCGGGAATTTCATACAGTTTCTTTCATAACCATCCCCAACACAATTCCATTAGTATAAAGTTTTTTTTTAAATAACTCATTAAGACTTTTCATGTGACACCTCATGGACTACCTTTGATAAAAACAGATCATTTAAGCTTACCCACAATAACGGAGTATAAAAATTAAAAAAAAACTAATCCTTAAATAAAATGAAACAAATAATCAGATCAATCAAATTATTGAACTGCCAAAATAGTCTTCCTGAAACTCGACAGTGAAGCAAAACTAATAGGGCTACAAATCAATGCAAATAAAACACAGCTCATGACGCAGTCAAGGAAAAATACGTCAAAAAGATAAAATATCACACTTGGCGAATACAGTATCGGAAACGTTAGCGAGTTAGTGTATTTAGGCGCCAAAATAACGAGAGCTACTCGAAGGATACAGCTCGCAAATGAAACCAGCTGTATACGCAGGAAAAGAAAGCTCTAAGTATCCAAATCTGTGATAAGGCCTGTGCTATACTACGCGTGTGAAACATGGACCCTAATCTAGGCATCTACAAATATATTGAAAGCCTTTGAGTGACTGGTCCATTCAAAAATCGTAGCTTGTGGGGACTTCAATCTACCCTCCGTTGAATGGGACACTCACACAATTCCTTCTATTTCTTGTACAGATAATATATCTTTGCTGCTTTCTTCTTTTCTTTCCCTCTATTTAACCATATCCGTAACCCTAATGGCCGTCTACTTGACCTTGTCCTTTCAAATGTCCAAGCTCATTGTATCTCTGTCTCTCATGCCTTGTTTCCTTATATAAAGCCAGACCTTCATCATCCACCTTTGTCTCTAGATCTAGCGATTGAAACCTTCCAACCTCCGAGATATGCCACTGCCTTTCAGTTCAACTTTTTCAGAGCTAATTATGAGGCGATTAAAACTAATATGGACTCTGTCGACTGGTGTGCCCTTTTCTCTGGTCTTGACTGCGATAGTGCCATAGGTTAAATTCTACGAATACCTCAATAATTTGATTACCGAATATACTCCTCCGCAATCTTCTTGTAAGGCTTAAACGAAGCCTTGGTTCACTAACAGAGTTATATGTGCCTTAAAAGCAAAAGACAGGGAGCATCAGCGCTTCAAACTAACTGAATCTGAAGAAGCTAGATCTGAGTTTTGTAGACTAAGATCCATTGCTAAAGGCGAAATAAGGACTTCCATGAGGAACTACTTCAGCAGTTTAGAGACCTCCCTCATGACAAATAATGTCAAACCCTTTTGCTCCTATATCCGATCCTTAAAATCTTCCTCTACTATCCCCTGTAATGCTACATGGAACAATATATTCTCCACAGGATATTTCAAACCTATTTGCTCAATTCTTTTCCTCAACATTTTTACCTCATGACACAATATATTCTTCTACCAACTCAAATGAAGCCAGCCCAATCCTTATCGCATCCTACTCTACTAATCCTCTTGAAGTCGAATCCCTTATTAATTTACTCGATCCTCATGTCAGTCCCGGTCCTGATGGATTGCCAAATATATTTGTGAAATCACTCAGTTCCTCTATATGTTTTCCCTTATCGCTTATTTTCAACCTCAGCCTTAGCTCTGGTGTCTTTCCCAATTATTGGAAAGATGCAAACGTTGTTCCAATCTTTAAAAATATTGATCCGTCTATTGTTTCTAACTATCGTTCCATATCTCTGCTCTCCTGTTTCCCTAAACTGCTTGAACGCCTTGTACACAACAGACTTTCAGAATCATTGAGCTCAGTTATAAATCCGCAGCAACATGGCTTCCTGAAAGGCCGTTCCACTTCATCAAACTTAGCTGAATTCACAGACTATATCGCAAAAGCTCTGGACAAACAGTACCAAGTGGATGCCATCTTTACTGACTTCTCCAAAGCTTTTGATTGTGCAAACCATTGTATTCTTTGCCAAAAGCTAGCCATGCTTGGTATCTCCGGTTCCCTACTCGACTGGATCTCGTCACATCTTTCCAATCATTCGTGCCGTATTGTTCTTAATGGAACAGCTTCCTCTCCTTTTTCCCCATCTTCCGGTGTCCCTCAAGGGTGAATCCTCGGGCCTCTCCTTTTCCTACTGTTAATTAATGATCTCCCCTCTGTAATATTCTCTCCCTGCCTCCTATATGCTGATGATTTCAAAGTGTTTCGTATAATTAAGACTCTTGACGATTGTCAGTTTCTACAAAAGGACCTAGTTAATCTGTGTAGCTGGCGTTTATCAAATTTCCTTTGTTTAAATGTTTCAAAATGTTTTAAGATGAGTTTTACTCTCAAAACAGTTACTTTAACGTACAACTACTCCCTTTTTGATGTTATTCTCTCTTCAGTGGACTCATGCAAAGACCTTGGTGTAATTTTTGATACCAAGCTCAAATTCGATATCCATATCCTTAGTATAACTGCCAGAGCATCGAAGACTTCCGGATTTATTCTGCGACATCTCCATAAATTTGGAAGCATTCCTACCGTTTATTCGCCTGCCTTGTTCACCCACTTCTTGAGTACTGCTCAGTTGTGTGGTCTCCTCGACAACAGTATTTAGTGACCTCACTAGAAACTGTCCAGCGAAAATTCACCAGGGTTTTGTTCTATAAATTTAATTTGCCGTATGAATCCTATGATCGTCGGTTGTCTATACTTCGTCTTCCTTCTTTGTCGTCACGTAGGAAGTTTTTAGATCAATGTTTCCTATACAAATTGTACCACCATCATATTGCATCCGCTCATAGCGACGATTTGCACTTCAGGCAGATTGCACGTACTACCCGTTCCAGTAGTCTTCTTTAGGTTCCGTATGCTCGGACAGAACTATATTTTCACTCATTAATGCCGCGAATCATCAGGAAACGTAATGAGCTCGAGCTTGGATCGTTTTCCTCATCTTACTTTGATTTCCAAAATAGATTACGAACTTTGGTAATTACGAATTCCATTTAATTAATAATAATACTCTATGTAACTTTTAAATTTTAAATTATTATATTCTATTTTCATATTGTTTCTTTGCTAGGAATAACATTTTCACTCAATTTTGCACTTACTTCCTTCAAATTTATTAAGTTATTAAGTCTATTTTGTAAACTTCTTAGTCTGTAAAATGGATCAATGAATAAATAAATAAAATAAATAAATGAATAAAAGGAACAAATAAAGAGAGGGACCAATGATAAAATCGATACAACCATGAGCTCTCACTGAATGTAACACTGTGTGTTCAGGGAAGATGTATAGGGTTCTCCATTTTACGCTTGGGAAAGTAAAGCTAAAATACATAAAATATTCAGATGGAAATAAAATGTTTTATTCAATATAAAGATTGAACCTCGCCAATATATGTGAAATACAACATCATTCAAATGTTCTCTATGGGACCTCTTACAGGCCTCAATCTTTTTGAGGTAATTTTCAATGACTTTTCGGCACATATCCGGCAATATCCCGGCCATAACTTCTCGAATATTGGTTTTCAATTGCTCAAGATTTTGAGGATTGTTTGCGTAAACACGATCTTCCGCATAGCTCCATAAAAATAAATCCAAATGTATTAGGCCGCAGGATCTTGCGGGCCAATTGACATCACTCAATCTCGAAATTACGCGGCCTGGAAATTTCTCTTGCAAAAGTGATCGATTAGCCTGTGTTGTGTGGCTTGTGGCTCCATCTTGTTGGAACCACATGTTCTTCAGATCATAATCTTCAATTTCTCTCCAAAAATAATCGGTTAACATCCTCCATAGCGATCAGAATTGACTGTAATGGCTCTTCCTTGATCGTTTTCAAAAAATACGGGCCAATAACACCACCAGACCATAATGCACAATAAACGGTCACTTTTTCCGGATGCAAAGGCCTTTCGGCGATCACCTGAGGATTTTGAGAGCCCCATATGCGGCAATTCTGTTTATTTACGTAACCACTGAGCGAAAAATGAGCCTCATCACCAAAGAAAATTTTGTACGAAAAATCGTTATCAATGGCTTGTTGTTCAATCACCCAATTCGCATACAGTTTGCGTTGTGTATGGTCTTGAGGCTTAAATTCCTGAGTGAGTTGGATTTTGTACGGATGAAGATGCAAATCCAAATGCAAAATCCGCCACAATGAGCCATAAGACAAGCCCAAATGTTGAGCACATCGAGGAATCGACAAATTTGGGTCTTCCTCCATACTTTGAGCAACAACAGCGATATTTTCAGCAGAACGAATGTTGCGATGATGCACAGGCCTTGCAATATCAATAACCGATCCAGTCTCTTCAAATTTTCTCACTGTGTTCGAAATTGTTTGCTGTGTAGGTCAATTATGTCGACCGGAATCGGCTCGTAAAGCCCTAGATGTTGATATAGCGGAACCACCATTTTTATAATAACATTTAATAATTTTAACGCGTTTTTCGACTGTTAAACGAGCCATATTTCTAAATGGCAAACCTTCAACTAAAAAAACCACGCATTGATGACATTTAATATAGACAAATGTCAAATAGCAGGGTTATACTTTCCCAACCACGAAATGGATAACACTGTATATCATGTACATCTTTGAAAACCTGTTCAGCAAGTTATATTGGCAAATTTTAGAACGAAATGGTGGCCATTTTAAATGGGAATATAAAGTAAATTTGTATTATCTTCCCCCAACTTCAGCATTTAAAGTACAGTTGATGAAAACATACATTTTAAATGTGGCAAAATCATGGTGGTTGTTTTTTATGAGAACAAAAATAAAAAATACCTTAGACGTCAGAATCACTCAACTTTGTTAATAATAGTAGAATTTATAAATGTAACATTTACATAGTTCAATTAATGGTTGCTATATAATCGCCACAAATATGAAGCTTGCCATTTGGCTTTAAAATAGGAATTATTACTTGGAACCAGCAGTCAAGAGTTGATCAATTGATTTAATTGGTTTTCAATTATATCTTTCCATGCAAAAGGAATCGGACATAGCTTGCAGAAGATTAGTTGAGCAATCGGTAAGATCAGCTGATTAGTTTTAGCCAGCTTATATCGCCCTGTGGAAAAATTTCCTCTTGTATCAAATTTATTTCTTCTGATATTTTCTGAATCAATTCAAAACCAAATCCATGATGAAAATCGCTACCCAAACAATGTTGGCCTGTGCATATTAGTCACGAATGAACTTTAATTTTGTTGCCGTTGAATTTCACAACCGTTTCAAATTCACCTAAAAATTCTAGAGTTTCACCTCTATAACCAGTAAAAGATGCTTTGCACAATCAAAGAATTCTTTTGTCGAAACTCTGATCGAAAACATTGATCGACACTAGAAAACAGGGTGCTTCAGTATCACACATTGTCAAAATCGATTTGCCTTCAATTTGTACAAGAAGCTCGTAACAGTTGGACAACCTACTCCGCTCGTGGATGGCAAAATCGAAAAATCCAAATTTTTTCTTCAATAACATGTTAAATTGAAAAATTATTAGTAAAATCATCCCTCTGTTTGTACTTTACTTTATGATACACCCTGCAATTTTCTTTGTTGAACCAAATGTTTGCCAAATGCCCTTGTTTTCCATATGAATCGCACTTAAATGTACGGGATTTGTAGTTATCTTATGGTAGATTTTTCTAACCGCAGCCACTACAGAGTTTGCTTGTTTTAGATCAATGGCTGGCAATGTTATTCCTTACAATAGGATTCAATTTACTCCTCTGTTTACCTCGTTGTTTAATGCAACTCGCCTCGTTGGACTGTTGACTGGTATGCTTAGCTTTCAAAATTAATGCTTTCTTTAAATACAACATTGAGCGTCAAGGCCTTCTTCAGAAAATTTTTCAATAATATTGGCTGGTAGTCCCATTACGAATTTGTCGAGCACGTTTTGTTCCATATTATTGCCGAATCTGAAATTTACAGACAATCTTTTACATTTTTTAAACCATGATGCGCATGTTTCGTTATCTATTTTTTTGCACTATAAAAGATTTTTCTTTCGAAAAAAAAAACAATTACGGGGGGCATGGAATATTGTTTTGAAAATTCTATTAATTGTTCATAAGCCTTCACGCATGGTTAAATTAGACTGCAAACACTGCGAATGAGTTTATATGCCTCTGCATTTATATTGTCGGTAATTTGGAAACTTTTTCTCCTGGTATATTACACCCAATTTCAATGAAATGCATCTCGAACCACGCATTCTACAATTCGAAGTTCTCATCCATTGAGAATACCGGCATATTTGATGCTCGCACCATCGCTCTTAACATTTGGCTTATATTTAACGTATCGTATGGTATTATTTTCATGAAAATACCACCTTGAAAATGTTAAGTCAAATATTTGATATTTACAAAAATTCAATTTGTAAAGTTAATGCCAAACACTATATGTTAACAATTGTTATTGACAGTATCGATAATTTTTAGATTCATCCCAAACTTCGACGCCGATTTGTAGTGTATTCGGAGAGATATGAAAACCGCATCACGTCAAGCCAATGGATTTGTCAAGATAGAACGACACATTCTTCTATTGAATACTCTAAGGCATCTGTTACAATTGTCATAACAATTCAAACGTTATTTTGTTGCTTATCTGGTAATATCCTTCAATAAACAAAAACGATCACGAATAATTTATTGATTATCATTTATCCACTAAAACCTGGACTACTGTGTCTCAGCTCAAACAGCCTCAGCATGCCTTAGAAATGGGTATCTCCGTTGAAACAGTTGATCCACCGAGTTCAAATTTGGAGTATATTCTTTCTTTTTATTGGTGGCCCATTTATATATATATATATATATATATATATATATATATATATATATATATATATATATATATATATATATAGTGTAAATAAAAAATATACAGATTCATGCTCAATTACATGAATACTTCTGAAGGAATAAAGCCAGTAGTGAAACAAGTCTGAACTTATACCCTCGGTAGCATGAAAAGCCTACAAAATACAGGGGTTTTCGTTTAAAGTTACAGACTTGGCAATATGATTATTAAGTACATAGTTTCAATATGAAGACATCGACTCTCATCCCTTTAGTAGTTTGAAAAATTTTTCCATTCGATATAAAGTGCTTCCAATCCATTTTAGGCTTTCTGTGTAGAGGAGTACATGCACGCAGATATTTCCTTTCAAATATTCTTAATCTTTTCCAAAATTGGACATCCATACCTCAAAACTGGTCTAACTAGGGTCATGTAACAGAATTAATGTATTTGAAATAAAAGTGTCGTTGTAATCCAATGAAATTAAACGCAGAAATGGCCATTTATAAGATTAACTTGTCCTTAAAGTTTCACAAAGATTGAGTTGTTTTTAACGAGCAGCGGTTTGAACTTTCCTGTATGACTTTACAACAATATGCGCTGTATTACAACGGAGCTATATGGCTATGGAACAATATGCGCTTTTTACCGACTCAGAGACTACAGGCTTGCCAGGATTTGCATGAAAGTTTCAGGAATGATAAGTACTATGAATGTTTTTGAGGATTGGTTCAACTAGTGACATCAGTACTCGTAAAACAAAATGGCGACTGTTTTAAATGAGAAGATTGAATAATTCTGAGCTATTTTTCTCCAATTAGCCCAGTCATATTAGGTAAAAAAAGGGGTCAACCTCGGAATGAAAGATAATAAGCTGCAAATTGGTATGAACCTTTGTTTTGTCATTCTAAATGTTGTCTCAAAAGTCACAATCGTTATCGTGTACGCGTCTCAAGATATTCAAGGTCAAAGGTCACAAAAATCGGTTTTTCGCGAATATCTGGCTTCCTATCGGTTAAATGAGATTTGCATTTATTATAAAAGTTGTAGGCTATAAAATTCCCTACAACTTTTGTTTAAACTTTTTTTTCATACGACCAACCGTTTTGAAGGTAGAGCGCGAAGAGTGCACATCGTACAGTCATATACGGCCTAATGCAAGGTCAAGCGTGAGTTATGGTTATCAGTACGTTATAAAGTCAATTATTTACTTGGAAATTATAATTATTAAACAATGCCTATTATTTATGTACTAACTATTAATTATTTATATTTAATTAAAGTAAGTAACTTGATTATTTATATATAATTATTCATATTTAACTATTTAAGTATAAAATATTATTAATTCTGGATTATATATTTTAGTTTTATTTTAAGTTAAAATGATAGTCAGAGTATATATTTTAAACATATTTTTATTTATTATTAAATACGGCATAATATACATTTATCAAAATGTGAGTTCAAATATCAAAAGTATCTTTGTTGATTTTAATTGTAATGAAATTGGAAATGGAAGCTAATTATCTTCTTCTTGTTCGTCGTCTTCTTCTTCTTGTCGCTCAAAAATGTTCGATTCATTGTCATCATCCTCATTATCTGTCATGTTCATCTCCAAACCTTCCAAAATATCGGGATCATATGTATTTTCTTCATCGGGATTACTTGGATACAGTGAAGCGTTGAGGCAAGCTTGTCCGTTGCACTGGCCGCAAGCTAAAGAACATTGTAGCCCTGATTTTCTGCATCCACAGCGGGAACCACAACCATTTTTGCAATTGCAAAATATTACGTTTAGTAGTTCGGCTGGTGCTGGAGGTAATAACGTTCGTATGGGCTCCAGGATTTCATTTTCAAGCATCTAGCCCCATTCTTTAGGTTTTAAGTCCTTCCCTAACCACGTTTGAATCTGGTAGTAGACACGTTTTATGTGTTGATGAGCTGCTACACTTGTTGGTGGAAGTGTTGACAGTTGTACAGGTTTATTTAGTTTTGTAAATTTGATGAATTGCGTGTAGCGGAAATGATCAATGTTGTCCTCAGATTTTGGAGCATTATATAATGCCAACAAGATGCGCACTCCATTTTCTAATAATGTTTGTTTTGGGCAGTTTTCTTGTTGAAATACTTCCACCAGTTTATCTAAATCAGGAATTTTTTCCAATGCTCTAGTAACAGTTTTTTTTCCTTTTTTAAATAGCGCAGAAGTCGTGTCACAGCCACTGAATGCGTGTAAAAATAAAATGTGCTTTTTAGTACGAGGATATTGGTCAAAACTTTTAGTAGAATATATTTGTGTTTTGACTTTAATTAAATATAAATAATTAATAGTTAGTACATAAATAATAGGCATTGTTTAATAATTATAATTTCCAAGTAAATAATTGACTTTATAACGTACTGATAACCATAACTCACGCTTGACCTTGCATTAGGCCGTATATGACTGTACGATGTGCACTCTTCGCGCTCTACCTTCAAAACGGTTGGTCGTATGAAAAAAAAGTTTAAACAAAAGTTGTAGGGAATTTTATAGCCTACAACTTTTATAATAAATGCAAATCTCATTTAACCGATAGGAAGCCAGATATTCGCGAAAAACCGATTTTTGTGACCTTTGACCTTGAATATCTTGAGACGCGTACACGATAACGATTGTGACTTTTGAGACAACATTTAGAATGACAAAATAAAGGTTCATACCAATTTGCAGCTTATTATCTTTCATTCCGAGGTGAAAGCCCTAATATGACTGGGCTAAATTTCAACATTTAAGGTACATGCTATTAACACTGGATTAACTTTAAAGAATAACTGAAGTTAAGTACTTACGATTCACAAGTGAAACAAGTCGGGGAGCTAGAAAAGAGCTTCTAATAGAAGGGCTTTGTAAAAATCCCAGGGTTCGAAAAAATTTTCTGATACCATGAATCGATGACTTGAACTATTCATCATTCTTTGGGTAAAAAATCGTTCAAATTTATCCAAAAGATCCAGAGTGCCTTCCATAAGCACATAACAGCCACGATTTTGTTCCAGGCTAAATAATTTTTCTGAATGCTTGCCTCATAGCACATGTTCAAGCTAAACACTATTCCTTGAATTTTAGTGAAAATTTGCAGAAAATTAGAGTGCCTAGGTCGATTTGAAATATATCAACATGTGTTATTGGTGTTGTTACTCCATACAATAGATAGCGATAATTCACTTTCTTATGATTTGATTCTCATGAAATTTTATAGGCATAAAGGACTTCTATCAAGATTTTTGGGGAAAATGTTAAAATTTAAAAATCATATTATTAACAGAGTTGAGTGCATTTTGATTTCTGAGATATTTGTTGCCCTTGTACTCATAAAGCCTACCATCACGATTTTTTTAGGTCTTCGGCTCAAAGGCGTTCAATCGCAAGGAGAGGGGACACAAATATCATTTGTGTATTTTGCCTCCCCCTGAACCCCTAATGCAAAAAATGACTTTTTCTGATTTCGAAAGTGCTCAGACCTTTCATTTGATTCCCTACTCGAATTAATTTAATGAAAACAATTTTTTAAGGGCCACTAATTTATGAAAGGGACCGCCTTAAAAAATTTTGAAATATTTGATAAGACCTATACTTTTGAGAGACCACCAACTCTGACATTTTTACAAAGTTTGAGCTTTGTAGCTTCTATAGTTCCTGAAGAAATTTTTTGCAACACACAGATAGATGTACAGATAGACAGATGGACTGACAGGACGTAAAGCCAGTATGTTTTTGTAAAATTTCTTTCACAAAGCCGTAAAAGTTATGGGGGTACATCTAATAGCAAATAGCTTAGAGTTTGAAATTTGTTGAACTTTGCTTATAATAATAGGCTTTAGCATTTTTGACAGTAAAACTGTGTTAGTATCGTTAAGTTGGAAGAAATCAGCCATTTAAATAGTTCTTTAAAATATCATTTTATTGTATGAGTCTCAATAAAATTTACAGAAGAAATAGCCATATAAATTTTCTGCGATTACAACAATCATATACGATTTTTCTACTACCTGGGCTTTCCATCGAACCAGACACTATACTTTTGATTGGATTTTCTCTAATTTTCAGATAAGATGAAAAACAAAAGTATATATAAGATTCAGGCTAGTTAATGATTTAAGCAATATTGGAACGAAATGTTAGCTGGTTAGGGTAAGAATATATTTGTTTCAGATGTTTTAAAAGCTTTTTTTGAATTAAGTCATTCTACATACCCGCATATTGTAGATTAAGTACAAAACCCTTCTGACATGCGCGTAGTTCTGTCTAACTAGCTTGTTTTGCACTGTTTAGCATGATTTTGACATTTTCAGTATAGTACTGGTACTGACCGAGATGAACACTGAGATAATGAACACAGGATTTATGTGGAACCTTTTCTAAATTACCCTACCCACTCATAATGTGGGAATCCTTTCAGTTACGTTTCAAATCTCGACTGGCCAAACAGAGCGTTAGTCAAAATAAAATTACTTCGCACTTCTGGGCATTCACTTTCATTCGTAAATTGTCGGTGTAGAGTTGCATACCAGTAAACATGTTTTGTAAATCACTCTGAACTTATTTAGTTTTCGGTCTACCGTATAAACTATACGATTATTAGTCAGAGCTACTAATGATCACATCGGTGAAAATTGGTGCGTTAAATACATTGCTGTAGACCATTCATGACTTTGAAATTGTTGATTGTCGTCAGGTTTCCATCAGTAACAAAAACTGATTCCTCGTGCAACGTACTGCACATCTTGGCGAACCTGTGCTAAAAGAGTTTAAAAAATCAGCTCATTTAACTAAACTATAGTGAAGGCTTTCTCCATATAATAGAAACATACTCAAATACATTGTCTATTGTTACTTCTCAAATATTTTAGGCTACTTTCGCTATCGCATGTATCAACTTATATTTTTGAGGTAGGGGTTTAATACTTGATTAAGTATCACTTTAAACAGCTTATTGACATTAGATAGCTAGGTGATTGGGTAATAGATTTAAGGGAATGAAGATTTATTTCGTTTCTTCCAGGCTGGAAATATCTTGGTTTGTTTCCACTGTTTTGGAAAATATGACTTATTGAAAATATTATTGTAAAATTTGCAGTAATTGCCATTACTTATTAGAAATTATTGCATAATGACTAAAACATATACAAGTTCAGCAAAATCAACAAAGCAAAAATAATTTACTATTTCTTTGCCGGCAGATATTAAAAATATTAACAGGTGACGGGTAATGAACTCAAAAGTAAAATAATGAATTCTTCTCTAAAAAATCAGAAATTTCATGAGGAAAGAAAGCAAGCCAGAATCAAATCTTTATTCATTTCTTCAAAAACAGCAAGTACTAAGACATCACACAGTCATAGAATCTTAATTAACCCGAAGTGAATTCTCTTAGTTGATTAAGCGGTGGTCTTTTATTTTTACAGCGTGGCGCAAAATCAATCACCCTATCGGGAGATGTTAGAACTTATACAAAAGGCGTTGTCTGTAATATATTTGTGAACTAGCTAGCTGCAGAATACAAACAGACAAGCAGTTGTGTTCTATACTCCATAAGAGCATGGAATAATCATCATGAGCGACGAGGCACATTTCTATGTAAGTGGTTACGTTAATAAGTGAAATTTTCATTTCTGGGGACTCAAAATCCACGTGTAATGCACAAATAGCCATTACATACAATCAAAGCCACTGTAAGTCGGGGCGTTCACGAGGGAGGAGTGATTGGGCCGTATTTTTTGAGGACGCGAGTACTGGCAAACGATACAGGACCATGATAAATGACTTATTTATGCCGGAATTGCATAAATGGGGCTTGATGAACATGTGGTTTTAACAAGACGATGCAACCGCACATACAGCATGAGCCACAATGGATATTGTGAAGAAAGTGTTCCCTGATCGTATAATCTCCCGTTTTGGTGATTTTGCGTGACCAACACGATCGTCCGGTATAAACATCCTACACTTCTTTCTTTGGCGCTACTTGAAGTCGTTTATTTATGCTAAGAAGCTTTAGACAATCGCAGACGTTACAGAGAATATTCAACAGGAATGCGAACAGTTATCACCGCAAATCTTGTGGAAAGTTATGGAAAATACGATAAAATGGGCACAAATATGTATATACACTGGCAGCAGCCACTTAATCTTTTCACTGATCTGATCTGGTTGTCAAGTATACGTAGCAGGTAAGTGTTAAACAGTAAGTTCTCTCTCCTTGGGAGCATGAATGTGTATATACGATACACATTATATCAAGCTCCCAGTTCGCGCCAGTATATATAGGGTATAAGTGTATTGTAACATATATAATTTTTTTCCACTTAACAAAAGAAATTTGAACGGCCAAAACCACTCAAAATTATTTTTTATTAAAAAATTTTATTCAAAAACGAAATTGGATGGTTAATTTTGCAGCACCTTGTTTATATCAAATTCAAACAGAAAACGCAAATAAATTCATCTATTCCTAATTGCAATTTGAAGTTATTTGCTTCCAAAAACTTTTAAATTTTTGAAAATTTGTGTTAAAGAAAATGTCCACTAAATGAGTTTGTACTTTGTTAGAAACTCTAACATGTGTTTACATCAGAAGAAAGAAGGACATTTTTAATATAAAAAGGGAAGAATTTAAAATAAAGCAGTTTAATTTGGGTTGTAATTTTACTTTGTGAAAATAAGTATTATAAAAATGGTGGGAACGATAGAGTTTTTTGACTAATATGCAAGTACCATCTCTACCATCACCATTAATTCTATCGTTTCTTATGAATTTAAAGTCTTTGAATGACATTCGGTGACATGCAGTCAGATGGATTTCAGTGAGAAACATGATATCAGGCTTTTGCTTAACGATCAATTCACTGAGATAGTCATGTGAAAGTAGGGTTACAATTGAGTTGAAGTTAATGATGAGACGAAGCGCATCCACGGAAATGTGGCTGCATGGCAAGTTATTTGAAGACATTCGAAAGATCTCAATATTGAAAAGCAAAGTTAATTTCCAAATCGAAACTGTTGAATTATTTTATGAAGCAGCTCATTGTTGCTACTTTTATCATTTACGATATGGTCTGCTGGTGCTTTATTGGCAAGAGTTAATGATACGCAGAGCTTTGTAGAGCTTAAATATATTACGCCATGGTATACTTGTCTTTGTTTCGGTGCTAATTAAAGCATACTCGATATGAGGTTAGATGACCAAATTCACCGTAGTTGACAGAGTATAATCTTTTTGTTTGCTTTGTCTAAGGTAATTTCCATTTAGCGAGGGTGTGAACGTCTTTCAATTTTACGCATCTGTAGTGTATGGTACGTTTGCAGCCAAATTATCGTCTTTCGTACCAATAACACTTCTTCTTCTTCTTTGTAGCATTACAGTACCTCTCAGGCCTTCGTTGTCTACAATAAGCGCCTCCAACTTTCTCAGTCCATTGACCACGTTTTCCAATTTTATAATCCGAGCAGTGACAAACTGTCTCCGTAGACCAAGTAAGATCAGCGTTTCCTCGGTTCCCCCACTGGTCTCCGCTCTTCAGTTCTTCCAGCGAATACTTTTTTGGTTATCCATCATTCGTCCATACGATTCACGTAACCATCGCAGTGCAGCTTCTACAGTCTGCCAATCGTTGAAATCTCCAGTTCATTGAAAATTTCATATAGCTCATGCTTTTATCAAATTTGCCATTGTTCCCCGTCTAGCGCCACGCCAATCAATCGCCTCAGGACCTGTCCCTGGTTGATGGTTTTCAGTATAATTGCAGATGATTGGGTTGGGGTCCTTGTTTGATATCCATAACATAGCATAGGTCTTCTCACAGATTTTCGTACTTAGAGCTTTGTTTCCCTTTATATGCAGCTAGTTTTCAAGTTTTTTAAATTTATTTTGGTGCCTAAATACACAAATTTGCTCACATTTTCGAGACTGTATTCACAAAGTGTGCTATTTTGGGTATTTGAGATACTTCTTCTCAATTTGATCATGTATTTTTATTATTTTCATTGATATAAAGCACGAATAATTGTGTTTTGTTGTCATATTTTAGGAAAATTACTTTAGTGTTTAACAACTGTGAAAAACTTTAATCTCGTTTGCATAGGCTGTCATTTCGCTTGACTTATAAAACAATGGACATTTTGCATTGACAGTTAGATTTGTTATGACGTATTCTTGAGCCAAATTGAATAGTAATAGGTTTAAATTATATTTGTCAAAAGCATCGATAAGTTATTTATTGATACGGACTTGGGTGATTGTCGATGTCATTGTCATTTTGGTAAGATGAAAACACTAGTTTACCTTTTTTTTGGAGACGTCTTCACTCCAAAACTTTGAGCTGCAAGTACCTTACCTGTTGAAAAGCACTTGGACTGCTATCGTTTGCTATTTCAGCCAAATAAAATGGTAACTTTTTGCCTTCAAAAGTTGATCTCCTAGTCACAAAATTTTAAGCAGCAGTAACTTTGATAGCTGATTTTGTTGTCTGTAATGTTTTAAGGATATTGACTGTATTCTCCCCATCATCCAGACCCCTCAACAGAAGGGTCTGATTATTCTCCTCCTTTGGCGTATATGTGAAGTACGGAACACTATTTAAAGCATCTCACGCTAACTTGAAATCAATCATTGATTCGGCTTAGACAGTTATTTTTCAGACTTTAACTTGAAAATTTTTGATTTCCCTACGGCGTTATCCGTAAAAATTTATCGGTGGTACTTTTTTTTTCTATTATTTTAGCCTTGAGGATAGCAGAACCAGTAGTTGGCCTTTCCTTCCTAATTTTTTCCCTGAGTTAATTAATAAAATCATGTTGACTAAATTCTAATTCAATTTTGTCAAATAAGGTGCCTGGCTCCGTACTGTTTGAATCTTTGCAATCCATTGCATCAGTCATCCCTCTAGAACAGCGTGGTAGCTAGCACCATCTATGGAACCTCCAGCGCTTGAACGTTTCGTTTTGCATCTATGACCCCGCCTTGTTTTGCTGCTTAATATTCCCTGGCTATGTAGTTTTTATACAGTATTTTTTTTTAACATTTCATCTTTTTGTTCAATGATATTTGGCACATCAATCATTACTATATAGAGCTTTTTGTCATGCACTATTTCGTTTCCTATTTTAATTTTAAGAAACTTGTCATTAAATATTTATGGTGAAATCGATTTTTAGGGTTTTGTACTAAAATACAAAACTTCATTTCAATCACAACCTATGTCTGCCTGTCCGTCCGTCCATCTGTATGTCACAGCACTTTTTCTCCGAAACTATAGAAGCTACAGCAACGAAACTTTGTGGAAAGTTCAGTAGTGCTGACTTCTTGAAAGTTTTGGGGTGGAAAAATATTTCAAAGGGGTTTTAAGGGGGTCTTCCCGTATAGGGAGGTGACCCTTCAAAAAAAAATTTCACCATTGGTAGTCGAATAGAGTGCCATTGAAAAGGTCTTAATGAGAGCTTTTCAAAACAAGTCTTAAAATTGCCTTATACCGTGGGGGCAGGGGAAGAGTTCGAATGGATGCCTTTAAACCTTAGTCTTACACAAGGTCCCAATACTCTGTAAGTTTGATTAAATTTGTATCATATTCACGGAGATTATATACATGTATGCGGAAATTATATACATGGTAAGTTGAGTACCCTCCTGACATGAGCGTAGGTCTATCTACCCAACTTGTTTATTATTCGTTTTGTCAGGCTCCGCCAACGATAGGAAACTGTCGAGCGCCTCCATACCGGCGGTCCCTAATCTGTATTGTGATAATTCACTTTTCTGTATGTATTGAAGTAAAATTATGATATTTGGTATGTATTCTTAGAATTAATTGTTTCGATGATATGGGAGCTATTTTCAGTGTAAAATGATTTCCAAGCGACATTTTAAAAAATAAGCTCGATAATTTACAGTTTATCACCGTCGAAAAATAATTAACGAGTGACTGAAAAGGAAATCTCAGCTCAAATAATGAATTCTTCTCTAAGAAATCAGAAATTACATGAGCGAGGAAAGCGAACTAGAACTAAACCCTTTATCACTTCTTCAAAAAGATGAATCTGCCAGTACTAAAGCATAACACAGTTCATAGGAATCCTAATTAATCCAAAGCAAATTTTCTCAGTTGTTTAAGCGAAGTAATTCTATTTATATACATCAAATTCAAACAAAAACCTAAATAAATTAACGTATGTATCTTCAATTTCAAATTTAAAGATGTTTGCTTCTGAAAACTTTACAAATTTACGAAAGTTTGTCGAATAGAAGATCGTTTTCAGTAAATAAGTTTCTACCATGCTAGAGTGTTTCTGGTTTTACATTGGAAGAGGGGAGGACATTTGCAATATAAGAAAGCTAGAAATTCAAACATAATAATTAAGTTTGGGTTATAGTTTTACTTTGTGAGAATAAAGTAGGTTTTCCACTTTCTGAGTTCGCTTTTGGTGTATCTTAAAGAGAATTTCGTACTTTCACGTAATATAAAATTCAGTGAATTGTTTTCGTAGTAATTTCATTTATCGGTGTCTGGAACGTTTTCTAGAAAATACGTAATTCAAATATAATAAACAGTAGTGCGTTGCGTGCTATGCTCAACACGAGCACGCACAAATAACTATCAACAAAAGAAACTCCTACTGTGGAGTTGTTATTTTCCCATGTATAATTACGTATAGGCGGTCCAGTTCAAACCACCCGTTTTCTAATCGCAGTATATTCCCACGACGATTCTACACTGAGATTATAACGCATCACTTACCCCAAAATGTCAGGAGAAACAGGTGCACGTAAAAAGCTAATCCATTACGGCATCGATATTCCAACATTGTTGCGTATGTTTTGGACGCGAACCTGGCGCGTATCTTCTACCAACTGCTGAAATCAATTCGAATTCAATAACGATAGGAATTAGAATTTTTCTTATCCTTTAACACGAACTAATATTTCTTTGTAACGTTTCCTTGTTCTGTTGATTCCAACAAGGAAATACACTAATTCCGTTAGTCGTAACTTTACCCTGCATTCAACGTGGCTTTTCTAGGAACACTTTCTTACCCCACTAGCTTCCCGTAACACGGCATCACGTTCGCGACTATTTACATTTTAACGATTCACTTAAACGTTGCTTGCCGTAAGACGTTGGATGTCGGCTCACAGTTTAGGACGCAGGTGAAAAACCGACACTAAATTTCCGCACTTAAAAACGTGCATCAACACAATGAACTGGTGAATGAGTGGGCCTGGAGGTGTAGCTTAGGGATATGTATAATGGTTTCACTGCACGAAATTTTTGGTTCACTCGTACACAAGATACATGACGGTTTACTGGCTTCCAAAGGATTTTGCACTGCACCGATTAAAAACCTAAGCCTCAATAGTCGAGCTCCTTGAACTTTCACGGTAGCGTAATATAAATTCATTCAGTAAATTCAAGACACATCACTGCAATATAACAATTTGATTTATAAATCGGGATAATCATCATTAATTATAACCGCCGAAATTTGTAAGTTATCCCACTTGTATGCGACTTGTCCTAGGCGAGCTTGTGCGTAATCAAAGGACTGCATTGCTCATCACCACAGAAGGTAAAGCCAACACGAGTTTGCTTGTGACCACGATTCAGTATTCATAATACGGTGGAACATCCTTGTAAGTACGATGCGGTATTCTAACTGATGATGGAAATAGGGCATCCCTGTAGTGAAGAACGAAAGCTTCTTTCCAGGATATGAATGTCTCGATTCGACTCGGTTGATACATTTTGTTAAAGGATATGGTACTTGAGCGGTACAATTGTACTTCCATTAGTTAAGAGTTTGGCGAAAAATTTGACAAAGTGGACTATGACCATGTGTTGCTTTGAAATATCCTAAACTGTATTGTTATTTGGATACAATAGATACGCATAAAAGCAAGGCCGTGGCCATTGTGGAGGCGTTAAGGGTCAGAACCCTCCCCCCGAAATGTTTACAAAAATTCATTATAAGGTAACTCAGTGTCGAGTAATTCATTTTGTGTAAAAATTAATATGTAGTCTTCCAAATGGTCCATAAAATCAAGATTTCCCTATTCTGGAATAGAGTACAAACGACAAATCATAAAAAAATCCATTGATAAGAAAAAGGTCACATGAAAATTCTTCTCGTTCAGTTCTTACCCGTTTACACCTGGCTGGACTGAAAAATTATCCACCCTATGTAATTTCCTAAAATTTGCTAGAAGCCTTCTTCAAATTAACACATCTATTTGTTTCAGTTAGTTTCACTGTCATATTGAATTTTCCAGCCAAAGGATGGTGGAGTAAGAAAGAAAGATGTGGAGCACACGATGCGAATGTAAACAAGTTGGGTAGCAGACATACGCTCATGTCGGAAGGGTTTTGTACTCAACTTACAAAATGCAGTAACCAGCAACGAATAAAATCAAGAAACATGTCAAAGACGATTTTATTGGAGAAAATATGAAAAAAAGTTAAATGAATTTTGATTTCTGAGGTATTTGTTATTGCTACACTCATAAATATCTCTCTTGATAATTATTTCAAATTTTTTAGATCACTGGTGTCCATTCGTGAGAGAGGAAACACATTTTCCAGGTATTTCTGACCCCACCCACCCCCTGTTCCCCCACTGAAGCAAAAATTTACAGTTTCAAACCTGTTTTGAAAGGCTCTAATAAATAGTGAAATGAATGCTCTCATAAATAATGAGATGAACATTTTCCCCCTGTATTGTAATCATCGATTCATGGCCAATTTTTTCGAATCCTAGAATTATTACAAAGCCCTTTCGCTAGGAGCTCTCTCCTGCCGCCTCGACTTTTTTCACGTATGAGTATTAATTTAAGGTACTCATTTTCAGTCATTCATTAGATTGAATCAAGTGTTCAAAGGATGCGCCTCAAACGTTGAAGTTGGGGAAAAATAACTCCAAATTATTCAAACTTCGCATTTAAAACAGCCACTATTTTATTTTGCGATTACTGAGACCAATATCTGAACCGATTCTCAAAGATATTCATGAAACCTATCATTCCTGAAATTTTCATGCAAATCCTAGCAAAGCTGTAGTGTCTGAGTCGGTAAAAACGCATATTGTTTCATAGCCGTATGTTTCCAACGTAATACAGCGCATAATGTCCCATAGTAACACTGGAAAATTCAAATCGCTATAACTTCGTTAAATACTATTCGATCTTTATGAAACTTTCAGGACGAATCAATCTTATAAATAGTCATTCGTGTACTGTATTGAAATTAAGAGTACGGTAAAGATTTTATTCAAGAAAACATAAAATCGAGAAATCATACTATTACTAACAAAGTTGAGTGAATTTCGACTTCTCATGTATTTGTTGTTGTTGTACTCATAAAGGCCCTACATTCATGATATTTTTCAAATTTTCAAATTTTGCGGATGATAGGTATCCAATCGCGAGGGGGTTGGGGATTAAATTTCCCATTCCACTGCCCCCTCCCCCCTCTTGGTACTGAGAAGGCAATTTAGAGGCAATTTTTGAAAAGATCTCATTGCGACCTTTCCAATGACACCCTACTACACTACCACGGGTGAAAATTTTTTTTTTGAAGGGTCACTTCTCTATATGGTGAGACCCCCCTTAAACCGCGTTGAAAAATTTTTCCAGCCCAAAACTTTCGAGAAATCACCACTTCTGGCCTTTCCATAAAGTCGCATGGCTGTAGCTTCTATAGTTTCGGAGAAAAAGTGCTGTGACATACAGACGGACGGACGGACGGGCGGACGGACAGACAGACGGACATAGGTCGTGATTGCAATAGAGTTTTGTATTTTAGTACAAAACCCTCAAAAGCAATACTGCACCATTTGTTTTTCACTTTTGGTATGCGCAGTATTCAATCAAGGATTCTGCAGTTAAAATACATTAAATAATATAGTGTAACCTGCTTAAAGTGGAATTCTGTAGATGATGTATTGAGTTTATTATAGCTAAGAACTCGTTACATCGGAAATTATCACCATCAAGCTCTGGAAGGTAAACTTGCAGGGTATTTTTATATGATGGCAACTAATAAATACTACTGCTGATAAAAAGTAGAAAAATTAATCATGCATACATACATACATACATACAAATTTATTGAGCGTTTATAAAGGGGCTTTCCAATAAGAGGTGTTATTTTGGATGGCCCGCTATTTCAGTAGATGTCACTTTTGAAATTTTCATTTTTTGACTTTTGACAAGTAAGAGCTATGTCATTAATATAAATGGAACAATACGCGCTTCAACAATGCATTCAAATCATTAAAATTCACTACAAAAATGGTAAAAATTTGCAGAGACGGTTCGTAAAACTCGAACATTTTTGGGTCGTCGTGAAGCAACTTGTCGGACCACAATACAAGAATTGGTGGGAAAATTCGAGCTGTTGGGATAACTTAGTGATATCATCCAAGAATAGAAGAGAATATTGCTGCTGTAGCCGAAATTGTTGAAGAAAACTCAGGTTTCTCCGTTCCTCGTCGTTCTTTGAAATTAGGCATTCCACAAACGTCATTACACCGTATTTTGCATAAATCTTTGGGTCTTAAGGCTTATAAAGTTTAGTTAACACAAGAACTCAAGCCTGTTGATCATCAACAATGTCGTGCCTTGAAATGCATGAAAATGATCCGGAATTCCATCGAAAAATCATCTTGAGTAATGAGGCCCATTTCCACTTCGGTGATTTCGTCAACAAGCAAAATTGTCGCATCTGGGACTCAGAAAACGCAGGAGTTATTGTTGATAAGCCTTTCTATTCACAACGTGTGACTGTTTGGTGCGGTTTATGGCCCAGTGGAGTCATTGGACCTTACTTTTTCGAAAATGAGGCTGTAGCAACAGTTACGGTGAATGGATTGCGCTATCGAGAGATGAGTAATGATTTTTATGACCGGAATTGGAAGGTGTTAATCTGGACAACGTTTACCTTCAACGAGATGGTGCTACATGCCACACAAGCAACGAAACCATTGATCTTTTACGGGAAAAGTTTCCGGACCTTGTTATCTCTCGAAAAGGTGATCATAATTGGCCACCGAGATTTTGTGATTTAACACCTTGCGGTTTTTTCCTTTGAAGCCACATGAAAGAGAAGGTCTACACCAACAGCTCAGCATCGATTCAAGACCTCCAAGATGAAATTCGTGAGGCTATCGAGGACATAGGGCAGCCAATTTTCGATTTGCTTTTGGAAAATTTCATGAAAAGGATAAAGTCCTGTAAGCGTGGTTGTGGTGGTCATTTGCCTGATGCTATTTTTCACTATTAACGGCATATCTTTTTCTTAATAAAAAAATAAACATACGATCATTGATATTAAAAAATTCCATTTCTCTTTTAATATCAAAATAACACCTCTTATTGGAAAACCCGGTACATACATGAATATACAAGAAATGAACAAAACATACTGACAGCGAGACTAATTATCTAGTAACTAAAGAGAGGTAAAATTCGGTCGTAACCAATACAATACGAGTACATTAAATAATGATATGCTTAGAATACGTCATCGCTCAATGACTTTATATGAATTAAATGAAACAGAAATTCACTCGTTAACATGATATATAACTTTTAAATTTAATAAAGAGATAATCTACAAAAAGATTAAATAGATAGATAGAAATTCACCTTTGCAATAGGAAATAACGTGTGATTATGTTGTATATGTATATAGGTATTTTTAAATAGTGGTCTCCGGTAGAGCAAAATAATGGCTTATGAGCATCAGGTATTGAAGGCGTAAGCAGTAGATAATTATCAACACACAAAGATTTAATAGAAGAAACATATCCATCTTTACTTTCAATATTGATATTTGGATTAAATAATTCTCAAATGAAGGAATCAGGATGAGAAATTTAATTAGATAAACGTTTGATACTCAATTCAAACATATAAAATAAGATCGGTTGAATTTTGGTCTCGTCGTAAAGAAAATTGTTATTATAATATTTTTTATTTGGTCGTCTACACTTAGAGAGGAATTTCTTAAGAATTTTACGTTCGGAAATTTGCAATTCTTCTGCAACGGTAGATGAGACAGAGCGCCATGCTGGGAAACAATAGGTAATCATTGCTCGAATTAAGGTTTTATACATCAAAATTTTGGTACTAACAACAAATAAACTTGAGGGGAGAAGGGCCAACACTGCAAATGCTCCAATGTTTTTTTTTAACATTGCACGAGCATATTCATTGTATTTTAAACGATGGTGAAAATTAATACCTAAATATTTAATTGAAGTTTTAAGAGGTACATGGTGATCATGAATTGAAAAAGTGAGTAACCTGCTTTCAGCAGGCCCAGTACTATAACCTTTGCCATACGCATTAGGAAAACATATAATTTTGCATTTTTCTGGGCTAATATTCAAAGCCCAATCATCCAAAAACTTCCTTAAAAATTAAGAATATTTTAGTTTTGTCTAAAGCAACTTGCGGACTTTTATTTCTTGCTACGATGATAATGACATCTACATATACGAACATTTTCAGATTGTTATCAGAAATATGAGAAAAGTTGAAAGAAATATCGAATAAATAATAGTTGAATAAAGACGGACCAAGAATAGATCCCTGTGGAACTCCGGATAGAACATGAATTAGCGATGAATAGTAACTTCCAATTTCAACGGACATAACTCTGTTTGAAAGAAAACTAATAATAATGTGACTTATTGGGATGGGGCGATTATTACATAAAAGTTTGAAAATAAGACCATTTATCCAAATCGAACCAAATGCCTTGGCAAGGTCAATAGTACACGCAACTGTAGCTTCCTTGTTTCTAAGACCAGAGTAAATTGTGTTCTGAACAGATACTATGGTATGTTTGGTGTAGAATTTCTCTTTAAATCCAAATTGATGTTTTTGGATAAGTGGTTTAGAGAAAATATTAAATATACGAAAGGTATTTTTTTCCAGAATTTTTCATGAATTTGAAAGTAGGAAGACTGGTCTAAATTTATTGATATCTCCACCCGAACCTTTGTTTGGCAATGAAAATAAAGTGGCAGTTTTCCAAGCTGTTGGAAAATAACCGTTATTAATGCAATTATTAGCAAGTACAACAAGAGGCTGACAAAGAGAGTTACAACACTTCCTGGTAACACAATTTGGAATTCCATCGGGACCAAACGATTTTTTTTCTATTCAAACCAAATATTGGATAGTCGAAAAAGTATTGAACCTTTCCTGTCACTAGATGGTGTTCGTTGTCATATATCAGGCAATACTAACTAGACTGAGTCAAACTGACATGGGTTTGAAAGGTGACATTCCAGTCTACAATTTAAATATGCATAGTTTTGTATTTCGTCATTCCTGTCAAAAGTTGTATTCATTTAAAAATGAGTGAAATTTCTGTAAAAATTCGTTATATTTTACAATATCACTACAATCAAGGTGAGAATGCATCGCTGGCTCATGAAAAAATTTGTGTGATCTACGGTCAAGATACTTTATCAAAAGCCACAGCCAAGAGATTGTTCGCTCGCTCTCATTCTGGAAATTTTGATGTCAAAGATGCACCTCGCTCAGGTCGACCAGTCACTGAAATGACATTGCTAAGGAACTGAATATCCATCACCAAACAGTTTTGAATCATTTGCGTGAAGCTGGATACGCAAAACAGATCGACGCTTGGGTGCCACATGAATTAATACAAAAAAATTTGATCGACCGAATTTCCATTTCCGAAATACTAATAAAACGCAACGAAAGCGAGCCACTTTTGAAGCAAATTATTATGGGCGATGAATAACGGGCCAGGGTCAAAAACAAGTGAATCATCACAAACGACTTCAAAGCCAGAATTAAGACCAAATGAAGTTATGCTATGTGTATGGTGGGATTGGGAGGGAATTGTTTATCATGAGGTGCTACAGCCTGGCCAAGCACTCAATTCGGCTCTGTACTGTCAGTAATTAACCAGATCGCAACAAGCAATTCAAAACAAGTTGTAGTAGCAGGAGACTGCTCCTGCCAGAAAGATATTGTAAGACAATTAGTAAATCAAACAATATATTCTCCATATCGAAACTTGACCAATATGTAGATTCCATAAATTGAGTTCGAAAAATTATTATGGTTATTATGATTTTAAACTCGTCGCCATCTTGTTTCAAGTGTTTTGACCCCGTTGCTGGATTAGTCATGATAACTCATAGATATTACAAACCATTTCTAACATTTCTACCAAAATTCCTACATATTTCTAGTGTCTAGGTCCGTTGCAAGCGTGTATCTCCCTAGTATCACGTGTTAATGTTGTTGTAATTGTTAAATATTCAATCGGCTGTTACTTAGCTGTTAATTGCTGTTTATTATTGTGAAATTTTCGAGACACATACAATTACTTTAAAAAAACTTGAATTGTAGGCTTTGGAAAATTTAAGGGTCCCATCTTGATTTTATGGGCATAAATGTAAAATCTATCAAATGTACTATTATTAACAAAGTTGATCGAATTTCGACATCCGAGGTATTTGTTGCCCTTGCACTCCTAAAGTCATGCTTCTGTGATTTTTTCATATTTTTATGGTCAAGGGGGTCCAATCGCGAGGGGGGGGACACAAAATTTTCGTACATTTTCCTTTCCCCTACACCCCTCAAAGCAAAACTTGTTAGTTTAAAACCCGTTTTGAACAGTTCTCATTAAGACCATTCATTTGATATCCATATTGCCTTCTTGTTATGAAAACTTTTATTTCGGGGGCAACTCCCCTATATGGGGAGCCCCCTTTAAAGACCTTATAAATTTTTTTTCGTGGTGAAGCTTTGAAGAGGGCGTCACTTCACACCTACTTACAAAGTCTTATGTTTCTAGCTTATGTAGTTTGCGAGAAAAAGTGGTGTGATCCACGGACGGACGGACGGACGGACACACAGGACGCGATTTTAGTAGGGTATTGTAAAATGATTTTAACAATACCCTTAAAAAACCGGCTAGAATTAATCAAAAGAAAGGGCGTTGTCTTCCATTATGAAAATGCCAGGCCACACACATCTTTGATGACCCGGCGAAAATTGACCGAGTTTGGCTGGGAAGTTTTAATGCATCTACCATTTGTTTCGGTCTCTGCAAAACTTCCTTAATGAGGAAAAATTCACTTCATAAAGGTACTGTGAAAATCACTTGGCCAAGATTTTCGTCGATAAGCCACAGAAGTTCTACACAAATAGAACAATGGCTCTGCCCAAAAAAACGGCAAACGGTCATAAATAATAATGGACAATATGTACTTGAGTTAAATCCATTTTAAATAAAAGAAATATTCAATCGAAAAATGACAAAAAGGCTCAATGATTTTAAGACTTGCCAATATACTGGTTGGGCGAAATACAAGCTGCTTTTAAAAAATGCAATAAAATGAACAAAAATCAATTTTTTTTTCGTATATATGACTTTACTCGCAAAAACAAACCTTCCCGTTAGTTTTCAAATACAATTTTACTCATATGGCTGCCACAGCTAACGTGATAGTAGGCCATCCTCTCAACCCAATTTCCCAAGACATTATCGATGGTTTCGGGCCCTATCTAAGCAATCGTTTGTCGAATATTCAATTTCAGTGCTTGAATCGTTTGTGGATTTTCCATATAACATTAGTCTTTCAAAGCGCTCCACAAAAGGAAGTCCAATGGTGTCAAATCACAGCTTTGAGGTGGCCAAATAACATCGCCATGGCGGATTATTACACGATTTCCGAATTTTGTGCGTAAAAGATCGATTGTTTGATGAGCTGTATGACATGGCGCACGATCGCGTTAAAACCAAAGGTCAGTCAAGCCCAAATCCTCTGTCTCCGGCCACAAGAAGTCGGTCATCATGCCTCAGTAGTACTCCCCGTTGACTGAAACATCATCTCGAGCCTCATTTTTAAACAAAAACGGTCCAATGATGCCATCACTCCAAAATCTACACCACCCTGTCACCCGCTGAGGATGCATTTGCTTCTCGACAATCACGTGTGGGTTTCCCGAGCCCCAAATGCGGCAGTTTTGTTTGTTCATTCAGCCGCTGAGATGAAAATCTACCTCATCAGAAAAAATGATTTTTTGAGGAAAATCGGCATACAGCTAGATGTTAATATTCCCCATCATTGTTCAAACGTAAATCGATTCATTTTGTTCCGCAAAAGGTTAATGACGCCACACTAACATATTTTTGAACAGGAAACTGCTGTAAGTACCAAAATAAAATTTGATTTAAAAACAAACTACTCACTGGCCCACCCGTTATATATATATATATATATATATATATATATATATATATATATATATATATATATATATATATATATATATATATATATCTATATCTATATATATATATATATATATATATATATATATATATATATATATATATATATATATATACTCGTATATATATATATATATATATATATATATATATATATATATATATATATACTCGTATATATATATATATATATATATATATATATATATATATATATACTCGTATATATATATATATATATATATATATATATATATATATATATCCTCGTATATATATATATATATATATATATATATATATATATATATATATATATATATATATATATATATACTCGTATATATACTCGTATATATATATATATATATATATATATATATATATATATATATATATATATATATATCGAACATCAAGCCCGGCGCAAGAGAAATGATTGGTTTGATGATGAATTTCAGAATGCGTTAGATAAAAAGAATCAGGCGTTCAGAGAAAACGTAGGTAGGAGGTTCAGGACAAAGAGAGAACACTATGAAAATCTCAAAAGAGTAGTAAATGAGATAATTAGGATGAAGAAAAGAAAATACTATGACGACCAATTGAGCAGTATAGACTTAAGCCTAGCGAGCAACCATACGAGACAAGCATACAAAGCAGTGAAAGGCCTTAAACATGGTTATCAGCCCAAAACCACGCTCTGTCGCGATGACATCGGCAATATCATCGCTGATGAAACCAAGATTAAGGTAAAATGGGCATCATATTTTAAGAGCTTCCTTAATCCTCCACTATGCTCCAAAGCATCGGAGCCTATATATGTCTGCGGAGAAATTCCATTCGCCCCTCCAACTCTAGATGAAGTTTGTTCCAAAAACCAAAAGAATAATAAAATGCCGGGCACCGATGAGATTCCAGTGGAGCTCATCAAATATGGTGGCAGTAGTGTTCATAAAGCTACTCAAAAAGTCATCTAGCACATTTGGCAACAACAACATGAGCCAAAAGAGTGGAGCCAATCAATTATATTCCCTCTCCACAAAAAAGGTGACAGGCTACGGGGCAAAAATTATAGAGGCATATCATTACTTTATATGGCAGACAATATTTTTTTCTAAAATCTTAGAAAATAACATCGGATAATATGCCAGCAGTATTATTTGGGAGTATCAAGGTGGTTTTATAGCAGAAAGATCGACGAAAGACCAATTGTTCACTTGAAAAGTGCTGGGAGTTCAACGTAGACATACACCAAATTTTCGTTGGCTTTAAGCAAGGATACAACAGTATTGATCGTAACGTACTGTAACAAATAATGCTTTGCTTTGGCATCCCAGCCAAATTGGTCCGTCCTACCAAAATGACAATGACGTCTACGAACTCCCAAGTCCGCATCAATAACCATATATCGGAGTAAATCAAAGAGATGGGCTGGCCCCATGGCAATTCAATTTGGCTCTGGAGTACGTCATACGGAAGCTACCTGTCGATACGTGAGGTACATTATCATACAATTCGAGCCAAGTAGTAGCCTATGCGGACGACATCAACATTCGGTCGCGGTCATTAACAACTGCCAAAGAACTTTTCCTGAAACTCGACAGCGAAGCAAAGCTAGTAGGGCTGCAAATCAATGAAAATAAAACAAAGCTCATGACGTAGTCGAGGAGAAATACCTTAAATATACAAAATATCACACTTGGCGAATATATCATTGAATATTTGAGCAAATTTTTGTAATAAGCGCCAAAATAACTAAAACGGGTAATGAAAATGACGAAATACGCCGAAAACTACAGCTCGCAAATAAAATATTTTGAAGACCAGCTGCATACATAGGAAAATAAAGCTTAAGTTTACAAATCTGTGATTAGACCTGTGTTATGCTATGTATGTGAAACATGGACCCCAAACCAAGCATCCGCAAGTATATTCAACGCTTTTGAAGCTAGACGAGGACGAATTCGATACAACCATGAATTGTAAAAATTTTTGACGAACCCGAGATCTCAACGATTGTAAGACTGTGGAAGCTGCAATGGGCCGGCCACATGAATCGTATGGACGAACAACGTATACTCAAAAAGGTATTCGTTGGGACAACTGAAGGGCGGCGGCCAGTGGGGAAGCCAAGGAAATGCTTTTCTGACTCGGTCGACGAAGACAGTTCATCGCTGTATTCAGAAGCGAAGGCCCGAGAAAGGCTGTGTGGCTACGAAGAAGAAAAGATTATGGATAAGTGTACTAAGTTCTAAGTATGTGAAAAAAATTATCGAAATTGGATGAAAAATAAATAACTCGGAAATTTCAAGCATAATATTTTTAGCTGCTGTTTGCACAAAAGGTTTAATATTTTTCTCTATCTAGAGTGAAATTCTTAATTGAACGAGATTCACTGGTGAGATTATATGCCACAATTATTTTGAAAAATCCAAATTTAAATGCATGCACTCCAAATTGCGGCTCCCAAGTTCAACAAAGCAAGCACCATTCGCTTTTTTAAGCAACTGCTGAAATAATGAATACTTTTCTACAAATGTTTTTATGGCTTAACTTGGAAGTATTCATACAACAGATCCTTTTTTAGGTATTGCAAAATATTGTTTTAGTACCTTACTCGAATTGAAGCCTGTCTGTTCGTTGGTCTCTCCGCTCGTCCGTGCGTTCCAGCAAGTTTTCTCTCGAACAACAACATCAAAAGTAGCGCCCTTTCAAAGTATATAGTACAAAAAAAAAATTTAAGATATTTAAGGGCGTCGCCTTTTATAAAGAGGTGACTCTTAAACATTATTTTTATTTTAAAAGATTTTAGTCTGAACTTTTCAAAACAGGTTCTAAACAAGAGACATTTGCTAGGAGGGATGCAAAGTAAGGGTGAATATACGAAAAATGTGTGTCCTGTTTCCTTGTAATTGGACATCTTTGGACAGAAAAATCTGGACAAAAGAATGAAAGTAGCTCTTCATGAGACAAATACCTCAGAAGCTAAAATTCGATCAACTTTGTTAAAAATAGTACATGTTATGAATTTTACTTTTCCATCTACAAAATCGAAGGATGACCTTAAAATTTGCCAACATTTTTTTTTCTATTGTAAAATGCTTTCGGAAAGTTTCTGGAAAATCAACCCATAAACAGCTAAGTTATAGAAGATTGTAATTTATCAATTTTAACAACAATTACACGTGATACGGTAAATACAAGTTCGCATGATGAAAATTTCAGAAATATTTTAAAACATTGATATGTTGTCATGACTTTCCAAATATTGAGGTCAACAGGCTGGAGATAAAATGTAGGCAAATCAAAATACATAATAACCGTACATTAGTTTCCTGGGCTCAATTCATGGAATATATGCGTCGGCCAACTTTTGATTTTCAAAAGACGTTGTATGATTTACTAATTATTTAACAATACCCTTCTAGTATCAAGACTCTCCTGCTACTTTTCCTTATCCTTAAACAGTGTTTGACTTTCAAAAAGTGGGCCAGTAAAATAACTATTTGCTTATAAAACTAAGGGTACCTACGAGAAATTTGCATTTTCAGCTGGTGGTACCATTGGATTTTTGTTAACCGCTTCCTGGCATTTTTCGTCGTAACAGTTGTTCCTACTTTTCTTTGGCAGGTGCCCCAAGACCTGCTTGCCCACTTCTGTTGCCGCATCTCTTACTACTTTCTCTCGCCGATTTTCTAGTGCTGATTAGTATGCGGGCGCTACTGAGCTATCATTTGGGTTTTGTGTCTGGTACATTGAAGTAAATGATCTTGTTGTTTACAGCTCTTAGAGATGCGACATTGGGATTTGACCCTGATAGGAGCGGAACGGGCGCGTGTCGAGAATGCTGGTGGCCGCTCGGTTTTTCTGAGAACATGGTGAATTTGGTTGAATGTGATTATAAAAATTGTAATCATTGAAAAAAAGCAAAAAATTCGTACATTTCCACTTCCCCTGCCCCCCTCGGTACCGATAAGGCAATTTTAAGACTTCTTTTGAAAAGATCTCATTAAGACCTTTCCAATGACACCCTACCCGACTACCAATAGTGAAAAAATGTTTTAATGGGTCACCTCCCTAAATCGAGAGACCCCCCTTAAGCCCCTTTGAAAAATTTGTCCACCCCAAAACTTTCAAGAAGTCACAACTTCTGACCTTTCCACAAAGTTTCATTGCTGTAGTTTCTAGAGTTTCGGAGAGAAAGTGCTGTGAGATACAGACGAACGGACAGACAGACACAGGTCGTGATTGCAATAGGGTTTTGTATTTTAGTACAAAACCCTAAAAACGATTGAATTTCAAAGATGTATCATTTCCTAAATTCAGTCCAACACCTACATTTTCCTGTATTGCAGACAAAATTATTTTGTACAACGCACTATAACATCCTAGCATTAAATCTGAAACACGATAATGAAAAGCGGCTTGTGAGTATTTGCAGACTTAAAGTGTCTTACAAAATTGGAAATACTAATCAACCCACATAGCAAAAGCTTTCTGGAAGGACTGGAAAGCCTCTGACCTTCACATCACTTGAAAACGAAAAAGGAGACCCGCCAAAGCAGTTTGCTACTACAGGTAGGAATTGCCATAACAGAGGTTACAGTGATGTTGTCTCATGAGCTTTTCTCAAGGATTTCTACGAGGAAGTTTCAAGGCTCAGGCAGGAATTCTGTATTCTGACCACACTTGGTCGTGGCACATTTTATTTGGCCAATGCTCCCCAAGCATGATCTTAACACCACGTCCCGTTAAGTATTTATGACCAAAGTATTCTAGGCAAGCTTAACTAGAGCCTAGTTTCTCAATTTGAACTCATTTTCTAGCTCTAACGTTTTTTTTTTCTTCCTTTAGCCGCGAATAAATTATGACTTGGTCGGTTCCCTCGTATATGTATATGCATGCGGGCTGAGCAAATAGTGGCTACGCTATCTTGTCCCGGGTTTGGGGAGGAATGAAACAACAAGTCAAACAGGAAAGTTTTACTGAAAAAGGCTGAGCCGTGCCTAGAAAAGGGAATGCGTTAAAAATTTTCCCAGGACGGGTCGTAACTCTGTCGTAGATAGCATGATGTGGCCAAGCCGACGTAGATATTCTTTGGAGTTAAATTTGCGTCGAGGCGCTTCGACATGGACGATAGCGTGAAGTCAAAGAAATATTTACATTAGTGGTTTTTGGATGTGCTGCAGTACTTGCCAGGATGGCGTTTCTGCGGTTGATGAATTCCACTTGGTCTGATGCGTGTGTTGGGCTATGTGAATATTACACTAGCTATAGTTCATTCCTAAATTGTTTGGAACGGGTGCAGATCTATCCTACGCAAATTCACCAAATTATAGCTAATTCAACAGTTCTGTGAGAAGAGCGCTATAGCTTCAATATTTGACTACATCGAGAGGTTTACGATTTATGTATCTTTCAGGGAAACTTAACTGAATCCCAAAAACCGCACCGCAGTGATTCTATTATGTAAGCTGCTCTTTCATGATTTAATGATTTTAAAGAATTCTTTACTTACTATAGCATGGTATCATTTAATCCTCGCACCAATTACTCCAAACCAAAAATTTAAAATGATTAACAAATATTTATGTATGATGAATTTTCATAAGGAAATGTTAAAAGTAGTCGAATAGACTGATTAGTTTGACCAATGGGTAGGTTATGTGTAGTTAAAATAATCACGCATGAATACCGATGGGAAACTCATAAAAAAAAAACAGAAAAAGCGGAGTGAAATCCTTTTTAGGGTCTTGTAAAAAAAAAAAATTTTTACAATAGGTATGCTATTAAAGTTGATATCTGGCCATCCGTCAGTGCGTCACAGGTAGTTTTCTTAGGAACCAGAGAAGCTAAAATCATCAAATTTTGCGCACAACTCAGAAGTTATTGGCTAATGAGAGCTTTGTGCTCAAAAGAACATTTTTCGAAGGGTATTAAAGTGGTCTCTCCATACGGATGTGATGTTGATACAAAAAAATTTCACCGAAGATAGTTGAATAGGGTATCAAATGAAAGGTCTTATAAGATGTTTTCATATTTGTTATTAAAATTGCAATATCGATGACAAGGTAGGCAGAGGAAGTGGCAGAATACAAAAACTTAGTTCGTTCCCTGGCGGTTGGATACTAGTGGACCGGAAAGTCTGAAAAAATTATAGAGGTAGCTCTATATGGGTGAACTAACAACAAACACCCGAGAAGTTGAAGTTTTCTGAATTTTGTTAGTAATAGTATAATGTATTAATTTTACATTTACTTGTATAAAATAATTAGAGTAGCCCTATATCCAATGAATTTTTAAATCTATATTGCTACTTATAAGACAAATCAACCATGAAAGTTTCAAAAAAATCAGATAGTATTTACTGATGTTATGTTGACATAAATATTCGGTGATGCATTAACAACAATACATAACTATGGAGCAATATATGCTTCTATTCGACTCAAACACTACAGGCTTGTTAGAATTTGTATAAAAATTTCAGGAAGGGTGTACATCATGCATATCTTTGAAAATCAGTGATATTTCAAATGAGAATATTAAGTAAATTTGCGTTATTTTTACCCAACCTTATCATTAAAAGTACAGGCTATTAACGCTTGACAAAAACTTACATGGTAAAGGAGCAAAATCATAGTTGCAGGTTCCTATAAGGACAATACCTTAGAACATGAAATCTATTCAACATTGTTTAGAATATTAGAACTTCCAAATGTTTTACTTTTAAAAATTCCTTGTCTATAGCTATATTATTGTGTTGCTTATTTAAGAATGTTTTATGAAAAATTATTCGAGAAGAAAAATGTTAGAAGAAGGTGCTTTTGAATTCTCTTCGGGCCATCACTCCAGACGTATTAGGGTTTTGACGACTCTTATTAGATACACACCGGTGATGGCGACCACCATGCTTAGAGGTGAGAGAGTTATTTTCAATTTTCCTACCTATGCGAACTCAATATATTTTTTTAACTACGAACTATATTCAGGTAACATTTCCTACTGTAATTAAAGGGTTTTTCAATGAGAGGTGTTATTTTGAATAGCCCGCTATTTCGGTAGATGTCACTTTTGTAGCTGTCATTTTTTAACATTTGACAAGTAAAAACTACGCCATTTATATAAATGAAACGATAGATGCTTCAACAACGCACTGAAATTATTAAAATCAACTATAAAAATTGTGAAAATTCTGCAGAGACGGTTCGTAAAACTCGAACATTTTTTGGTCGTCGTGAAGCACCTTGTCGGACTACAATACAGGAATTGGTGGAAAAATTCGAGCTGTTGGGACAACTTAGTGACGTAATCCAAGAACAGAAGAGAATATTGCTACTGTAGCTGAAAGTGTAGAAAAAAACTCAGGTTTGTCCGTTCCTCGTCGTTCTTTGGAATTCGACATTCCACAAACGTCACTACACCGTATTTTGCATAAAGATTTGGGTCTTAAGGCTTATAAAGTTCAGTCAACACAAGAACTCAAGCTGGTCGATTATCAACAATGTCGTGTCTTTGCTGATTGGGTCCTTGAAATGCATGAATATGATCCGGAAATTTTTGGTCGTCGTGAAGCACCTTGTCGGACCGCAATACAGAAATTGGTGGAAAAATTCGAGCTGACAACTGAGTGATGTGAAGAACAGCCAAGAATATTGCTGCTGTAGCCGAGAGTGTTGAAGAATATCCAGGTTTGTCCATTCCTCGTCGTTCTTTGGAATGAGGCATTCCACAAACGTCATTACACCGTATTTGGCATAAAGATTGGGGTCCTAAGGCTTATAAAGTTCAGTTAACACAAGAACTCAAGCCGGTTGATCATCAACAATGTCGTGTCTTTGCTGATTCGGTCCTTGAAATGTATGAAACTTATCCGGAATTCCATCGAAAACTCATCTTGAGCGATGAGGCCAATTTTCACCTCGGTGGCTGCGTCAACAAACAAAATTGTCGCATCTGGGGCCCGAAAAACCCAAGAAATATTGTTGAAAGGTCTCTCCATCCTCAACGTGAGACTGTTCGTTGCAGTTTATGGTCCGGCGGAGTCATTGAACCCTGCTTTTTTGAAAATGAGGCTGGAGCAACAGTTACAGTGAATGGATTGCACTATCGAGAGATTATTTATGATTTTTTATGGCTGGAATTGGATGGTGCTGATCTGGATAGCGTTTACTTTCAACAAAAAGGCTCTACTTGCCACACAAGCAACAAAACCATTGATATTTTATGGGAAAAGTTTCCAGACCGTGTTATCTCTCGAAGAGGTGATCACAATTGGCCACCGAGATCTTGTAATTTAACACCTTGCGACTTCTTCCTTTGGGAGCACGTAAAAGAGAAGGTCTACGCCAATAGCCTGGCGTGGATTGAAGACCTCAAAGGTGGAATTCGTGAGGCTATGGAGGACATAGTGTAGCCACATTTCGATTTGGTTATGGAAAATTTCATGAAAAGGATATGGTCCTGTATCCGCGGACATGGCAGTCATTTGCCTTATGTTATTTTTTACTATTAACGGCATACCTTTTTCTTAATAATAAAATAAACATCAGAACATTTATATTAAAAAATTGTATATTTCTTTTAATACTAAAATAACACCTCTTTTTGGAAAACCCTTAACTTGTCTTTGCTAAAATTTAAATTGATCATTTCATCCTTTTCGCATCAATTTAATGTAAATCTATACGATAAGTTTTTGCTCTACAGTTAATTTTTATTGCTTCGTGCGGATATTGATCTCGTTTTCGGATGGCTCCGATAGCTACACATGTGACTACACACAAAGAATTTTCATAAGTAATTTCAAGCTATCGTAGGCATCCGAAAACGAGATCGATATCCGCACGCAGAAATAGAAGCTCACTGTAGAGCAAAAAATTATCGTATAGTTTTGCATTAAACTGATGTTAAAAATTGTGAAATGATCAATTCATAGTTTTATAAATGTCTCTTTGCCAATTTTTTTAAGTTAATCGTTCGGACCAATTTAATGTCAACCTATACGATAGTTTGCTCCACACTGAGCTTTTTTGCATCGTACGGGCATCGATCTCACTTTTCGGCTACCTTTATTAGCTTTAAATAACTTATGAAAATTCTTTGTGTACAGCTACATAATTGAGTTGCATTAGTAATTTCAAAATATCCCGTTAGGGTATTACTTATGTTCGCTTACATATTCGGGCTTGTATCAAGTTGAAAATGAAACTCTCTGAAAAAATCGCCCAAAAACAGGTATTTTTGAAAATTAAATTGCGTTTTTTATACAGGGTTATTCATTTCGTGGTAGGAAAGTATAACCCTGCCATTCGACATTTATCAGAATTATATGTCATCCAAAGCATGTTTTTTTTAGTTGAAGGTTTGCCATTTAGAAACATGGATCGTTGAACAGTCGAAGAACGTGCTAAAATTATTAAATTTTATTATAAAACATGGTGATACTGCTGTATCAACATTTAAGGCTTTACGAGCCAATTACGGTCGACATAATCGACCTACACAGCAAACAATTTCGCATACAGTGAGAAAATTAGGAGACACTGGATCGGATATTGATATTGCAAGGCCTGTGCATCATCGCAACATTCGTTCTGCTGAAAATATCGCTGTCGTTGCTCAAAGTGTGGGGGAAGACCCGAATTTGTCGATTCCTCGACGTGCTCAACATTTGGGCTTGTCTTACGGCTCATTGTGGCGGATTTTGCATTTGAATTTGCATCTCAATCCATACAAAATCCAACTCACTCAAGAACTTAAGCCTCAAGACCATACAGAACGCAGAATTTATGCGAATTGGGTGATTGAACAACAAGCCATGGGGAACGATTTTTCAAACAAAATTTTCTTAAGTGATGAGGCTCATTTCTCGCTCAGTGGTTACGTAAATAAACAAAATTACCGCATATGGGGCTCTCAAAATCCTCAGGTGATCGCAGAAAGGCCTTTGCATCCGGAAAAAGTGACCGTTTGGTGTGCATTATGGTCTGGTGGTGTTATTGGCCCGTATTTTTTTGAAAACGATCAAGGAAGAGCCATTACAGTCAATTCTGGCCGCTATGGACGGATGTTAACCGATTATTTTTGGAGAAAAATTGAAAATTATGATCTGGAGAAGATGTGGTTCCAACAGAATGAAGCCACAAGCCACACAGCACAGGCTAATCGAGCACTTTTGCAAGAGAAATTTCCAGGACGCGTAATTTCGAGATTGAGTGATGTCAATTGGCCCGCAAGATCCTGCGACCTAACACATTTGGATTTCTTTGTATGGGGCTATGCAAAAGATCGTGTTTACGCAAACAATCCTCAAAATCCTGAGCAATTGAAAACCAATATTCGTGAAGTTATGGCCGAGATATTGCCGGAAATGTGCTGAAAAGTCATTGAAAATTACCTCAAAAGAATTGAGGCTTGTAAGAGGTCCCGTGGAGGACATTTGAATGATGTTGTGTTTTAAGTATAATGGCAAGGTTCAATCTTTATATTGAATAAAAAAATTTGTTTTCATCTGAATACTTTATGTGTTTTCGCTAGCTTTCCAAGCGTAAAATGGATAACCCTATACATTTATTCGTTGACCCTGTGGTGTAATGGTTCATGAAAAAAGATCACCTTTTAAAAGTTACCCAAAAGAAGAGTAAAAGTAATTATATTAGTTTTAGAAACATGCCCGTCTTTGTGAGTAAACTAATTAATATTGTTCCTAGTAAATGGTATCTTTCAATAGCAAAGAGGAATTGAGTTTGAATTTAAGAAAAAAACGCAAAACAAAAATTTTTTTATCTTCCGAAGAGAGCAGTCAGGAAGATTCAAAAAGCTATTCAGAAGCTGCAGAATCCAGTGAAAAAAGTGACGTTAACAGTATCAAAGAGTATAGTAGCAGTGATAAAGGTGAGTAATCAAACGAAGCAAAAGCAGAAAGTAGTAATGAAGTGTCAGAAAATAACGAGGAAAACGAAGAATGCAGCAAAGAAGACAAGGAAAGCGGTATTCAAAGGAACCGGTATGAATTTAAACGAAGTTACCATGAAAGTATAGAAAATAATGAGCTAGCGGAAGTAAACGTACATAATTCATAGTCAACATGGACTTCTATTGGTTGGAAACGATACTTTTTCGTGTTTTTATCCAGAAACAATTAAATATTCCTACATTATGCAAAACAAATCCCGCGTTAAACATGAAAAAATTTGTAAATGGGATTTAATCGAAATGAGAGTAGAAAAACTAATTCATACGCCATTTGATGAAAGCAATTAATCAAATGGATTAATTGGAACAATCAGGAAATGTAAAATTGTTGTTCAATCAGAAATAAAAAAATTGTTTTGAAACAGCAGAACCTTACTCAGAGGCACAAAAATTAATAAATGATAACGAAACGGCGTAACAAGAAAGAAATTTTGATAATTAGTTCTACACACAACAATTCAATGGCAGAAGTAAAGAAATATACTAAAGTCCGTTAAAAAAATGTGAGTTATTTATGACTTTAACAATGACATTCTTCTTCTCCTTCGTAGCCCTACAGCCCCTCTCAATCCTACGCTTCCTGCAACAAGCGCCCCCAACTATCTCGGTCCATTAACTCACCAATTTTGAAATCTGATTTGCGATAAACCTATGTCGTTGACCGAGTCTGACCAGCGTTTCCTCAGTTTCCTCACTGGTCTCAGATGATTGTATCGAATTCGCCATTGGTCCCCATCTAGCTTCGCTCTGAATATTCGCCTACGCTCGAAGACGTTTAATATATTTGCGGATGCTGGGGTTAGGACCCATGTTTTACACCCAAAGCGTAACACAGGCCTTATTACAGATTTGTATACTTGGAAATTTGTTTTCCTGTATATGCAGCTGGCCTTCAAGATCGTCAAAACTGAATAAAATATTTTATTTGCAAGCTATATTTTTCGGAGTATTTCACCTCTTTTATTACCGGCTTTGGTTGTTTTTGTGCCTAAATATTTATGTACAAATTCGCCCACATTTTTGATATTGCAATTGTAATTTTTTTCGTCGACTACGTCATGAGGTTTGTTTTGTTCTTATTGATCTGTAGCCCTACTAGTTTTGCTTCGCTGTTGAGTCTCAGGAAAAATTCTTTAGCAGTTGTTAACGACTGAGGCACAATATAATTGTTATCTTCATAGGCTAACAACTTAGTTTGACGAATATAGTAACGTAATTCTTGTATCGACAGGGCAGTTTCTGATGATACATTCCAGAGGCAAATTAAATTGCGATGGGGCTAGCTCATTCACCTGCCTTAGTCCGATATTTGTGTCAAAGGTCATTGATGCGGACTTGGGAGGTTGTTGATATCATTGTCATTTTGATGCGCCGAACTAATTTGTTTGGGATACCAAAGCAAAGCGTGAGTATACTATGGATTATAGTTTTGCTGCTTTCGCTTGCTACTTTTTTAGCGAATAGGGAATATAATTGGTTGGATCCACTCGTTGGGCATATGTTCTTGTTGCAAAATGGATGCTAGATGATTTTATGGATGGCTTTTAGAACACCGCTACAAACATATGTTATGAGCTCTACTGAAATTTCATCAATACCCGGCACCTTATTATCCTTTTGAGCTGTTATGGTGGAATAAACTTCATCCAGATATGTTGGAGCCAATGAAAGCTCTTCGGGAATATCTGTAGGCTCCAACGTCCAGGAGCTGTGTGAAAAATTAAGGAGTTTTTTGAATAACATAACACAGTTTCTATCAGCGATGATTTTGCTGGTGCCATCACGACAGAGCGTGGTTTTGGGCTCATTTTAGCCTGTTCACTAAGTTTTATACTTGTCTAGTGTTGTTGGTTGCAAAAGTTACATCGATACTTCTTAATTTATCATCACAGTATTTTCTTTTCTTAATTCTGATTACCTTATTTGCTTTTCTTCTGATATTTTTACAATGTTCTCACTTTGTCCTGGTTTTCCATTCTATATATTCTTTATATGCCTGGTTATTTTTGTCTAATGCATTTGTAGTAACCGTGCTGTCTACCTAGGCAGACTGCCTGAAAGACCTTTGCGAAGTAAATACCTTTTTTATAAAAATAACGATGCAATAAGTGCGGAATAATTTGATATGCAACTTATTAAGATTGTTATTTCTTACCCGCACTAAACCCCGCAACTAGCGTCGCTACTATTATAAGAATTTTTTTTTTCAAAAATGAAAATGAAAAAATTAAATAAAGCTACAAAAAAAATGATAGTGGCAACCCCCTTTGCGACGCAATCTAGCAAAACAATTGCAATTTCGATGGAAAAAAACCTCCGTTACGGTCATGAAGAGGCTCATTGAGAGAACATTGTAAAGCGGGACTTGGATTGAAGAATGTCGAGGTGTATGCAAAAGTTATAGTCGGTGTAAAATTAGTTTACGTTTTACGTCTGCGTGTCGATTAAAATCTGCAATCGATAAAACGCGTGTTTTTTTTGTCGTCGATCTGTAAATATGTGGCAATGATACGTAATAAGTGGGGAAATTTGTAAAATGTGTAAACGTCTTGGATTGTCAGTCCCCCCATTCTTTGTTAGTTACAAAATGTTTAGGAAATATTTTTGTGTCATTACAACTGTAGTGGCGACATCCGTACGGAAGGCCTGAACGTGTGTGTCACTTTTTTACAAATTACGTGTTGGGGAATGGTTCGCACCCGGAGTGAAATTCATACGAATATCTTAATCTTTAGTGAATTCTCCAGTAGCATTCACAAACGTTTACGTAAATGAATGTTCGTGTAATATTTTTATTAGAGCAATATGTACAAAGTGTATATTGTTGTCGAAAAAGTAATTCAAACTTATTAACATGCTTGGGACGATTTTTAAGATTTAGAAGTAATTTTTTTGATAGCTTCAATCTTTTCAAACATGAATGAAACACATGAGTTTTTTAAAAAGAACCCGTCGAACGGAAAAGTTACAATTTATTTAAGAAAGCGAGACCCCATTAAATTACAGGCCTTACCCGCCCCTCAACGAGCGCTCGTCGGCGGACGACTGGGTAAGTACTCTATCTTAACGTTTTCCAAATTTTATTCGAATTCATGGAAATCGTATAATTTACTATATATCTTGCGTTATTTCACTTTTTGTTTCAAATCATTTAAAAATTTAGACAAATATAAAGTTTAGTATGCATGTTAGTTTAAATAAGTTTACATATGTATGTATTTGCAAAACTTTAAATTAGAATAAACGAGTTGGGTAGACAGACCTTAGCTCATGTGAAGAGGGATTTTGTACTCAACTCACAAAACGCAATCATCTGCAACGAATAAAATCAAGAAATATGTCAAAGAGATTTGCTCTTTAAAAGAAGACCTTATCTGAAAATTTTAAAAAGAGTGTCTGGTTCAATGAAAAGTCAATAAAATACCAAAATATTGGGTTATTGTTGTTGTAAGTGGAGAAATTTCAAATGAATGTAACTTTCGTGAATATAATACGAATTTCATCAAACTTACCGAGTATCAGGACCTTGTGTAAGGCTACTTAAATTTTGTTGTGTTTAAAGGCATTCATACGATTTTATTGGAGAAAATATGAAATTCAAAGATCATAATATTATAAATAAAGTTGAACGAATTTTGACTTCTGAGGTATTTGATATTGTCATACTTATTAATATCTCTCTTTAATTTTTTTTACAGATTTTTTAGATCACAGGTGTCCAATTGCGAGGGAGGAAACACATTTTTCGTATATTTTCCTCCCTGTGCCCCCACCGAAGCAAAAACTGTCAGTTTAAGAACTGTTTTGAAAAGCTCTCATAAAGTCCTTTCATTGAATAATCATATCGGTTACCTTTGATGATTTTTTTTTCAGGGGCCACTCCTCTGACTGTTATCATCGATTAATGGCATCAGAAATTTTTTTCGTACCCTAGAATGGTTACAATGCCCATTTGTCGGGAGCTTTCTCCTGCCTACTCGACTTGTTTCACCTATGAGTATTAATTGTAAGTACTCATCTTCAGTCATTCATCAAATTGAATCAAGTGTTCAAAGCATGAACCTTAAACGTTGAAGTTGGGGAAGAATACCTCAAAATTATTCAATCTTCGGAATTAAAACAGCCACCATTTTGTTTGACGATTACTGACACTAATAGCCGAACCAGCTCTCAAAGATATTCATGATACTTATCATTCCTGAAACGTTCATGCAAATCGTAGCAAACCTGTAATGTCCCTGCCCACGGTACTTTAAGATATGTTTTGAAAAGATCTCATTGAGACCTTTCCAATGACACCCTGTTGAGAAAAAAATGTATGAAATGTCACCTCCCTATATGGAGAGACCCCCCCCCTTAAACCCCTTTAAAAAAAATTTTCCACCCCAAAACTTTCAAGAAGTCACCACTTCTGACCTTTGCACAAAGTTTCATGGCTGTAGCTTCTATAAGTGTTGTGACATACAGACGGCCGGACGGACGGACACAGGTCGTGATTGCAATAGGGTTTTGTATTTTAGTACAAAGCCCTAAAAACTGTAACTTTGCATTCTTCTATGTAATATAGTTATACGGTAATTTCAACCTGGTGGAATTGTTATTTATTTAGTAGTTTTGGTAGAAAGGTTTTAATTAGCGCAAGAAATGTAATCCATAGTTGGTTTTACTGAACTCCATTTGACTTACGTCGATATTATTGCTAGGGCCTGTTCAATGACTCAATGTTACAGCTCTGTTGATGTTGTATCTGATTTGGCAAGGAAATTGAAAGAAGCCTATCGATGGAATTCTACTTCGTTTACTTAGATTTTCATTTTGTAAAGGTATAATTATGTATACAACTAGTTTCTTGTATTCAACTTTTACGTTGTTGAAAAAAAACGTGATCGAATACGGCTGGGTATAACATAGTTTAAAGCATGACAAGATTGAAAGAGGAGTATGCAAGGCGAGCTTTTCTAGATAACCCTAAAGTTTGCTCGTAACAAAGTCTGGAATGAAAGTTTTTCTTTAATAAATATACGTTTTCCTTAACCAGAGGTTTTGAATAATTTCTGTATAAAAAGTGATTACAGACATTCAAAAGCCTAACCAAACTGTGTTGCAATGAAGCCAAAAGTCTCAAGATTTTATTTGGTTACAATGAAAGCAAACATTTTAGCAGTTTTACAAAACATAGATAATGAGCTATTGTCCTTTCTTATCTGTAAATCGAAGTGGTTTGAGTCCCCAAGGAATCTTGAAGTTAAAAACAGTCATGATAGAAACATCGAAACTCAATGATCAAAAGATAGCAATGTGTATATAATGCTCCACTCACTTAGTTAGACGTCAATTTTGCAGATTCAAAACAAGCCGGGTGTAACACTAGGGCTGTCTTTATCGTATGTACAGAGTGTGTAATGCCACCAAACCACCAATTTTGTTGAATGTCGATTTTCATTTAGGTGGTCTATTTTTGGTTCATTCGACAAAATCAGACCATAGTAAGATATTGTATTCTAAAATTTATCAATTTATTAAAGTTATATTTCCTAAGCATACTCGACTTAAAAAGTTTGTGCATTGTATTCGAGAATTAAAACGAAATTTTGAGTGGCCTATACTGAACCACTATAATTAAATAAAAGGTCGTCAAAATAAACATATATTTATCATCTTCATCGTGTGTTTCGCTTACTACACTAGTGATGGTTAAGTGATATTCCTGCAAGTAGTGCTTTCTACTTTCTCGGTCTATTGTCTCGGTCTATTTCGAGATCCGAGTAGTTATGATCTGTCTTGTAGCAATCGAGTAGTTGCCTAAGCAAACTGCTCGAAAACCTTCATAACACCTATCCAAAATTTTAATTGCAGATTTGAAAAAAACATTTCTACCTGCATTTGTTAATTTTAAAATTCAAATCTGCAAAATTTCGGACATGAGAACACTGAAATAATACAGCCATCCACGGATTGCATTGTGAATGCAATCTAACTTGGCTTAGCTAGAAGCTCGGCAATTTACAGTTGCGACACGGAGAAGTAGACGACGGACAAAAAAGACGGGGAGTCTGTTATGAATCGTCACCGCGAGCCCGTTGCGACGCCCGAATAGCCTCCGACTTTCCTCCTACTTGCTTTTAATCGCCACAGTGATCACGCAAAAAGCTATTATTGGTCGTCACCGCGAACATGTCACGGGAAGTGCACCAGCAACGGGGCGTTCGAAGTTAACGATACAAATAAAAGATTCGATTAGGGTGTGATAGACCATCAGAGATAGTGGGTGCAATAAAACGATAAAAATCGGAATAGTAGTGTTTATGTAGCTGCCTAGTGAGATCATTTAAGTTCTATTGCGAATTGATGAAGTGTCATCCGAGGGTGAAAAGTACAGTCAGTGGATCGATGGTCAATAGTGCGTGGATTAAGCTGATAGCCGGTAACTGCCTGTGATTTATTATTATTGTATTGGCTCTGGTTGATGCAGCATCCACTTGGGTGTATGCACTGTCATCGTCGTTGGAGCTTGGTTTTTTCGTTTCGCTATGTTTATGTAAGCAGTTTTTGCATGGAAACTCCTCTACCCGTAAAAATTAGATATATATCTCCCAGCTGAGCATTGAAATTCTTTGACGGTTCTCTTTTATCATATAAACTCCCGTAATGTGCATCAAAACGGTAGATGTTAACGCATTTCGACATACCTTTGTTTGAGACTCGTTATATCAAGCATTGAGTAATTAAGTAATGCTGGAGTGGACAATTTCGACACAATGTGGTTGCGAAAAACCCTGCGACCATTTTTCCTACTGCTACGCTCTTGTTTACAACCTAGAGAGAGCCAAATTGCACAAGCAAACATGGCTGCTGCTCAACGAAAACAAATTTTTATGCTATCCTAAGAATTTGTTTTCTATTTGAAAAACCATCACCATTATGAGGAAAACATGCAAAATATTAGCATATACTTAACTTATCTGTGAAAGGAAACACCTACCGATCCTTTTCGACTATAATTTTTATACGAAGGCACTACACATTTCACTTTGAAATTGTAAAGTAATTTCACAGTGTCACACGTTAAAGTTACTTGACTCACAAACTACCATCGAATCTTTAAACACTTGGAACGAATTTAGATCGCGAACACTTTCCACAGTTTTAATATCGGATAAAATTCGCGACGAAACTTGCAAATTGGCCAATTTGGCGTCCAATTTGCATCAGTCAACTTGACAGACAGATCGCATCTAGTCAGCTTCGGAGACAAGAAAGTGACCAGCAAGAGGCAGATGGGGAGGAAATGACAGGCAGTTCCCTTGGAAGAGAGCAGAAACCGGTCGCATGTTCTCTCATCCATTTTATATGAGCTTAGCCCATCCAGTTCTTATTCATCTGAGATATCAAGGGTTGCATGAATGGAAAAACGCGCGAATCAACCACCAGCAGTTTAGATCGGCCAGAAACATGTTGATTACGATGTTGAAATTTTTCAGACATTTTTTTTTATTTCGTTTCATAACTCATTCATGAATTGTGTCTTGGTGGGCTAATGGATTGATTTGCGTTTATTTCGCGAGCTATTATGGGCAGTTGAGGGTGACTACAGATGATGAATTAGCCTTTGGCGCAGGGAACTTCGTTTAAACATTAATTTACTACTCTAGGCGAATAAGATACAAACCGCAGTTAAACTAGTTGGTTCTTCAAACCGTATTAAGATTTTGCGATTTTTTGGTAGTATAGGAAATATTTCAGGCCTCATGGTAAATCACCCACATCGTCAGTGGGCACCCAGCGAGGCTGTTGGGTAAGCACCCTTTTTTTAATTGTTTATCGTCTTCATTCATTGTTGTAAAACTTATCCATCACAGTTATTAACATGTTATTTTTTTTTTAATATTTATTGCATTGGAGTTCAATCCCTCACTATTAACTAGCAGATATTGCGTAAATTATAAATAATATATATTGCAGATGATTGAAATAATGACAGTATTCCGATTTGATATCTATTCAAAGTAGGCCTTTACGCAGATGTTTAAACGATCTCGTTAGGTATAATAAGCAAATGGCACTTGCCAGCTTGGAGCAGTCCTTTTGCACAAATTATAATCTTGGTTTTGTAGTTTTCTTGTATGATAACATGCTAGTATTTAATGGTAATGATTTATAAATGCTATACTATATAATAATCCATTGAAATAATTATTGAATCACCGAAAATTTTGTTGTTGTAAATTTCACATTTGAATAAAAGAGATGTCTGGTTAAGCCATTACCTTCGGTCTTTCCACTTCACTTGAAATCCTGACTGGATATGGGACCTGCAACGATGGCCGGCCCTTCAATTATAATGAGCTGGCCATTGGGCAAGCTCTCTTCTTTTCACGATACAGGGGCTCTTGCCCGGGTAAAGTGGCCTTCCGCTTGCGTGCCCTTTTATGGTATAGTGTTATGTGATCCATCACATAATACTATTATATAAATTGGCCACGTTTATGTTTCTTATTTAAGGGGAAAATTCATACAAGTTATGTTTGTAAGAGTTTTTCCCTTAATAGGAAATATATGGCCACGTCTACATTTGGATCATGATCTGGTTGGGAGAGTTTAAGGGGCACTGCTTCCACCTGGATACTCCACTCTTATTCAGGGACCATAAGTATTGTCGGTAAAGACGAAATAGTCCCAAGTCTCGTCTGTTTTCGCCAAGCCCAGTTTATTGTTCAGTTTGGCAATCTCTACCCTTAGTAGGTTACCTCGGCCTTGACACCATCGGAGCGAGTCGTGTCATCCATCAATTCGTGAATGTGAAATTTTTTTATAGTAAGCACTTATGCTGGCAAAAAGGACCAGCCCAACGACACTGCAATGCAAGCCTGCTAGCGCATACATGCGTAATCAAACAAGGCCAATCTTGACGAGCCCCAACGCTCTCACTTGCCTGGGCAGCAGATTATCGCTGCAGTTGGACATATTTTATACAATCCAATACACTAGAGCATTCGCAGTCCGAGGCAGGCCCGCGTTTCGTCGGTTGTCCCACCGGTCTCCAGCATATAGTTCTCCCAACGTATATCTTCTTAAAATGATTCAAATAGCATCAAATCATACAATTTGTTCCATACCCAACCAATTTCAATGGTTACTGTAGTTTTTTAGGGTTTCGTAAAAAAATATCACAATGCCTTGTTAAAATTGGTACGTATCTCAAAAAATATAGAAATTACAGTGATTAAATTTTTTTAGCAGCTCAGAAGTTTTTTTGTAATGAAAGTTCCATAGCTGCAAAAAATTCGAAAAGCCTACATGGCTCCTCATATAAGAAGCATGTGACACCTTGAAATTTTCGTCAACAAAGAAAGTTGAATAGGGTATCAAATGAAAGACATTGATGCGATATTTCAATATCAGTTGTTAAAATTGGAATATCTATGACGGGGTAGGCAGGGGAAGTGGAAAAAGAAGACAAAATTGTTAATTATAAATTCATATGATTACCCTTTGATTCACTTAAATTTACCAGTCTGGATTTAAGTAGTTCAAGATAAGTTCTTATATTCTGTACGTTTCAATGAAGTTGAACCGTTTTTATGCAAATTATAGCCATTTACAAGTTCTCCTGTTGTAACACAAATAATTTCGGTTTTTATGCCATTCATACTTTCAATCGAACTAAACGTTACCCTTTTGCTAGAATCTTTTCCGAATTTTCAGACAAAATGAATAATAAAAACAACTTTAAAATTTCGTGCAGTCCTTGATAGCTAGTAATCTTACAACAATATGCTAGCAAGTCAAAATTGAATAGTAATAGAATTTCATTTAAAAGGGAATCTGTACAATATTTACTGTGGATGTCGTTAAAGGGTTTATTCGTTATTGGTGTCTGAATGTCATATGTTTAGAACGAAATTCTTCTGTCATGTATTTTGGCAATCTAACTTGCTTCCTCGTTAAAATGAATCACAATATCCAAAACAGTGACAACAAATATCTTGCATCAAATTAGGGCAATACCATCAATCATTATGAACTATCATTATCAACGATCACGTTGAAATGTTTAAGGCTAGGCAAGTATAGAAATCATGACATCATCAACAACAAACAAGAACAAAAAGCGCTGATGAGTCACCATTGCTTAATGACTAATGAAGTGGAGAACGTTAAAAAAACGAGAGTGAGAGCGATAAAGTTGCAATGCAGTTGTTACAAAAATTTCAGCTGGAATGAGAAAGAACGATTACAATTAAAAGACAGTATTGATCTTGCAAAAAATTTAAACAAAGGTCGGGCACCTAAAGCGCTGAACAATATAATTAGAATATGTATATCAAAGCATCAACATTTATTGTACATTATCATGATTAATTATTTTAATACTTGTTGAAAACAAAGAAAAAATGGATCAATTATATTATAAATTCCATTTAAAAGAAAAAAAAAATACTTTTATCTTATACCTAGCCTGTTGACAGTTAGGTCTGTAATTTTTTTCTAAGTTTGTTATGCAAAAAGAAAATAAAGCCTCGTTTTAACTTTTGTGTGCTTATGAAGACTGTATTTAAATAATTGTTGTGCTCATATACAAGAAAATTTCAAGTTGGTTTCATTTTTGTGCTTTGATTGTTCAAAGTAATTAGGAGGTAACGACAACCTTTTCCAAATTTTCACCTTTTCCAGTGATATTTGACTCATTAATCATATGTTTTCCATCTCATTAAGTGTATACGCCACCGTGTGTATGATTCAGTTAACTCAATAATTACTATAGCATTTTAACATACTCGTACATTAAATAAATCTTCAATCTTCATAATCCTCATACTCTTATTTAAAACATCATCAGCCGAAAAGTAATTTTTCATTATGCAAAAGCATCTCTAATTACACATAATTTTCTTTTGGCTTTTAAAATCGCAATTCTTATCAACAGGAGATTGTAGCAGACATAAAATTAAGATATGATAATATCAAAATACGCGAAATTAATGAATCTTAAACCAAGCATGTAAATTTCCTAAGATTCATGAATAATGCCATGGGATCGCTATTACATTGATGTTGGCAGAGAACATTGGAACGATGAAGGATGCAGTAGGCGTAACCATGAACACATCCTTGCGACATTGTGTCGTATTTTAAGGATGTTCAGGCTATTTCCGTTTGTGGTACATACGTGAATATAATGGGGTTAAGAGGAAGATGGGTATTAATTCAAGTTTGACTGAGTTTGGCTTTATTCAAGTGAATTTTTCTGAAGTATTCGGCTGAAAATTTTCAGGAAGGTTTAAGAATTGAATGAAAATCAAACACTTTAAGCATGCATTCGATAGATAAAATCACGTTTTTCAATTTGAAACAAGTTGAAGCAGCAAGTGAGTGCTCCTGCCAGAAGGGTCTTCTAAAACAATTAGTAAATCAAACAATTTATCCTGCATATGAAAACTTGACTTATATACAGATTCTATAAATTGAGTTCGAAAAATTATTACGGGTATTATGTTTATAAATTTGCCGCCATTTTGTTTTAAGTCCTTTGACCCCATTGTACAATTAGTCATGTTAACATATTAATATTATAAACCATTTCTAAAATGTTTATCAAAATTCCTACATATTTGTAGTGTCTCGGTCCGTTGCAAGCGTGTATCTTCCTAGTATCACGTGTTAATGTTGTTCTAATTGTTAAATATTCAATCGGCTGTAACTCAGTTGTTTATTGTTCAATTATTGTGAAATTTTCAGAATGCATACAATTCCTTTTGGGAAATTCACGGGTCCCATCTTAATTTTATAGGCAAAAATATAAAATTTATAGAATGTACTATTATTAACAAAGTCGATCAAATTTCGACTACTGAGGTATTTCTGCCCTTGTACTTCTAAAGTCTCGCTCCTGTGATTTTGTTCAGATTTTTGGGTCAAAGGAGGAGGGGGGAAACAAAATTTTCGTGACACCCTCTTCCCCTGCACCCCTCAAAACAAAACTTGTTATTTTAAAGACCTGTTTTGAAAATTTTTCATCAAGACTTTCCATTTGATACCCATATTGCCTACATGCCTTGAATTTTTTTTTCTGGGGCCTCCCCTATATGGGGAGACCCCCTTTAAATACCTTATAAATTTCTTTTTGTGGTGAGATTTTAAAGAGATCGTAATTTTGCACCTACTTACAGAATCGTATGTTTCTAGCTTATGTATTTTACGAGAAAAAGCGATGTGATACACGGACGGACAGACGGACAGGCAGGACGCGATTTTAGTACGGTTTTGTGAAATGATTTTTTGGGCACCTATAGCTCAACGGGCAAATTTTTAGAGGGACAGTTTGTTTCGAAAACCCAGTAATAATTGCCAAATCGGATTTCTACTCTGGGCAGGGCAAAAATATTTAATTTTTATTGAAAATAGACTATATAAAGGGTTCTCCAATAAGAGGTGTTTTTTTGAATAGGGCGCTCTTTCGGTAGATGTCACTTCTGAAGCTGTCATTTTTTAACATTTGACAAGTGAAAACTAGACCATTAATAATAATGGAACGATATATGCTTCAACAACGCATTAAAATTATTAAAATTCACTATAAAAATGGAGAAAATTTGGCAGAGACGGTTCGTAAAACTCGAACATTTTTGGGTCGTCGCTAAGCACCTTGTTGGACCACAATACAGAAATTGGTGGAAAAATGCGAGCTGTTAGGACAATCAAGTGATGTGAAGAATAAAACCCGTGCACGTCACTCAAAAACAGCCGAGAATATTGTTGCTGTAGCCGAAAGTGTTGAAGAAAACCCAGGTTTGTCCATTTCTCGTCGTTCTTTGGAATTAGACACTCCACAAACGTCATTACACCGTATTTTGCATAAAAATTGGGGTCTTAAGGCTTACAAAGTTCAGTTAACACAAGAACTCAAGGCGGTCGACCATCAAAAACGTCGTGTCATTGCTGATTGGGTCCTTGAAATGCATCAATATGATCTGGAATTCATGAAATGCATGAAAATGATCCGAAATTCCATCGAAAAATCATCTTGAGTGACGAAGCCCATTTCCACCTCGATGGCTTTGTCAACAAGCAAAATTGTCATATCTGGGGCTCGAAAAACTGAAGAGTTAATATTCAAAAGCCTCTCTATCCTCGACGTGTGACTGTTTGGTGCGATTTATGGCCCGGCGGAGTAATTGTACCTTACCCTTTCGAAAATGAGGCTGGAGCAACAGTTACGGTGAATGGATTGCGCTATCGAATGATGATTAATCGTTTTTAGGGTTTTGTAAAATAATTTTACAAAACCCTACTAGTTTTGCGACCAGTCTGTCCGTCTGTCCGTCTGTCCGTCTGTCCGTCCGTCCGTCCGTCCGTGTGTCACAGCAGTTTTTCTTGGAAACTACTAAAGCTGGAAACATCAAATTTTGTGTGTAGGTGTAAAGTGGTGATCTCTTCAAAGTTCAATGACAAAAAAATTTTCTAAGGTATTTAAGGGGGGTCTCCTCATATAGGAGAGTGACCCCCCGAAAAAAAAATTTCATTGAAGGTAGCCGATATGGGTATCAAATGAAAGGTCTTGATGAGAACTTTTCAAAACAGGTCCTAGTTTGGCAAAATTTGCTTCGAGGGGCGCACAGGGAGGGAAAATATACGAAAAATGTGTGTCCCCCCTCGCGATTGGACACCTGTGGTCCGAAAAATCTGAAAAAAATCAGAAATGTAGGCCTTCGTGAGTACAACAACAACAAATACGTGAGATGTCGCAATTCACTCAACTTTGTTAGTAATCGTATGATTTATCGATTTTATGTTTTCTTGGATAAAATCTTGATGGTACCCTTAAATCCGATGAAATTCAGTACGTAGATGCCTATTTATAAGATTGATCTATTCTGAAAGTTTCATAAAGATTTAATCATATTTAGCGAAGTTATAGCGGTTTGAATTTTCCTGTATTACTATGGAACAATATGCGCTGCATTTATTACTATGGCAACATATGGCTATGGAACAACATGCGCTTTTTACCGACTCAGACACTACAGTTTTGCTAGGATTTGCATGAAAATTTCAGGAATGAAAGGTGTCATATATATCTTTGAGAATCGGTTCAGATAGTGGTATCAGTAATCGTAAAACAAAATAGTGGCTGTTTCAAATGCGAAGGTTGGATAATTTTGAGTTATTTTGTCCCAACTTCAACGTTTAAGGTGCATGCTTTGAACACTTGATTCAATTTAATGAATGACTGAAGGTGAGTACCTACAAATTACGCTCATAAGTGAAACAAGTCAAGGAGGTGGGAGAGAGCTCCTAGCAAAAGGGTTTTGTAACCATTCTAGGATTCGAAAAAATTGGCCATTAATCGATGATAACAGTACAGGAGAGTGGCCCCTGAAAAAACAATTCATCAAACGTAGCTGATATAAGTATGAAATGAAAGTTTTCATGGGAGCTTTTCAAAACAGTTGTTAAACTGTCAGTTTTTGCTTTAGTGGGGGCACAGGGGGGAAATACATGAAAAATGTGTTTCCTCCCTCGCGAATGGATATCTGAAATAATTATCAAGGGAAATATTTATGATAACAAAAACCTCAAAAGTAGAAATTCGTTCAACTTCGTTAATAATAGTATGATCTTCGAATTTCATATTTTCTCCAATAAAATCGTCTTTGACATGTTTCTTGATTTTATTCGACCTGGCGACTGCATTTTGTGAATTTAATACAAAACCCTTCTGACATGAGCGTAGGTCTGTTTACCCAACTTGTTTATCGCCAGAATTGGGTGGTGTTGATCTGTACAACGTTTACTTTCAACAAGACGGTTCTAGATACCACAAACGCAACGAATGATCATTTGCCTGATATGTGTATGGTAGGATTGGAAGGGAACTGTTTATGATGAGATACTTCTTCAGTGAAAGTAGGACTGCAGTCTTTGTATATTATTTGCTTAGGATAGCCATGAGCTTTGCGTGTAATGTTGACAAATTGAAAAAAATTTCTTGGGGTTTTCGATTATATTTTCACCTATAACATTAACATAGGCCTCATTGGTCTCGCATGATTTCGATTGAAATTCTTTTGGAAGTTCATCATACTCCTTTTTAGGGTATTTTAAAATCATTTTACAATACCCTACTAAAATCGCGTCCTGTCTGTCCATCCGCCCGTCCATCCGTATGTCACACCACTTTTTTTCGCAAACACCATAAGCTAGAAACATAAGATGTTGTAAGTAGGTACGAAATGACGCCCTCTTCAAAGTTTCACCACGAAAAGAAATTTATAAGGTCTTTAAGTGGGATCTCCCCATATAGGGGACTTGCCCCTGAAAAAAATTTTCATCGAAATTCACTCAACTTTGTTGGTAATAGTATGATTTATCGATATTATGTTTTCTTGAATAAGATCTTAACGGTGCCCTTAAATTTAATAAACCGTACACAGATGACTATTTATAAGATTAATCTGTCCTGAAAGTTTCATAAAGATCGAATAATATTTAACGAAGTTATAGCGATTTAAATTTTCCTGTATTACTATGGAACAATAATGCACTGTATTACTTCGGAAACATACGAGTATGGCTATGGAACAATCTAAGCTTTTTACTGACTCAGGCACTACAGTTTTGCTAGGATTTGCATGCAAGTTTCAGGAATGATAGGTATCATGAATATCTTTGAGAATTGAACCAGCTAGTGGTATTAGCAATCGTCAAGCAAAATAGTGGCTGTTTTAAATGCGAAGATTGAATAATTTTTGAGTTATTTTGCCCCAACTTGAACGTTTAAGGTGCATGCTTTGAGTGCCTACAATTAATACTCATGGGTGGAACAAGTCGAGAACACAGGAGAGAGCTCCTAGCAAAAGGGCTTTGTAATCATTTTAGGATTCGAAAAAAATGGCCATGACTCGATGATTACACTACAGGGGAGTGCCCGCTGAAAAAAAAATTTCATCAAAGGTAGCCGATATGAATATCAAATGAAAGTTCTTCATAAGAGCTTTTCAAAACAGTACTTGAACTGACAATTTTTCGTTCAAAAGGGCAACAAATATCTTAGAAGTCTAAATTCGATCAACTTTGTTAATAATAATACAATACATTTTATGAATTTTGCTTTTTTGCCCATAAAATTAAGATGAGACCCTTCAATTTCCCAAAATCTATAATTTAAGTTTTCTAAAAGTAATTGTATTTGGTTCAAAAATGTCACAATAATTGAAGAATAAACAGCTAAGTTACAGCCGATTAAGTATTTTACAATTGCAACAACATTAACACGTGATACTAGGGAGATATACGCTTGCAACGGACCTAGAAACTACAAATAAGTAGGAATTTTGATAAACATTTTTAAAATGGTTTGTAATATTGATGTGTTATCATGACTAATCAAGCGACGGGAACAAAACAATTGAAACAAAATGGTGGCGAGTTTAAAATCATAATGACCATAATAATTTTTCGAACTCAATTTATGGAATCTTTATATTAGTCAAGTTTTGATATGCAGAATATATTGTTTGAGTTACTAATTGTTTTACAATACCCTTCTGGCAGGAGCATCTTCCTGCTACTTCGACTTGTTAATTTTGTTGTTCACATCCAACCTCTTTTGCATAGTCTTATACAGTTTATTTCTTCTGTTCCTTACAGATCGAAGATCACTTTCCAACCAAGGTTCGGATAATATGTCCTATTTTCTAATTTTGGGTACATACCTGTCAACGGCATCAAGGATGTGCTGAAAGAATAAATTTACTGTTTTAATTATATCTAGCGTTGAAAACTTGGTAGTCCAGTCGATATTAAAAATATGATTTTTAATGCTCTCTGAATCAGCATTGCGGAGATCGAATACAATCGAATTATTGTACAAAAGAGGGTTTGAAGCTCCAGCAGTGGAAAATTCAATAGACAGTGCGGAATGGTGGAGGATATTTGAGAACAAATTTTCAACGCTACTAGTTTTACTAACCACTACATCGTCATATGCATTGGTAAAAATAAGATCTAGCCAATTGTCATTGTAATTGATTGTCGAAGCGATCTGCTGTGAATCATTGCCATAAAATTTAGAAACAAGGATTAAATCACTGTGGTCAAGAAGATTAACTGGGAGGAGACGATTGTCAAGTTCATCGATCACAAACGTTAAATTGGGCGTGTTAAATGCTCCAAGCATTATAATTTTATGTTCTTCATTAGTGAGGGCTGCGAGTGAAGAAATAACTCCGCATGCATCATTATAAACTACCTCGCTGGAATTTGGAGGAATAAATAAGGTGCTTTCCATAATAAACGAGACTTTTGTCATGTGGTGCCATCTAAAAATGAGATAATGTCGTAAAAAGCTACAACCCTTCCTGACTTCCAGTGAAAGTTTGGTGACATTCGGTTCCATGGAAGCGAAGTTATTGCGTCTATGGTGACAGTATGTCTGTATCATCGGTACAAAAATGAGTTTCGAACAAAGAGCTAATATCAAATTTTGTTTTAAAATCGGTAAAACGTTTATCGAAACATTTGAATTGATGAAAAAAGTCTATGGCGATGATTGTCCATCTCATGCCAGAGTTCATAAGTGGTTTACAGGTTTCAGAGATGGTCGTGGACATAAATGATGATGAGCATACGGGCCAACCAAAATCAGTAATCACCGAAAACTCCATCTAAATTTTGCGTTGATTTATCATAAATGAGCTGAAATCATCGTTGAAACTCATGGAATCGGAGTTGAATATCTCCAAAATATCGATTTATCGCATTTTGACCCATCATTCAGGCTTAAGAAAAGTCTTGGTATGTTTTGCTCCGCACAATTTAACTATTGACCAAAAACTGCTCGAAATTGAACATTCGAAACACATCATTAAAGAGGCGAGAAAAGACGAGAACTTCCTTTACAATATTGTAACTGGTAATGAAATGCAGTGTTTCCAAGCTGAATCCGAAACCATCCGGTTAAGTCAACGACCATTTGCTTTTAATGATTCCAACCGAATTGTCCACAAGAAGTTCGTGCCAACGGGGCAAACCGTCAATGCAATTTCTTATCTTAGCATTTTGAAGCGTTTGTTGCATCGTATTCGTCAAATTCGGCCTGAATACCACGAAGAAAGAGGCAGGCCTTTATTGCATGATAATGCACTATCTCATCGATCCACGCATGTGACAATCAATCACTCATCTTTTTTGCCTGATATGGCCCCCAGTGACTTCTTCTTTTTCTTAGCACTAAAGCCCCTCTTGGGGCTTCGTTTCCTGCAAATAGCGCCTCCAACTCTCTTGGCCCATGGACCGCATCCTCCAATTCCAAAATTCAAGCAGCGATGAACTATCTTCGTCGACCGAGACAGATCAACGTTTGCTCGGTTTCCCCACTGGTCTCCGGCCTTCAGTTTTCCCAACGAATAGCTTTTTGGGTATCCAGCCTACTGCAGGTTCCTTCAAAAATTTCAGACAGCTCATGGTTTTATCGAATTTACCATTGGTCCCCGTCTAGCTTCGCTCTGCTTATTCGCCTCAGGACCCGTCACTCACAGGCGTTCAATACAATTGCGGATGCTTGGGTTAGGGTACATGTTTTACACCCATAGCATAACACAGGTCTTATCAAAGATTTGTATACTTGGAACTTTGTTTTCCTGTGTATGCAGCTGGTCTTCAAGATCGTCAAAACTGAATTAAATATTTTATTAACAAGCTGTATTCTTTGGCGTATTTCATCTCTTTTATTGCCCATTTTCATTATTTTGACGCCCATGTACAGGAATTCGCTAACATTTTCGGTATTGTATTCGCCAAGTGTGATATTTTGTGTATTAGAGGTATTTTTCCCCGACTGCGAAATGAGCTTTGTTTTATTTTCATTGATTTGTAGCCATACTAGTGTTGTTTCGCTGTCGAGTTTCAGGAAGGGTTCTTTGGTAGTTGTTAATGACCGTGACAAAATGATGTCATCCACACAGGCTACTATTTGTTTTGATTTGTATAGTAATGTACCTCGCGTATCGACAGGTATCTTCCTTATGACGTACTCCAGAGCCAAATTGAATAGCATGTGCCCACCGCATCTCCCTGCTTTACTCCGATATTTGAGTCAAAGGCATCGGTGAATTGGTTATTGATGCGAACTTGGGAGGTCGTCGACGTCATTTTCATTTTGGGAAGACTGACTAATTTGGCTGGGATGCCTGAGCAAAGCATTATTTAGTATAGTACGTTACGATCAATTTTGTCGTATGCTTGCTTGGTGTACGTATACGTTGAACTCCCAGCATTTTTCAAGTACCTGCTTGATACCCGGGTTATTTTATTAATGCGTTAATTGGGAAGCAAGTTGAGTGTATGACCAGATTTCTGCTATAAGCAAAGTCGATCAGGTACTGGCCATTTTCATTTGTTTCATCGTTGAGGCTTTATCCTCTAGTCATTCCCCGATGAGATAGCTCATTGCCAACTTTAGCACTGAAATCACCCAGAATTATTTTTGTCTCATTAATAGGCAATGAGTTGACTCGTCTTTCCAGATGATAGGAGAACATTTCCTTCATTTCTTCATCCCTCGATTCGGTCGGGGCGTGAATATTAATTTGAAGAATGTCGCTTTTATACGGATTGCACACAATCGATCGTTTATTGCCTTGAAATCAATAACGTGCAATTTGAACTACCTATCCACAATAAAGACCGATCCGAATTCTCGTTTTCCAGTAGGCTTTTCACTTTTGAATATTGTGTGCGATCTAATGCCTCGAAAATTATGCCCAGTCCAGTTCGTTTCCTGAATTGCCAGTATGTCTAATTTATGTTGACTGGCCTGTTGTAACAGGTCCCCAACAGTGCCAGGATAATTGAGTGATATGACATTCCAGCTGAAGTTACCAGCGTTTCACAATAATTTGCTTCTCGTGTGTTAATGAATACATTAGTTAGCAAGTTTCTGAATGATGGTACATTAACGTATATGCATAATATATTAGAATTGAAATTAAAATTTCAGTGCCGAACGACTTCTGTGAAAATATTAAATAAATAAATACACAAGAAAAATATATTTACGTAGCGTTTGTAGCTGTGAGGAAGAAAACTGATAAAGAATTTTATGAGAAATTCAAGGAAAATGTTCCATCCTTTCATGCTTGATAGCTTATTTAATACGTCTGAAATTTATTGTTCTTATAATGCTACAAAACAAATTTTTAAGTTACAGCAAAAGCTCTTAACAAATGTATTTATCTTTCCTACATACTTTTTACATTCTTTTTTGCTCACCGCATCGTTCCTCGCAAGGAAGAATTTTTAAGATGTTTTCAACTGCTGGAACAGAAAAAGGAACGTTTGTCGGACATGATAAATATACACGGGTACAGAAACAAACAACATTCTCTATTATCTCAGTTTCATGAATGTAGAGGTGGATGTTATCTTCTTACCTTTAAGTAATGGGCTCTCATACTTCCTTATCGGCCCTTTATAATATTTAAGGAAGATGTTAATTATTTTATAAACTTTAGAAGTTTAACTGGCTTCTGCCGAATTACATTTTACTTAAATGAGCTGCGATGACAGAAGTTGATTTGTGTAGTACTCGTATGATGTGGGATGATTTCATTTAGAATAGAAGAATAGAATCCGACCACATGTGTACGAGTGTTTTCCGAGAAAGGGAAACGGAAAAGTGGATGCGAATTCATATCCAATTTACTTTATACAAATTCAAGTGGAACACAAGAATTGTTCAGCGCTTTGCGGCTTTATTGCACGCCACGTAGCATATGGGTAGGGTAAACATTTTGTTGAAGAAATTAATATGCTGTACGCAGGCTTGGTACCAAGCGCGTTGAATAGATATGCCTATGTATATGTAGAGGCTAAGGACGAAAATTTTTAAATTTGTTTGAAAATTCAGGAAGTTTACATTGAACAGAAAAAATGCAAATCGCTTTAAAGAGTCAGCCATTTTTATTGCATTGATAAAATTTATATTATTATATCTGGCACATCAGGTCTTTAAACCACCTTAAACTGCAATCATAATATCAATCAAGTTTACCGACCTTAACGTAAACGCTTAAAATAATTACAAAGAATATGTTCATGACTTATACATACTTGGGTTCTAAGAAGTTTGTAGAAATAAATTTTATTCTACTAAAATTACGGCCTCAAATGTCGATGTGTATTACCTTTATGTATCTTTATAATAAAACAAGTTAGGTAGACAGACCTATGCTCATGTCAGAAGGGTTTTGTACTCAACTTACAAAATGCAGTAACCAGTACCGAATAAAATCAAGAAACATGTCATGTTCGAGGATCATACTATTATTAGCAAAGTTGAAAGAATTTTGACTTCTGAGGTATTAGTTATAGTTATACCCATAAGTATCCCCCTTGATAATTTTTTCAGATTTTTTAGATCACGGGTGTCCATTCGCGAGGGAGGAAACACATTTTTCATGTATTTCCTCCCCCTGTGCCCCCACTGAAGCAAAAACTGTCAGTTTAAGAACTGTTTTGAAAAGCTCTCATAGAGAACTTTCAGTTGATACTCATATCGGCTTCATGAAATTTTTTTTCAGGGGCCACTCCTCTGTACTGTAATCATCGATTCATGGCCTGTTTTTTTTCGAATCCTAGAATTGTTACAAAGCCCTGTTGCTAGGAGCTCTCTCCTGCTTCTTCGACTTGTTTCAATTGTATGTACTCATCTTCATGATACCTATCATTCCTGAAATTTTCATGCATATCCTAGCAAAGCTTCAGTGTCTAAGTCGGTAAAAAGCGCATATGGCTCCATAGCCATATGTTTCCATAGTAATACAGGGCATATTGTTCCATAGTAATACAGGAAAATTCAAATCGCTATAACTTCGTTAAATACCATTCGATTTTTATGAAACTTTCAGAAAAGGTCAATCTTATAAATAGTCATCTGTTAACTAAATTTTGTTGAATTTAAGGGTACCGTTTAGATTTTATTCAAGAAAACATAAAATCGATAAATCATACTATTACTAACACATTTGAGTGAATTTCGACTTCTCATGTATTTGTTGTTGTTGTACTTATAAAGGCCTACATTTAATATTTTTTTCAGATTTTTCGGATGGAAGGTGCCCCATCGCGAGGGGGGGTACGCAAAAGGTTCGTATATTTCCCCTTTCCCTGCTCCCCTCGGTACTCGCAAGGCAATTTTAAGACTTGTTTTGAAAAGATCTCATTGAGACCTTTCCAATGACACCCTAATCGACTACCAATAGTGAAAATTTTATGAGGGGTCACCTCCCTATATGGGGAGACCCCCTTAAACCCCTTTGAAAAATTTTTCCACCCTCGAACTTTCAAGAAGTCACCACTTCTGACCTTTCCACAAAGTTTCATGGCTGTAGCCTCTATAGTTTCGGAGAAAAAGTGCTGTGACATACAGACGGACGGACGGACAGACGGACACAGGTCATGATTGCAATAGGGTTTTGTATTTTAGTACAAAACTCTAAAAAAGAAACACTACTGAATGAAAGAATGAATTTTCCTGGACTTCTTTGGCATCTTTAGGGCTGGCTAAATTTTTGCATTTAAAAAGGACACTATAACTGTACTCTAGGTCCTATTATCAGGCTTTTGCATTTGTATTACTATTTCACAATGGACAATGGGATCAGAATGGCAACTGAGCTTCTTCAAACATAATTATTTATTCATTTTAGCTCTAATCGTACGCTCAAGCATCATATCCATAGAGAACGTAGTACTAAAGATAAAATTGTATAACAAGAATCACAAAACAAAGATATTAATTTAAATTTTTTGTTAGCATCAACACCCTAGTCACATTTTTTTAGAACTTGTTTTTTGCTTTAGCAATACAGCCCCTTTCGGGCTTTCACTTAGAGATTGTTAGAGTATCTCATTATCTCGATCGAATAGATTGGCACTCGAGAAGGTGATATAGCCAGTACCACAGTTTCGTCAAGTGTCTGTCCACCCAGCTACGATAAGTTCTGAATTTAAACCACACGTATCATAACTGAACGGGCTTATAGTCCGTTCAAAGAATTACTCAAAGCAAATCTCATTGTTGCCAACGAGACTTGAACCAGGAACTTTTGGCATATAGGGGGAGTGCTCTAACGACTACACCATACGAATTACTAAGGTCTTTGCTGCTTCAATATGCTATCAACTATTCCCGAAAATGTCTAGCGGTAAATGTTGAGCGGTGAAAAAGAAAGGAAGGCGGGTTACCTCAAAAATTTGTACACAGGCTTGTACTTGAATATTATCCACCTTCTTCTGATAAGTAAGTAGCTTCAGTAATGAAACTTTGAGAAAAGGTCTTGAAATATCTGCGATGGAAAATTTTTTTCAGAGTTTTAAAGGATTTTTTTTCATCGAAGGGAGCCGAGTGGGATGTCATATGAAAATTCTTGATAAGATCTTTTCAAAACAGTTCTTTAAGTTACTTGATATATGTTGAGAAGAGCGGAAAAGGGGAAATGTGCAAAATTTTTGTGCGACTGGATACCTCAGATAAAAAAATCTTTTATTAGCCCTTTTTGAGAATGATAAAAGCAAATCAGTTAGAAGTTGAAATCGACAGGACTTTATTAGTCATAGTCAGATTGACCAAATTTCGATGCATTTGTTATTCACTTAGACACTACTGGCAAGGTGGAATTGATAAGAAAAAGCTTAGAAATTCGTTGAACTTTGCTCATAATAGAAGAATTTGTGTATTTAACATTTTCGCAGCAAACACTGTTTTGTTAACAAAAAATTTGGTAAAATTAGATATATTTATAGTCTATTATTTTTTCTTATATTTCAAGTTTCAATAAAATCGAATCTTATTTAAACAAATTAAAACCGTTTGAGTTTTCTCCCATTACAGCAATCATGTAAGGTTTTTCTACTTCTTAAGCTTTCATTGAACTAAACACTACATTTTTGATTGGATCTATTCCAAATTTCTAGACGATATGAAAAATATTGGGTGTACAACTTTATAACCGAAATTTTTTAGCGAAATTCGATGCTTTACTGTGGAAGAATCTTGTAATGTATTTTATTCAAAGAATTGTCCATCGGAAGCTAAAACATTTCCCCATCTTTCGTGCAATTTATGAATTCCATCCCAAACAAATTGCGCCGGCTTGGTGGCCAAAGACGAATCTATCCAATTTCGGATGCCCTGCTCTGAAATGAAGCGTATTCCAGTGTGGGTGTTTTGCATCGAGCGAAATAAATGAAAGTCAGACGGAGTAAGGTCCGGACTATAAGGCGGGTCTGCCAAGACTTCCCACCCACTATTTTCCAAATAGTTTTTCACGGGTCCTGCAACATGCGGCCGAGCGGTGTTATGATGAAAAATTATAGCCTCGTGTTTGGTCGCATATTCCGGACGTTTGCGATGATGGCACGCTTCAAACGTATTAATTGTATTCGGTAAAGGTCACCTGTGATTGTCTAGCCCAATTTCAATAACTCATAATATAACACCCCCTTCTGATCCCACCAAATACACCGCATAACTTTGGTGCCATGGATATTTGGCTTCGCCGTTGATTTGGCTGGTTGGCCGGGCTTCACGTATGACTTTTTGCACTTGGGATTGTCAGAATGAATCCATTTTTCATCCCCAGTCACGATCCGATGCAAAAAATGATTTCTTTTTATGGCGCTCAAGTAGCATTTCAGACATACAATAGCGCCGTTCAACGTCTCTTGGCTTCAACTCATAGGAAACCCAATCACCTTGCTTCAAAAAATGGCTTGCTGAGTCACTTCTAGCGATTGGGCAAGTTTGTCTTGCGTTTGACATAAGTCCTCATCGAGTTGCGTCTCCAATTCTTTGTCTTGAAACTTTTTTGGCTGTCCTGTGCGTTCTTTGTCTTTGATGTCAAAATCGCCACTTTTAAAGCATTAAAACTATTCAAAACACTGTGTTTTTGCTAACACATCGTCGCCATAAACTTCTACAGGCAAATGATGACTTTCCGCAGCAGTTTTCTTTGCAAAAAAATGACCCAACAGAACCTCCTGCAAATGCTGTCTTTTTCTCCAATTTTCGAAGTTATTCATCGTGGAAAATAATAATGATGCACACAAGATAAAATTGTTATGCTGACTGATTTTGATAGCTGCAACATGGTATACATAGGGAGGGTAGTACGATAATTAATGAGCAGATAGAAACAGTGCTTACAATCTTTATTACGCAACAAGGCAGACTCCAACTACCCAATGCAACTACAAACCATACACACGAGCCTGAATCTACTCAAACTCTATGACATTGTTACATAAAAAAAGCAAAGGACCAAAGCTTGATATCCCAGAGAGACTTGCAATATATAAACATAGAAAGATAGACGGTAGCATTATCAACGAACAACTTATTATGAATGTTGGCACAATTTTCTCAGTACTAGTCATAGTACATTCACATAGTATCCACACTCAACACAGCCTCCAGAAAATACCAAACACAAGCCGAAGAGCGAACCATAAATCTTCGGCAGCATGTAAGTAGGTCAATGATAGGAGGATTGGCGCGAATATAAACATGTGCTTCGATGAGAGATTTCTCAAAAAATTAATAACCTTGCAGAAAAATAAATTCGTTCTATACAATTTTTTTGCTTTTTATTAGGATCTAGCAACACTTCCATGTTCTAAATGCATAAAAGAACACGTGCGTCAGAAATTTCATTTGATGTATATTTTGTTATTTGAATACGACAGGCCTCGGCTCAGCTGACCAGCCTCGGTTCAGCTGACTATTTGACTATAACACTGCCAGACAACAACAATAATGCCATTGCTTTACAATCTTATTCTAAGACTTCATTGAAACATAGCAAATATATGGTTCTACAAAAAATTAAAAAATTAACTAACACCAGGATTTGCAAAAATCGTTTTAACCAAAACACAATCGCAAACAATAAAAATTATAAATGAACTAGGAACATTGTATATTCTAAAGCAAAAGATCAACCGACAATGAATATATTCGCACTTATAATTGACTAACTTTATACAAAATGAAAACTTACCACAATTCTACCATGAAGTGAGACATATCATTGGTATTATGCTCAAATTTGTGTATGAAACCATGGCAAAAACTTGATAAATTGATGAAAAAGCAAAACACAATCACCACACCAACGAAGAGACCCATCTTTCCTTGGACTGTAAATTCATCAGACTTTGCTTTTAAGACACAGGAAAAGGAACTGTTAGATACGGGACCGAATATGGATATGGGATACCCATGCTTATGAGTGACTCGGCAATCGACTAAACACTTCTCCTGTCAGCCCAAGAACCTAGCCTAGAACCTCTTGATGTAACACTTTGGATCAAGTATCGTTTTCCTACACCATGAAGCGCCTTCAAGCTGGGGGACCTCCCTTCTCATGGAAGGGGAGGGACCAAGAGGAATTGCTCGACAATCAATCCCCCAGCGACGGCATCTCCGACTGCTGTGAGTCTCTTTTATCTTTTAGGACTACCCGAACATAATGTTCCACATGGTTCCATATGTCAAGATAGCTAAACATAATTGCACCTATACTCTCTATGGTGAGCTCTTCTGTCTTTTGGTAGAGGTTCTATCTTAGGTCGCCCCATTTTTGCCCGCAAAAAACTATCTGGCAAGCATCCGTTTCTTTTCAGAGCAAAGACGATAGTTGAGAGACCGTGACTCTCCAATTTTGTGCAGGAATGACTGAAAACACCCATGTCCGCTCAAAAGATGGGTAAGATAGAAATCAATCTCACCATGTTTTCAATTTCGCCATGGCCTCAGATCCAGGATAAGCCGCGCTGTCCCTCTCCCATTCATGCAATTCATTCATGACTGCTACCAATCGTTCCCTCTGCGCTGTCTCTCTTCTCTGGCAATCGTCTCCCTTACGTCCTCGCTTCAACGCAGGTGAATAGCGTGGAACTTTCTAGCAGGAAGGGTAACAGATGTTATCACTGCAATAACTCTCACTGCCAAATCAGTGATGGTTGGATATGAAGATGCTATGGCCAGTGCTCCTCATTCCTGTTCCTGTGCTAAGCGTCTTCAATATCCCTCCTTACAGAAAGCGTTGTCCAATTTTTCGACTCTGTGCTGTGGCACTGATCGTATGGCACTCATCAGGAGGCATCTTTTTGATTGGTTGGGTCCTCCTACGTTGGCCATTATTAAGCTTAGAACTTATACGGCTGAAGCATTTTTCTCAACTCAGAGAAACTCGTCTTCGAGTCAATCAATAGCCCCAGGTATTTGACCGCTGACTTCAATTCAATTAGTAGGTCTCCAATACTGATCATCCTTACTCTAAAGATTGTCTTTTTTGTCAAGATGACCGATTCGGGTTTTCTCCAATACTAGACCATACTAACAAGCACTCATCCAGTCTCTCAGTCTCGCATTAGCACAGCTGGTATAAATTGCACCGGTTCAACGGTGCGTCCAGTGACTAGTTTCACAACATTATCTGAATTGCCGATCAAGCGACCCTCATCTAGTATATCTAGTCTCCTGGGAAATACCAGATGTAAACTGCATCTTTCTTTGACCCTGTGTCGCGTCATGAAGCGGGCTTCGGTCCTGCAGACAATCCTTCATAAGCAGCGTCAGATATTTTGGAACTTGAAAAGGGTTTTCCAGAGTATCGAGAATATCTACCCATCTAAGGGGTTGAAGGCGTTTTTAACGTCGATGTATAATAAGAAGCATATTGACCTTGGAAAATTACCGGAAATAAGCTGCATATCATTTTAGTAATTATTTTGAGTAACTAGATTTTGGGAGGTATCCGTGACTATGCTTGTATCTACTCAAGAAGAAAAAAGATGTGAATAAAACTTCGTTACGCTTTCGTCGTTCGAATGCACATTTGCAGTAGCTCTTCCGTTTGAACAAAATCTTAAACAATTTGGAGAATTATATCAGATTGCTCACAAACATTACATGCAACTTCAATGACACAAAATTTCAACAAGGCTTTACAAAAGTCTAAGTTGCCTATACAAAGTAAGGCAGAAACCCTGATGGAGGTTATTATTTACCCCATCAAGCTGTTGTAAAAGCAACATGCATAACCGCTAAAGTGGGTTTAGTTTTTGATGGTTCAGTAGCATCAAGCATGGGTATTCCATTCAACGATGACCTAATGGCTGAGCCCCCTATATAGGAGGATATCTTCTTCTCCTTTGTAGCAATACAGCCCTTCACGGGCCTTCGATCCCTGCAACAAGTGCATTCAACTGTCTTGGTCTATTGACCTTATCCTCGAACTTCGAAATCTGAGCAGCGATGAACTGCCTTCATCGACCGAGTCAAATGAGCATTTCTTCGGTGTCCCTGCTGATCTCTGGCCTTCAATTCTGCCAATGAATACCTCTTGAGGTATCCGTTGTTTGTCCATACGTTCCGTGTGGCCAGCGCATTTCAGCTTCTGCAGTCTTACAATCGTTGAGACCTCCCGCTCGTCAAAAATTTCATACAACTCATGGTTGCATCAAATTTGCCGTTGATCACCGTCTAGCTTCCGTCCGATTATTCGCCTCAGGACCCATTTTTCGAAGGCATTCAATATATTTGTGGACGCTTCAATAAGGGGCCATGTTTCACACCCAAAGCATAACACTGGTCTTATCACCGATTTGTATACTTGGAGCTACGTTTTTGTAAGAAAAATATACGTAAACTTTTATCTTGTCACTCTAGATACAATCTAATCAGTGCTTTACAATTGGAATTTGAGTTGCCACCTGAATTATCCATCATGAATTATACAAAAATCTCCATCGCGTAATATTTTTTCGTCTGGAACACTTTTTGTTGTAGTTTTTCGAGGTTTCAACCTCCCTCCCTTCCCAATGACGAGTGCTTGTCGAAGAAATGGGTAAGTAACCGTTTTCTTGCTAGTATTATAAATTTAAAAATTTAACGATTTTGAAGAGGGGTTGGACAACTTTAGGTGTTTTTTTTTATTTTGTAAATTATTTCTTGTCAGTTTTTTAAAACAATTTTTTAATGCCAATTTACAAAAATGTCTTGCGTATGTTCACGGGATCAAAATTCTTCTTACAGATCAGTGTTTTTTTTTTTAATGTTGAATTAATAATGTTGCGAAATAGACAGAATAGTTATGTTTAGTTAAAAGCAGAAGGTTTAGTCTTTCCATTGGCACCCAAACAGGATCCGCCAAATTGTCTAAATGCTCCGCTCATGAGCTAGTCATCGGGTAAACCCTCCCCCTTTTTAAGGGTTTTGTTAAATGATTGTACAACACCCTACTAAAATCGCGTCCTGTCTGTCAGTCTGTCCATCCATCCGTGTGTTCTCGCAAACTACATAAGCTAGAAACATAAGTTTTTCTGAATATGTGTAAAGTGGCGTCTTCTTCAAAGTTTCACTCCAAAAAAAATTTATAAGGGGGGTGTCTACATATAGGAAAGTGACCCCTGAAAAAACAATCAAATGTAGGCAACATGGGTATCAACTGAAAAGTCTTGATTAGAACTGTTCAAAAAAGGGCTTAAAATTAAAAGTCTTGCTTTGAGGCATGCAGAGGAGGGGAAAATGTACGAAAATTGTGTGTCCTCCCCCCCCCCCCTCGCGATTGGACTTGAAAAATCTGAAAAAATTACAGAGGTAAGTCCTTAAGAGCACAAGGACCACAAATACCTGGGTCGTCAAACTTTGATCAACTTTGTTAATAATAGTACATTTGATAAATTTTACATTTATGCTTATAAAATCAAAATGGGACCCTGAAATTTTCCAAAAGCTGGAATTTAAGTTTTCTGATAGCAATTGTATGTGTCCTGAATATTTCACAATAATCGAACTATAAGCAGCTAAGTAGCAGCCGATTGAATATTTAACGTTTACAACGACATTACTACTAGGAAGATGCACGTTTGCACCACCGGGAAACGTGGCACGAAGGATACATCCTCGAGCCAAACTGGGATAGGAAACATTACTATTTATTGTACATAGTTCTAGTATAGTTAGAAATAAGAATAAATTCTAATGTTAATGGCTTCAGTAGAGCAGACTCTAATTTCCTCAAGTTAAATTAATGCAACTCAACTTAGATTAGTTAGACTCAACGAAGATTAGTTAGACTCCCGTATGAGCAGGGTTGCTCCACAACGACATCATCTGTGGTCAACAACCACGGAAAGAACGAGTCAAAAGGATGCGTAAGCAATAAATCTTCGTAGGAACCGACAATATGAAGAAATTCATCGCAGGCAAAAGGAGAACACTTTGATCATGCAAATAAAAGTAATGATCCCGGTGGCAACATGAATCGTAACTTTCAAGGCAGCCTCAGACCAAACCAACGTGTTGGTGGTGGAAGAACCGGTGGTGAACATGATTCCCAGAACAATAAACACAATTTTATGGTACAAAGTCTTTTTGTTGCTGAGGGTGTTACAAACTTCAATAAATTGTGGAAGGAAGTCCAACCAGAAGAGTTAATGGATTCAAAACTGAAATGTTTATTCGAAACACCTGTCGAAACTTCAACGGGTGAAATATTAGGAATGTTGTTAGAAGATAATACCGATTCAAGGAATACTGGTAGTGGTTATGATAGCGACGATTATCATCGTGCGATAAAAGAAGTCAAGAAGTTAAGAATGGAAGAAAGTGCATTGTGGCATGAAAATCTGCAATTGAAAGTCCACGGGCTTAGGTAAAAACCCATATGTAACTTTCAAATTCAACAGAGTATACAATTTTGTATAAAATCAAGACGACTGCTGCTAGAAAATATTTTGTCCGACCAAATTTTGTTGCACTATCATCTAAAGAATCAACAGAAACAGCAACTGCACTGCAAGCATTTGTTTTAACTTACTCCAGCGAGTGGTCCATCGACAACTCTTTATGGCAGAGAACAGGCAGCTGAATAGCAATTCTTCCCTCAAACAGCGACTGGATACCTAGAAAAAAAGAAAAAAGGCACACAAAGTGTCTTGCCCAAGGCTAAAACAAAAAAGCACTACTTATCTGATAATCTTCAGTGAAGTCCAGCCACTCAAAATTCTGGTAAACGCCAGCACTCAAATTGCACCGACCATAAACAAACAACATCAAGACTATATTTGTGACGCGCCATATGTCCGTTAAAGTAACGATTCCGAAAAAATATCTACGAATCCGAATTTCGGAAACACCAGTTAAAGAGTGGTGAAAATTGCGATGGAATTGCCCGATCGCACGAACCGGAGGAAAAAAGGGGAAAAAACAGTACTAAGGAAACTGTTGGTGACGACAATCACGACCGGGAGATGGCAAGGTTGCCCGGAACGATCACAACCATCAATTGGCCATTGCACGAGTGCAACCCGGGAAGAGTGCGTGGAATCAGCGCAGGATCTTATTCGCCGTCCTATCGACGACAGGAGTTCTAGTAGGAGGCCTCCTTATTAGCTACGTTAGGTGATAGAGGTTAGTCGAAAAATTTTTTAAGATTTGTTTTTTGCTGATAAACTTTATTTCATAAATTGTATGGAAAATTGGCTTCTTTTGTTTACAATTTCCACAAGTTTCAATTAAATCCCTTTCATATCAAGGAAACTGGTAGTTAAGAAAAAAGCTCGAAAATCATTATTACAAACCTTCACTATCATTTGTGTCCTAATTATATGACCAATCAATAAAAATGTTAACTTAACTTTCAAAAGGCAACAGTGTCCACAGAACCGGCTACTTAAAAACCTTGGCACCTAAGATGGATCACGAAGGCATCCTAAGGGTAGGTAGTCGTATTAAACACGCACTTATCGGAGAAGCAGCGTAACATCCAGCAATCATTCCAAAGGGCCCTCTGGCTAAATTGTTGATAAAAGTGGCTCATCATTTAACTCTGCATGGAGGATGTCAGCTGATCTTCGCTACTCTTTGCCTTCCATACTGGGTAATATCAGGGCAAACAGCAGTAAAACAAGTGCTAAGAGAGTGCATGACTTGCTTCAGAATGACCGCCAAACCCAACACACAGCTGATGGGAAAGTTAACAGCCGTCAGGGTACAGCTAGAAAAGCCATTCTTGAACAATGGCATTGACTATGCCGGACCAATTATTATCAAATGGAATGGAGGACATGGTGCTAAGACCACCAAAGCCTATATTGCAGTGTTTTTCTGTATGGCAACGAAGACGTTTCATTTGGTAATCATATCTGTTTTAACCACAAACGCCTGCATAGTAGCGCTACAATGGTTCATCGCAAGATGAGGAAAATGCCAATCTATCTATAGTGAATGTGGTTCTAACTTCCTTGGTGCAAATAAACAACTTCAAGCAATATACCGAGCGTCAACGACAGCATGCAGTGCTGAAGTTGCTAATCAAGGCATCCAGTGGAAGTTCATTCCCCCCAGTAGCCCTCATTTCGGGGGACTCTGGGAAGCTGGTATGAAATTGATGAGGCACATCTTTACAAAACCATCGGAAAACAAATTTCAAACGTCGAAGAGATGAACACGTTATTGGCTCAGATTGAAGCATGCATGAACTCTTGGCCACTCACATAAATTAGCGAGAATCCAAACGACTTAGCCACACTGACACCTGGGTATTTCTTAATAGGTGCAAACCTTTTCCGAATAAAAAGTAATCCCACTGAGTTGAGCTGTATAATAAAAAGATGGCATCTGGTTCAACAAATGAAACAACCCTTCTAGTGAAGATGGTCAGAGGGATATTGACAATGCCTACAACAACGATCAAAATGGCTTCAGCGCCAAGAGAACTTCAAGGCAGGTGAGCTCGTGTTAGTTAAAATCGATCACATGCCATCAATGCAATGACCACTAGCGAGGATCTCGGCAACACACCCAGGACCAGATGGACTAGTGCGTACAGTAACGGTCAATCTAAGAGGCAACACAACAAAGCGCCCCATCGATAAACCTGCAAACTTCCTTTCAATGAAGGGGACCAGCCTGCATTTAAAAATCCACCTTTAACTACAGAAAACAATGTGACAACACATAAAGCTATCAAGCGTCATACTGGTTCAAATATCCCTTACATGAAGAAAAGAAGAGTAACCCGAATTTTAGTAAATATCCCAAAAATTCTACTAACCATTCTCATGGTGTTCGCCGTTTTCCCGCCTCCGGCACTTTCAAGTGCTAATGTGTCAGCATTGAACTCTGAGTTATACATAGAAGAAGTCGGGACAGCTAGCTTAATCCGAGGATTGCTGCGAATTAACCTTGAAATCCCAACATCTGGCTTAGACAAGGATGAGACAAATACCAAAAAACTAACTATTGCATAATAGCTATGTGCACTACAGGAAGGCAAACATCTACGACTCTACATTGTGAAGATCTTGTTAACCACATTTCAGAATTCAGCGAGGAAACAATGCATAAAATAAACCTCCTCCATTTCATGTCTGTGCGAAATAAGCGTGCTATTTTTGAACAAATGCTCACGACTCTATTCGGAGTAAATGACGAGATTATCACTGACGTAGCGACACTCTTTGCTAACCAAGATAGCTTGAAGAACATGCTCTGTTATCAAACTAAAATCATCCTTCAAGCAACAAAAAACTTAATTACAACATCAAGTAAAATCAATAGGCAGCTTGAGCGCTTCTCAACCTAGCTCAGGAAAGGACTTCAGCAGATAAATGAAGCAAAGAACTGGTGTGCTACGACTGATACCAATCAAGTCAATATCCAATTTTAGCAACTTACCAATTTTAGCAACTTTAGCAACTTACCAACGCCATCAATTACATTCAAGAAGTCAACTCCAAGTACAACCATATCTGGGATGCTTTCTATACTAAACAACGGATTTTTGAATGCATAAAGCTGGCAGACCTGCAGAAAACTATCAAGACAACTCAAGAATTGCTACGCGCGTATCTTGTGATTTTACATTTCACTACGTCCAATATGATTGTCAGAGCACAAGCAAGCACCCTCAGTATTCACGGTTTTCTGCCAATCATTGACGGTCGTCTATTTAACCTCATCAAGGTCATGTCTATACCTCATCAACAAGAGTCAGATGTATTTTCTATATTCAGCATCACCAACTCAATCCAAGGAATAAACTACCATGATCATCTCTACTTCGAAACAGCTAGGACTGACCTTACTGAAGCCCCAGAACTAACATCCGGAACTTACCTCCTGACTACTGCAACTCTCACAGACATGAGAACAAAACCAAACTGTGTCATAAAGGAACTTTATAACCTCCATAATCAGAGTACCTATCCTGAGACAACCTTCCGCATATCAAGACCGATTTGGCAACAAATGATGTCCCCAAACTCATAGCTGTTCATTACACCTCGATCTATCTATGCACAATCAACTTGTCGAAGATTCCGCAGCGATTTTTTAATCAACGGAACAGGGATAGTCAAGATAACGCAAGACTGTCAATTCTGAGCAGAAGAATACATCCTGGTAGGCGACCAAAGCTTCCCTGGTAAACCTTTTCCAATTTATTTCTCATCAAGCATTCCAAAACTGAGCCTCTCACTTCATCACGCCGAAGTCAAACTATTAAACATATCTCAAGTAGTCCTTCCATCAGCGTCATTCATGTCCTTAGTAAATGAACAAGAACTGACTGAACTAATCAACGGAAGACAATGAGACCACACGCGACAATATCGACCATTTCAATTTCTATATCCTGCTTAATATGTGCAGGACTCACCATCACTACTATCTTCTGGGTGTGGCGCATAAAAATCACTCCCAAAATAAAAAGGACCATATCACCAAAACCTTCATCCACAATAGGGTATGATGAATATCGGCTTTAAGACCCTAACGGCGGGTAGTAATGTTAAGAAAATAGCCCGGAAATCATTATAACAAATCTTAATTATCATTTCTGTCTTAATTATATGAATATATTATGTTAAAACCAATCAAAAAAAAAATGTTCACTTAAGAAATTCCTCGAAAAAACAAAGTACCTTAAACTGCATAAATCATAAGGTGAACGCCTCGCAATGTATTTTATGCAAGTAAACAATTTGCTCAATCAAGCAAATTAAAGTTCAATCAAACAACTCAATTATATGAAGTTAATGTAAGGCGAAAAACGCACATTTGCAAAAAATATGTATAAAAGAAAGTGAATGGAATGATAACGTCATTATTTTTTGCAATCATTAAACTATAGCGTTTTAATAGCATTCATATATTTCACGTTGGAGTTTACACTGGTATTATTTTTGAGTCAATTTACTTGAAAAATACAGAATTTGTTTTTTTCCAGAAAGTGTCACGGGTTCGCTCGGGGAAATATCGCGCGTGAGTGTACGTTAGTGTGGTTGACTCTTCCGTGGTGTTTGAGTAGCAAAGCGTTGGTTGGAGGAGATAGGGTTCACCCCGAGTAGTGATGTTTTGTGCGTTTTCTTAGTGAAAGGTGTGTTCGTGGAACGAGCTTCGGCAAACCGCCTTACTCACTGGGCAGTCAAGTGTGGGGCTTAGGCAGCAACAGTAAGTTGGCGCCTATGCCCGTCTGCGGCGAGCAAAGTCGGGATCACAGTGCCCCCGTTGCCGAAGCACTCCAGTGGTTAGCGGTGACGTGGCACTACAAATTGTAGGAATATTGAAAAATATTCTAGGAATGGTTTGTAATATTGATATGTTATCATGATTGATCAAGCAATGGGTTCAAAAGACTTGAAACGAAATGGCGAGGAATCGAAATACATGATAACCAGGATATTATTTTTCGAACTCAATTTATAGAACCTGTATGTAAGTCAAGTTTTGATATGCAGAATATTTCGTTTGATTTACTAACTGTTTCACAAAGTCCTTTTGTGATTAGCACTCTCCTGTTGTTTCAATTCGTTCTTTGTTGCAGGGGCTCTTGCCGAGACGCTTGGCCTTCCATATTCGATATGGGCCAAGGCATCATATTTTTGGATTTAATGTCCGATTAGAAGGGGTACATGGATGCACCACCACTGCCTGGATGCTCTCCTCTTATTCGTGGGTCGAGACCGTCCTTGTAAAGGACAAAATCAGCTTATGTCTCGTGCATAACTAGTCGGTTATTCGCCATCACCGTCTCTCGTAATACCTTTCGGTTGGTTACTTCGGCCATTGATACCTTTCCATCGGTTAATCGGTTCAACGTTTCGACTCTGGTCATCTTGTTATTAGTAAGTGCGAAAATATTTTGAAGTAGGCCCTTGTATTGTGAGAAAAGAACCCGCCTCACGACACTGCAAAGCTAGCTTGCACTTACACACCCAGCCATTTCCAGCGTAGCACAAATTTCGCTCGCTGAAGCAGCAGACCACCGCAGCAGTCTTTTACAGGCATCTCCATCCACGCTATAAACACTACAGCATCGCAAATTTCACTAAAGTTATTGGTATTTAATCGAAATTGCTTGAGTGGAAAGTTGGGGTTTGCAAGCATTTCCTGTACAATGGATATCGCAAATCACATGAAGGTTGCTGGCATTTGATTTAAATTATTTTGATAAAAATTTGGTGCGTATTTTGGTGAAAGGAATTAGTAGCGCTCTGTGCTAAGGAAAGTCGCACGGGGAAATAGTGTGCGGCTTATGAGTGGCGCATCCTGGTGAGCTGTGTTTCTTGCTTGGTCGTTTAACTGAGGCCCATAGGGGGCAAGTAAGTAGTGCCTATGCTCATCTTCGAACGAATTCTCCGGGTTCGTAGGCCTCCGCCAGGAAAAACCCCAATTTCGGTGGTAACTACACATTATAAAACATAAATATAAATTGACAAAGCATTTTTTGCCCGGGAACTTGAACAGTCAAATTAAAATCTTATTTTTAATGCTATGGTGCGTCGACCAAGAATATGTCCTTGGTATTCTTTGTAACATTCGAATATTGCATACCTTTTCAGCTATTATTTGTAATGTTCAATGCAGGTCGAATGTATCTGCTTTCAAAAATTTTTGTTATATACTTTTGGCCTGTATTATTCTATACCGTTGTAATGATCATGAAGTTTTCAAGTTCAAAGTGTTACAAGTAGTATGGTACAAGCACCTTTTGACCCTTAGATTCGTTTTCATTGGAGCTGGTGCAACTTAGCATCCTAGCTCCTTTCTGTCTGTGAGCAACTATTTGCTCACTGTGGTTAACGAGATCATACTATTTTGTTTAAAGTCAATTATATTTTCTCACAGCTAGCGCGGATAGTTGGATAAATTTTATTTGGCAGTGCTTTGCGTCTTAGGATTCCCAGGGTAGTGTTAGGATGGTTGTCTACTTGGTCGAGCAGCTTAAGTGCTTCGTCACGTACGTATATGTCGCCAGGTTTGATTCTGAGGTCCTTGTATATGTCCATATTTCTAACAAACCATCGAATTCCAAAGATTTGTCTAATGTTTTTGTTTTGCATGGATTGAAGTGTCTTCTTGTTGGTCCCTGTCATCTGGTAGAAGGCTGTACTACCATATAGTAGCATCGGTTGTATTATTTGCTTGTAGATCAGCAGACGATTCTTGATATTGAGTTTCTTGGCCTTTAGGTGTGGATAGAGTTGGGATACCACATTGAAGCAATGTGCTCGTTTGTTACGTATGTGGTCGGTTCAGGAGAGTTTGTTGTCGAGAATGTCAGTCCTAGGTGTTTGGCTGTTCTTATCCAGGTAATATTTTCGTTTTCAACAGTCAGAATTTTTGTATGTTGTTGTCATTTTCTAGTTATGAATAGTGCCTGGGCCTTGTTTGTGTTTAACTTGATCTTCCACTTGCAAACATACTTCAAAAAATGATGACTCTTGCTGGTCTGGATGAGTATAGAACATAGGTATCGTCTTCGTATAGGGACTTCTGGACATTCAAAAGTAGCCGAGGTAGGTCTGCAGTAGAGATGTTGTATAGCATGGGGGAGATGGGTGATCCTTGTTCGACTCCAGCTTGAAATTGCCGCATGGTTGAGAGGTTGTTGTCAATTTTGCCTTTAAGAAAGAAGCCAGTGATTTGGGTGAGCTTCAGTGGCATTTGGGATTCATGCATTTTGTAAATAAGTCCTGCCTACCAGACTTTATCGAAGGCTTTGGCTATGTCAAACATAGCCAAACCCTTTGATTTCCTGCTGTTTAGCCCTATTCTAATGTGTTGGACCACTCTAGTAAGCTAGAGTTCTCTGGAGTGTGCTGGCTTGAAGCCAAATTGTTCTTCTAGAAGTATTTCTTTTTCGGTAACAACATCAGTTAGTCGATTTAGTAGCGCCCGCTCTACTGTTTTCGACAGAAAGGATAATAGGCTAATAGGTTGCCACTTTTATGGAAACCTGAGGATTTTACCAAGTTTTGGAAGAACAATAACTATTGCCGATTTTCATATTTTGGGGCATTTTCGCAAGCTGAAAATTGCGTTTATAATCACTGTTATTGCATCGAGAATGTTTCCCGAGAGCCATTTTAACATGGTGTTTTGTATTAAATCAAATCTCGGCGCCTTCCGTCTGTTCAGTACTTGTATGATGTCTTTTACCTCGTGAAAACAGGTGCTTTCTATAAGGTCGGAGTCTGTAATGTCCGACCTCATAAGCCTGTTGGTCAACCGATTGACGTGATCTTCATGTTCGTCAAGGTGCTCCTCATCAGATGAATTTTCACAGAACTGTTGTTCTAAAGTATCTGTAAAGGCCTCCGCCTTATCAGAACTGTCGAACTTGATACTGTAAGGGCCGTGAAATGTTGGTATTATAAGTTTGTTTTTAATACAAAAGTATTTGAAAACCCTCGAGAAAGCGTCGCACTCAGGCTCTAGACTTTGCAAGAAGCTCTTCCATTGTTCACTGTGGAATTTTGAGATCTGATCATTAATTTTGTTCGTAATTTGATTTGCTTCCTGACATAATCTAGGATCACTTGTGTTCCTGTCCCTTCTTGGAACTCGATTCCTCTTCCTTATTAAGTTTTTGATGTCGTTAGGGAGTGCATAGGGGTTTATCACCGTTGTCAGAGTTGTGACTGTGTTGTCCTGTTTTGCCTGTATTATTTTGTCTGCGACTTCTTCTTTAATTTTTTCACTGTCGCTGGCTGTTTCAGGTGTTTGAATAATGGATTCTTTAGCCAGTGCGACTTGGAAAACTTGGCAATCAGTTTTCTTCCTTACTTGTAGGGTTTTGCCTATGTATATTCCTCCTATTAAGAAGAGCACCGGTTTGTGATCGGATGAAAGTTCGTCGAGGACTTCGATGCAAACATCGTATTCAAAGGTACGTGATATACCAATATCGAGTAGCCGTAATGTGTTGGTTCGTTATGGATATGCAGATTTAATGGATTATCTGTGATGGGTCAATTTAACTCAGTCCCAACACGGTTGCTTCTCACAGCTCCCAAACTTCGGTGATAGGCATTAAAGTCTCCGGCAAGGAGTATAGGACCCTGAAAGACCAGAAGTTTAATATCTTCAATGAGCGTAGCTGCCTGAGGGCGGCTGTATACCGAGACTACCATGAATTCAAAAGAATCCATCTGCACTTGAATTGCAGTAGCTCCTAGCGTTTGTAAGGTGGGTGTCAATATGAGATTATGGTTCACATTCCTTCTCACAAGAATGGCCGTTCCGCCTCCTCTACCTTTTATTCTGTCATTTCTGTACAGAGAATAGTTAGGGAAGCGTAGGCAATTCCCAGGCTTCAGAAAGGTTTCCTGGATGAGAATGATGTCAAACTCATAATCAAATATAAGTTAAGTCAATTCACCAGTCTTATGAAGCAGGAAATTTGCATTCCATGTGAGAATGATTAAATGATCCATAAAGCTCATTATTGTTTATTTGCCAGTGTGCTGTTGGTACTGTTTTGTGATGCAAACATTCCCTGAATCATTTTCGCCATCATATCTTGCATCATGTATTGGAACTGTGTTTGCATGGTTGCAAAGAGCCTGTCCAGGTTGTTATTTGTGTTTTGTGGAGTGTTTGCTTGTTTTGTGTGTTTTTATTTTGTTGTTGTGCAGATGTTGTGGTGGTTTGATTGCTATTTGCAGCTGCAACTTGTGCAAACGATTTTCTGACATTCACTGGGTTTCGAGGATATCCATCATAGTTGACTGGATGCTTTCCACCACAGTTCACACATTTTGGCTTTTCCGCTGCTTTTTTAACGCATTTCAAAAAATAGTGCAGCTCATCACTTTTAATACAGCGGGCCTGTGCGTGACAGTTTTGGAGGAGTGTCCAAAATGCTTTTGCGGGGGCGTTGCGCTTCGACAGTGTATATGAGTTGACATATTGCCCTTGTATTGTATATGCCAGTCTCAGATTTGGGAAGGAGGACCTTCACCAACCTGGATGGCCTATCTCTTAACTTTATGTAGTAGATTTCGATGGGGTGAAATCCTTGGCTCTCCAGATCTTCCTTGATGTCGTCAATTGATAGTCCATACAGACCCCTGATGACAACATTTAGATTCCTTTCTTCAGGAAAGGTATACGTTTGGTATTGTATTGTCATTTCTGTCATGTATCTTATCAGTTTTCTGTGGTCTTGTGGAGTCTGTGGAATTATCTGGATCTCCAAGTAAACCTTTTTCGCGGATCTTTGTTTGATTCCAAGATCTTCCATGTCCTTCAGGACTTGGGTCCACTTTTCAGGCTCTCGAAGGATGATGGGTACCGCTGTCTGTTTCTTGTCGTCATCTGGGGATTTTGATGGGGTGGGTGCTGTTGAAGTAGTTTTCTTTTTCGGTGAGATGGCCAGCTCTGGCAGAGCCATTGAGAGACCCGGCGGTGGCAGAGCAGGTATTCTTCATCCTTCTCAGCAGAGTCTTCTTGCATGAACTCATTTTCTTAATCTTTCTCTTGTATGGCTTTCTCTTCCATAGCTTCTTCTTCTGAAGAAAGGGGAGAAGCCGAAAAGCTTTCTGATGAAGAACATGAAGACTTCACTTTCCTCTTTTTGTTTTTGTTCTCCTTTTTTGATTTGGCCAGCGCCAAATCCCTCAATTGCTCCATGGGCTCTTTATTGACTCGGCGTTGTTCTGCCAACTCCAAGTTTAGGTCAATCAGTTACTGTTGAGCCTGCCTCAACTGCTTTATTACTTCGTTAAGCTGTGCCTGCACAGTTTGCGAAGCTTTCAATTGGGCAATCAGCATATCCACAACCCACCCAAACCAAACTCAAACACTATGAAAACCAACCAACTATTTAAATAATTGTTATACGAATCAAAAATAATCAAAATAATATGCTCTCGCAACCAAGGAAAACAAAAATCACTCAGCCAGAAGACTCCTTGCTTTTTTTGCCAGCTTGCACTTTCTTCTTCTTATTCGGTTCTTCTCGCCTGCTCGCACTTTTCACTTTGTATTTATTATTATCACTGCTACTCTAAATTCTGACTTCAATCACTCCCTATGTTCACTCACTAATTAACGACTTCGACTTTGAATGTCCGCAACGATGCACGGCCTCCACAAGACTGGTGTGCTCCATTTCATGAAGCATCGTTTGTTTTCATTAGTTGTCCATCTTGAACCAGGAATGCAAGAAGTAGTAATCGCAACAGCAATCGACAACAAGGTCGGTCATTAAAGTGATACTTTTGATAGTTATAATTAATTAATTATTCTCTTCCACACTCATACCAGTACTCTGAGTTTATTTAATGACATTACTGATTCAATTGATCGTTAATTATTATCAATCGATAATCAAATTAATTTTCGAAGTGCTTTCCACGGCAGATCAAATGACTGTGCGGTACAATCATCAGCATCCATAACATCAGTGCCCAGATTAAAGCATGAACTCCAAAAGTTACAGCCTCCAATCCTTAGGGCTATGTGACTTCATTCTCTAATTTACAACTTTTAATAGTTACCTACTTATATCTTCCTCTATATCTCTCCATAAAGCTGTTACCAAACGCTACCAATTTCGTGGGCCTCATTAAAAGCCTAGTGGTGGTCCAAAACCATATTGAAATTTCAAAGACTTGTAGATCCATTAATTTTTACAGCATAATTCAACATGCTTATATATTCTGGGTCTCACTGTTATTGCAAATAATTTTACAAAACCCTACTAAAATCGCGTCCTGTCTGTCCGTCTGTCTGTCTGTCCGTCCGTCCGTCCGTCCGTGTGTCACAGCAGTTTTTCTCGGAAACCACTTAAGCTAGAAACATCAAATTTAGTATGTAGGTGTAAAGTGGTGTTTTCTTCAAAGCTCAACTACAAAAAATTTTATAAGGTATTTAAGGGGCGTCTCCCCGTATAGGGGAGTGACCCCCAGAAAGAAAATTTCATTGAAAGTAGCCGGTATGGGTATCAAATAAAAGATCTTGATGAGAACTTTTCAAAACAGGTCTTAGTTTGGCAAGGTTTGCTTCGAGGGGCGATTGGACACCTATGATGCGAAAAATCTGAAAAAATCAGGAATGTAGGCCTTGGTGGGTACAACAACAACAAATACGTTAGAAGTCGCAATTCACTCAACTTTGTTAGTAATAGTATGATTTATCGATTTTATCTTTTCTTGAATAAAATCTTAACGGTACCCTTAAATTCTATGAAATTCAGTACACAGATGACTATTTATAAGGTTGATCTATCCGCAAAGTTTCATAAAGATTGAATCATATTTAGCGAAGTTATAGCGGTTTGAATTTTCCTGTATTAGTATGGAACAATATACGCTGCATGTATTACTATGGCAACATATGGCTATGGAACAACATGCACTTTTTACCGACTCAACCACTACAGTTTTGCTAGGATTTGCATGAAAATTTCAGGAATAAAAGGTGTCATGTAGATCTTTGAGAATATGTTCAGCTATTGGTATCAGTTATCGTAAAACAAAATAGTGGCTGTTTTAAATGCGGAGATTGAATATTTTTGAGTTATTTTTTCCCAACTTCAACGTTTAGGGTGCATACTTTGAACACTTGATTCAATTTAATGAATGACTGAAGATAAGCACCTACAATTAATGCTCATAAGTAAAACAAGTCAAGGAGGCGGGAGAGAGCTCCTAGCAAAAGGGCTTTGTAACCATTCAGGATTCGAAAAAATTGGCCATGAATCGATGATAACAGTACAGGAGAATAGCCCCTGAAAAAAAAATTCATCAAACGTAGCCGATATGAGTATGAGATTTCAAAACAGTTGTTAAACTGTCAGTTTTTGCTTCAGTGGGGGCACAGGGGGGAAATAGATGAAAAATGTGTTTCCTCCCTCGCGAATGGACATCTGAAATAATTATCAAGGGAAATATTTATGAGTATAACAATAACAAAAACCTCAGAAGTCTAAATTCGTTCAACTTTGTTAATAATAGTATGATCTTCGTATTTCATATTTTCTCCAATAAAATCGTCTTTGACATGTATCTTGCTTTGATTCGATCTAGTGACTGCATTTTATAAATTGAATACAAAACCCTTCTGACATGAGCGTAGGTCTGTTTACCCAACTTGTTTTAACATGGCACGCGAGAGCATTGACGACAAGGTTAAACTTACGACAATTTCAAATTCTCGAAATTCAGCTTACGCACATAAAAGATTTCTGAGTACCTGTCATAGCAGTGGCGTCACTGGGTTTAGTTGCTATCTCACCCTGCTTCATCCTTTTCTCTTCCTGAAACAACTTGAACATAGTTCAAACGCGATAGCTTCTACCTATATGTCAGGAAATCAGACATGATTCAGATTGAAAAATTCCTTCATCGACTTACAAAATATTATGCTTACCAAGTGCTTTTCCAGTCCTTTCGTGGAAATCGCAAGCATCCACTGGCATTGGTAATGTTGTCAAACCATTTTTTCTCGCCGAAGTGTATGCCGAGAACATGTAGGCATTGATTTATTTTATTTATTTTTTTTGAAGTTATGAGCACAGAACATGTTTTTTGCATGTGGAAGTGGAAACAATTAAAATGAGACAAAGAGACTTGTCATATACTTATGTTTGGGGTTGTGTGTGGCATCATGGTACATTTTTTTGGAGATTTTAACACTGGAGCGTTTTCTTCCATATGTGGTATTAACACGAGGACAAATCATAGGGATTTTCCTCTTTAAAGTATTTTAAAGTTCAATAAATTGAAAAATGTAGAAAAAAATTATGATTCTGCGAAAAATGCTTCTAGAAGTAAACTTCAATTAAAGACTCAATTTAATTCAATACCACTTTCTAAATTTAATCCTTCTGATATATGATCAAAATAAACTTGAAGAAATTCTAACTTCAAATTGCAAAATTGTTGCATAATTAGTCGATAATCGATAATATTGAAGGAAGAACCATGCTTGCTGCCCTGATAAAAGCTAACAAAGGTTCCTTGAAACAAACCATCCATTCAATAAAATATTAAATTACATCCTCGATCCCCATCATAACAAGACGACTTGAGGCGAACGCAAACAAAAATTTTAACTTGGATGATGGTAAATAACTGCCGGCGTGGAAGTATCCCCGGATGGGAATGTTCTGCACAACAACATAATACCGTCGAACACTAATTGGATGCTAGAGTTGAGGGAGCAGAACCAGCAACAAGTCTTAACCCACCATCATAAAGTTCTCTTATCCTTTGTGAATCGGATTATATTCTAATAAGTGGCTTCAAATGAACTTCAAAAGACTTCTAGCAAGCAAATAAAATTTAATTTATTTTGTTGTAAAGATAAATTTTTGTAGTTATTTACAAGTGCTAAAGAAGCAGATTGGCAATCGGAGTATTTTCACACTTTTCGCTGCAATTTGTGCGAATTATTGCACTTCAAAGATTGTAAGTGGTTCTAAGTATGTATTTTACAATATTCACTTCCAATAAATCTATTTCCTTGGATGATTGATTTTTGATTTTTTTTCTTTGCAATAATTCAATTAGATTCAATCAATATCTGGAAAGGAATCATTCAATTTTTAAGGGTTTTGTACTAAAATACAAAACCCTATTGCAATCGCGACCTGTGTCCGTCTGTCCGTCCGTCCGTCTGTATGTCACAGCACTTTTTCTCCGAAACTACAGAGGCTAGAGCCATGAAACTTTGTGGAAAGGTCAGAAGTGGTGACTTCTTGAAAGTTCAAGGGTGAAATTTTTTTTTAAAGGGGTTTAAGGGGGGTCTCCCCATAAAGGAAGGTGACCCCTCAAAAAAAAAATTTCACCATTGGTAGTCGAATAGGGTGTCCTTGGAAAGGTCTCAATGAGATCTTTTCAAAACAAGTCTTAAAATTGCCATATGAGTACCAAGCGGGGAAGGGGAAATGTACGAACTTTTCGCGTACCCCCCCCCCCTCACGATTGGACACCATCCATCCGAAAAATCTGAAAAAAAAATCATGAATGTAGGCCTTAATGAGTACAACAACTACAAATACATGAGAAGTGGAAATTCACTCAACTTTGTTAGGAATAGTATGATTTATCGATTTTATATTTTCTTGAATAAAATCTAAACGGTACCCTTTAATTTTAATAAAATTTTGCAAACAGATGACTATTTATAGGATTGATCTTTTTTGAAAGTTTCATAAAGATCGAATAGTATTTGACGAAGTGTTAGCGATTTGAATTTTCCTGTATTACTATGGAACAATATGCCCTGTATTACTATGGAAACATATGGCTATGGAGCCATATGCGCTTTTTACCGACTTAGACACTACAGCTTTGCTGGATTTGCATGAAAATTGCAGGAATGATAGGTATCATGAAGATGAGTACATATAATTGAAACAAGTTGAAGAGGCAGGAGAGAGCTCCTAGCAAAAGGGCTTTGTAACCATTCAAGGATTCGAAAAAATAGGCCATGAATCGATGATTACAGTACAAAGAAGTGACCCCTGGAAAAAAATTTCATGAAAGGTAGCCGATATGAGTATCTACTGAAAGTTCTCTATGAGAGCTTTTCAAAACAGTTCTTAAACTGACAGTTTTTGCTTCAGTAGGGGCACAGGGGGGGAAATACATGAAAAATGTGTTTTCTCCGTCGCGAATGGACACCCGTGATCTAAAAAGTCTGAAGAAATTGTCAAAGGAGATATTTATGGGTATAACTCTAACAAATACCTCAGAAGTCAAAACTCTTTCAACTTTGTTAATAATAGTATGATCCTCGAATTTCACATTTTCTCCAATAAAATCGTCTTTGACATGTTTCTTGATTTTATTCGTTGCTGGTTACTGCATTTTGTAAGTTGAGTACAAAACCCTTCTGACATGAGCATAGGTCTGTCTACCCAACTTGTTATTATTAATAAAGTGTTTTATTCTTGTAAAGTTTATGATTTTTATGAATGATAATTCTCACTAAACTCATCTTTTAATGGCGTAGTTGAATTAAAAAATAACATGCTTAAATGTTTGATTTACTATTCTGTAGAGGATAGTTTAATATTTGGTGAAACCGTCAGATCTCAGCTAAAAGTGTTGAACTTTGACCTTAACATATAAAACATTACAAGTTCGATTATTTGATGCATTTAACTTTGCATTCTAGCTTTGACAGCAGTTTGCCTCTTCGCTGAAAGAACTGCATTCAAAAAATACTTATGTTTCCTGATACATCCTGATACAATATTTTATCCTACAATTGCTCTGGATCAATTTTATAAGTAATATTCATCGTATTTCGTACACACGACTGGTTACTAAATGCAGAAGAAGGAATACTGTAAAATCGTCGATTCGTGTAGCTGTCTGTTATCTGATTGTAAAAAATCCTGATATAACTACATATTTCTATATCTTGTCTGTACTACAATCATTTTACTTTCAAAAGGCTTTGTAAAATTTGCTTGAGATAAAGTCGAGTGCAATCAATTCAACGAGAATACTACACTCCTTTGTGGCGAGGCGAAACGAGATTCAAAGTTTAATCCAAGAAGAAGCCCGCAAAATTGGTCATACATTTCTAAATATTCCAGATGAAAAACTTCTTTACTGACAGATTATTGCAGACGGAGAAAAAAATCTTACACTCTTGGCTTAAAGGGGTACATGGATCTTAAATGAGTAAACTTTGGACACAATTTTTAATGGTGCAATAAATACACTCATATTGAAACTATTTATTGAAAAAAACTACATTTGAACAATATTTTGTGAAATTTTTGTTTAAAAATTTTGAAAATTGACCCTCTAGAGGCTATTTTCCGAAAACTTGGTGAAAATGCGGTACGCATGATATCTTGCTTTAAATTTATCTGAAACAAAAAAAATTTGTTTTCTTGCAGTATACGTGTATAGCTCAGGGGTGAACGAAGGATTTGTTAAAAAATCGAAATTTGAATTTTTGGCGGCGTTGCGCGCTAAAAAATCATTTTCCGGTATAAAAAATCAATATATTTTGCCACATAAGTAAAGTTTTAATGTACCAAAAAGAAAATCCTTTGTTCACCCCCTAGAAAATACTATGTAGAAGAAGTATGCAAAATATAAGGATGATCGGTGGTATAGTTTTTAAGTAATCGTGATTGCCGACTTAAAAAATGTGTTTTCGAGAAAAACGCGTTTAAAGTTTAAATTTGAAATAAAGAGGCGAAATAAAATTTTTTTCCAACTTACATAGAATCTTCGATTCCAGCTCCATAAAGTAGTTGTCTAGGGCATCCTTCTGTTGCTGCCTGAGACGCATTCTGGCTCCTCGAGTCGTAGTTATCTTCTCTTCCATGGTTTTTCAATGTGAATTTTCATTTTATGCATACTCGGAGCTATTATGGCCAAGTTTGACATCCATGCTATGCATAAACAATAATAAAGCTGAAATGCCTTCGTTAAATGCGCAAGTGGCAACTCATGCAGCAATGTCTACTATTTTAGAGCCAGCAGGAAGTATTTTTGGAGAAATTTTCCAAATCAACTGATTTACGCTCTCATTGTTGTTTTGCGTGAATCCACCAATGCAGCGTTTAAGAAGCTCATCTTTACTAAGGTCTTCATAAACAGGTTTGATGGCTGACAAAATATCACTTGGCAATAGTTTATAATCATGTTTAAATGGAGACAATGTATTTGCACCAGAAGCTTGTTGCCAAACACACCATGATTCACTGCTACTTGGGCACTTTTCGTGCTGAGGCTTTTGGTCTGTCGAAGAATAACGAAAGAATGTAGCCCATATGGTTTCCTTTATTTTTTTAGCTGAATCAAAATTTCTTCTTATAGCAAGCCCATAATAAGCAGTTAATTGTCAATCAATTTACCCGTAAGCCTACCTTTACCAGACAGAATTTTCTTTCTAATAATTTTACCAGTTTTAGTTTTTTTTTTCTTTAGCAGTATTTTTAACCAAATCGCACAATCTGGTGCCTATCTTTTTTTGCACATATTATACACTCTTTTTTATTTAATTCACAATCTTCATCATAATGTTTTGATCCAAGAACAGCATAATACGTTTTAGAGCCACCGTCCCCAATGTAATTCAAATATCTTAGATCATATTTTGAAATCGAACGTTTGAACATTTATACGATTGATGATACTTCCATATTACCGGTTGGTTCTTCGTGGTTTGCACTGCATTCTCTTTTTTAGGGTTTTGTTAAAATAATTTTACAAAACCCTACTAGTTTCGCGACCTGTCTGTCCGTCCGTCCGTCCGTGTGTCACAGCACTTTTTCTCGCAAACTACTTTAGCTAGAAACATCAAATTTTGTATGCAGATGTAAAGTGGTGCTCTCTTCAAAGTTCATCTACAAAAAATGTTATAAGGTATTTAAGGAGGGGTCTCCCGATATAGGGGAGAGGCCCCCCAAAAAAAATTTCATCAAAGGTAGCCAATATGGGTATCAAATAAAAGGTCTTGATGAGGAATTTCCAAAATAGGTCTTAATTTGATACTTTTTGCTTCGAGGGACGCGCAGGGAGGGGAAATACACGAAAAATGTGTGTCCCCCCTCTCGATCGGACACCTGTGATCCGAAAAATCTTAAAAAATTATAGTGGCAGGTGTTTATGAGTACAACAACAACAAATATCTTAGAAGTCGAAATTCGCTCAACTTTGTTAACAATTGTATGATATTCTAATTTCACATTTTTCCCAATAAAATCGCATCGGTACCTTTAAACTGCACGAGATTCAACTTTTACGTAGTCCTACTAAGAGTTCTTAAACTTAGTAAGTTTGATGAACATCGAATGATATACACGGAAGTTATAGCCGTTTGAAATTTCTTCAATTACAACAACAACAAGACATGATTTTGATATTTTATGGGCTTTCCATCGAATCAGTCACTGCAGTTTTGACTTGATCTTCTTGAGATTTTCCAATAAGGTCTATAACATTAATATCTTTGAGAATTTATGATTTGAGTGATTTTTGTCAGTTTGCAACGAAATGGCGACCGTTGAAAGTAGAACAAGTTGGGTAAACAGACCTACGCTCATGTCAGAAGGGTTTTGTATTCAATTTTCAAAATGCAGTCACCAGATTGAATAAAGTCAAGAAGCATGTCAATGACGATTTTATTGGAGAAACTATGAAATTCGAAGATCATACTGTTATTAACAAAGTTGAACGAATTTAGACTTCTGAGGTTTTTGTTATTGTTATACTCATAAATATCTCCCTTGATAATTATTTCAGATGTCCATTCGAGAGGGAGGAAACATATTTTTCATGTATTTCCCCCCTGTGCCCCCACTGAAGCAAAAACTGACAGTTTAAGAACTGTTTTTAAAAGCTCCCATGAAAACTTTCATTTCATACTCATATCGGCTACGTTTGATGAATTTTTTTTCAGGGGCCACTCTCCTGTACTGTTATCATCGATTAATAGCCAATTTTTTCGAGTCCTAGAGTTGTTACAAAGCCCTTTTGTTAGAAGCTCCCTCCCGCCTCCTTGACTTGTTTCACTTATGAGTATTGATTGTAGGTACTCAGCTTCAGTCATTCATTAAATTGAATCAAGTGTTCAAAGCATGCACCTTAAACAAAAAAATAACTCAAAATTATTCAATCTTCGCATTTAAAACAGCCACTATTTTGTGTTACGATTACTGATACCACTAGCTGAACTGATTCTCAAAGTTATTCATGACACCTATCATTCCTGAAAGTTTCATGCAAATCCTAGCAAAACTGTAGTGTCTGAGTCGGTAAAAAGCGCATGCTGTTCCATAGCCATATGTTGCCATAGTAATACATGCAGCGCATATTGTTCCATAGTAATACAGGAAAATTCAAACCGCTATAACTTCGCTAAATATGATGCGATCTTTATGAAACCTGCATTCATTCATTGAATTTAAGGGTACCGTTAAGATTTTATTCAAGAAAAGATAAAATCGATAAATCATACTATTACTAACAAAGTTGAGTGAATTGCGACTTCTAACGTATTTGTTGTTGTTGTACTCATCAAGGCCTACATTCTTGATTTTTTTCAGATTTTTCGGATGGAAGGTGTCCAATCGTGAGGGGGGGGAGACACAAATTTTTCGTGTATTTCCCCTCCCTGTGCGCCCCTTGAAGCAAACTTTGCCAAACTAAGACCTGTTTTGAAAAGTTCTCATCAAGACCTTTCATTTGATACCCATATCGGCTACTTTCAATAAAATTTTTTTTTCGGGGGGTCACTCCCCTACATGGGGAGACCCCCCTTAAATACCTTATAAAATTTTTTTGTAAATGAACTTTGAAGAGATCACCACTTTACACCTACATACAAAATTTGATGTTTCTAGCTTAAGTAGTTTCCGAGAAAAACTGCTGTGATACACGGACGGACGGACGGACGGACGGACGGACGGACGGACAGACAGACGGACAGACGGACAGACAGGACGCGATTTTAGAAGGGTTTTGTAAAATTATTTTACAAAACCCTAAAAACGATGGATTGTCCTTTGAACGTGCACATCTCTTTGACATATTTCTTGACGTTATTCATTGCTGGTGACTGCATTTCTGAGAAATTGGGTTTAAAACCCTTCTGAAATGACCGTAGGTCTATTAACTCAACTTGTTCTGAATGATCTTTGTACCACTCTTCAAACTCTGCTGTGTTTTATTTTTTTCCATATCTCACACATCTTACAGTAAGAAATTTTAGACAATACTCGTATATCTAGTACTTTTCCCGAATAATAACCAATTAATGAGGCCAAGTCTCATCTCCCGAAACAGTAAGGTCTGTCGTTTTTAGGGTTTTGTAAAATAATTTTACAAAACCCTACTAGTTTCGCGACCAGTCTGTCCGTCTGTCCGTCCGTTCGTCCGTCCGTGTGTCACAGCAGTTTTTCTCGGAAACTACTTAAGCTAGAAACATCAAATTTTGTGTGAAGGTGTAAAGTGGTGATCTCTTCAAAGTTCAACTAGAAGAAATTTTTATAAGGTATTTAAGGGGGGTCTCCCCACATAGGGGAAAGACCCCCCGAAAAAAAAAATTTCATTGAAGGTAGCCGATATGGGTATCAAATGAAAGGTCTTGATGAGAACTTTTCAAAACAGGTCTTGGTTTGACAAAATTTGCTTCGAAGGGTGCACAGGGAGGGGAAATACACGAAAAATTTGTGTCCCCCCCCCCTCGCGATTGGACACCTGTGATCCGAAAAATCTGAAAAAAATCAGAAATGTAGGTCTTGGTGAGTACAACAACAACAAATACGTTAGAAGTCGCAATTCACTCAACTTTGTTAGTAATAGTATGATTTATCGATTTTATGTTTTCTTGAATAAAATCTTAACGGTACCCTTAAATTCAATGAAATTCAGCACACAGATGTCTATTTATAAGATTAATCTATCCTGAAAGTTTCATAAAGATTGAATCATATTTAGCGAAATTATAGCGGATTGAGTTTTCCTGTATTACTATGGAACAATATGCGCTGCATTTATTACTATGGCAACATATGGCTATGGAACAACATGCGCTTTTTACCGACTCAGACACTACCGTTTTGCTAGGATTTGCATGAAAATTTCAGGAATAATAGGTGTCATGTATATCTTTGAGAATCGGTTCAGCTAGTGGTATCAGTAATCGTAAAACATAATAGTGGCTGTTTTAAATGCGAAGATTGAATAATTTTGAGTTATTTTTTCGCAACTTCAACGTTTAAAGTGCATGCCTTGAACATTTGATTCAATTTAATGAATGACTGAAGATGAGTACCTACAATTACTGCTCATAACTGAAAAAAGTCAAGTAGGTGGGAGAGAGCTCCTAGCAAAAGGGTTTTGTAACCATTCTAGGATTCGAAAAAACTGGCCATTAATCGATGATAACAGTACAGGAGAGTGGCCCCTGAAAAAAAAAATTCATCAAACGTAGCCGATATGAGTATGAAATGAAAGTTTTCATGGGAGCTTTTCAAAACAGTTGTTAAACTGTCAGTTTTTGCTTCAGTGGGGACACAGGGGGGAAATACATGAAAATTGTGTTTCCTCCGTCGCGGATGGACATCTGAAATAATTATCAAGGGAGATATTTATGAGTATAACAATACCAAAAACCTCAGAAGTCGAAATTCGTTCAACTTTGTTAATAATAGTATGATCTTCGTATTTCATACTTTCTCCAAAAAAAAATCGTCTTTGACATGTTTCTTGATTTGATTCGATCTGGTGACTGCATTTTTTAAATTGAATACAAAACCCTTCTGACATGAGCGTAGGTCTGTTTACCCAACTTGTTTCAAGATTATTTTTGCCACAGGTTAAATTTTTTTCTTCTTTTGCAGCAGAGGCATAAAAGATGTCAGAAACTGGCTTTATACTTTCCAATATCTTGTTGATATAAAAATCGTATGTTGACTGATTTAAAAAAGAACAACTTATGTCCATTAGAGCACAAAACTTTGTACAACCAGAAAGGCCAAAGCCTAAAATTTGCATAATAAATATGAATCGTCGGTTTATTTCATAAGACCTTCCTATTTTTTCACATGATGAAATACAGCGAGGCTCACAATTTTCACACTTGAGCATAATACTGAAACCACGGCCGACTTTGGGACACTGTTCAAATTCCACTTTTCCATTGCATACTTTTTCTTCACCATCATTATTAATAATGTTAGAACACTTTACAAAGCTGGAGAGAATCGAAAAAACCATAAAAAGTTTCTAATTTCCGATTGAACTGTTAGGTCTTTTGGTACAGTTTGTGCATCGTCACTTCTAATTTTTTTTGCTGATGCACTGGAGCAAGATAATTTGTTTTTTTTTCAGGAGTTTTAGAATTGATGAATTGCCCTCTTTTTATTGGTCTATCTTTTCGAAAACCCTTTTTTGAGCATCTTTACTAATTTTATGATGAGGCATTATCGTCAAATATTAGAAAAAAAAATCACAACGTACAGATGCAATCCAAACACAATATTATATTTATTTTCAAAATTCACAATATACACATGTAATCTAATTAAAATATGGTATATCAACTTTTACTTCATACAAACTAAATAATATGAAATAAATAAAGTATACTGTGCACATGTATAAATTCAGGTAATATTGAAACCTCGTTGCTCAGCAAGCTATTGTATGACTGAATGTACAACTTTTATTTGTATGTATATATATATATATATATATATATATATATATATATATATGTATATATATATATATATATATATATATATATACATTTATATATATATATATATATATATATATATATATGTATATATATATATATATATATATATATATATATATATATATCTTGTATATATAACTATATATATATATAACTATATATATATATATATATATATATATATATATATATATATATACATATACTACTGTATCCTAAAATAAGGTGACATTTGAATTTAAACTACGCGTGTCGAAGGATTCGGAGAATTATTTTTTTAGGTTGTTAGTACTGTCAGTGACATCTATGTCAAATTTACATGTCAAAATATTCATTAGTGTTTGAGATACGCATCGTTTCCGGGATGGCCTTCAGTTCCGTCTTCGCTGTGGCTTGAATCTCCTCCATCGTATCAAAACGGTGTCCCCGGAGCGGTCTTTTGAGCTTGCTCCACTACGATAATCGAAGAAGAGAAGAGGCTGATGGTCGCCCAGGACGCATTTCGTCTTGGACACGTTCACGGCCGGCTTGGAACTCACTAAACCACTTGTAAACATTTTTTTTAGACATAGCCAATGTCATCACCAAAGGCTTTCTGCACCATCCTCAACGTATCCGCAGCAGAAAACTGATTCCACAAACGAAATTTAATGCAAATTCAACAAATTTCGGCATTGCAAAAAACGAAAAACTTACTTTTGGCAGCTCACAAAATGACGCTTATCTCAAACACTAATGAATATTTTGACATTTAAATTTGACAAAGATGTCACTGACAGTACTACCAACCTAAAAAAAATAATTCTCCAAATCCTTCGACGCGCGCAGTTTAAATTCAAATGTCACCTTATTTTTTGGACACAGTATATGTATGTATATATATATATATATATATATATATATATATATATATGTATATATATATATATATATATATGTGTGTGTATGTATATATATATATATATATATATATATATATATATATATATATATATATATACGTATCCATAGCCGTTTATACATATACGAGATACAATGTATAAAATTCAAAAGTAACTAGATCCTCTTTACATATACATATAAATATATATATATATATATATATATATATATATATATATATATATATATATATATATATATATATATATATATATATATATATATATATATATATGAGTGTGTATGTGTGTATGTGTGTATGTTCCAGCAATAGATATATTCCCCTTCTACATTCCATGCTTCTCTTTTCGACTGGTAATGAAGAAGAAACCAGTGTTTGAATATGCGGCTCGAGCAAGTGGTAGAGCTTAGTGGGGGAAATGGCTCGCCCTTTTAAAGGTTTGCTCCGATCGATTTGAAATTTCGAGCAAATACTCTAGTTATGATATACTTTAAAATTAAACAAAAAATTCAAATTCAAATTCAAATTTTGAAACTCATGTACCCCCTTAATCCCATCTTGAATTCACAGTACCTTATTATAACACAATATTTTCAAATATTAAGGTGAAGTTTATTATCATTTCACCATTCCTCTAATTAATTTAATTTGGCGTGCAAGAATAATGTATCGGTATTTGACTTGCCTGTGTAGTATAATTTAAAGTCGTCAGTGCATAGTATATTTACATAGTATCCACACCTTCCATATACCCTTTGTTAAGCACTTTCTGAATTTTCCTAGGGGCGTGTCAGCTGGTCCGAGGCCTGTCGTATAAAGAAAATAAAAAACTTTTAGAAAAAAAAGAAAACCGACTTCGAAATGCCCTAAAGAGGTTGAAACCTTTTTATGATGGTGCAGATGTTGGAAGTATTTATGTTGAAATGAAGAAATTGATTTGGCACCGCTTCAATAAAATTTATTTCATCCTCTTTAGGGCATTTGAAAGTAGGTTTTCTTTTTTTCCTAAATTATATATTTATATATATATATATATATATATATATATATATATATATATATATATATATATATATATATATATATATGTAATATTTAAATTATAATTAATAGAGATACTGGTTAATTCATGTGGTTTTCTAACAGATGGCGTAACTTGATTTTTATTTCAGTGATTCACGTTTCCAAATATGTATTGGAAAGCTACTGTCATATTGTTTCAGAATCAGTATGTATCATTTAGCTGAAGCGTACACAACAATACTTTTTTTACTCTGAATTTTGTGCCAAGTAAAGTGTTTTTGCGGAGAGTACTTCTTCATTGAAGAAAAAGGCTGCCGAAAAACATCGTATTTTGGTGGAAGTGTATGGTGTGCATGCTCTAGCTAAGCGTACGTGCCAGAAGTGGTTTGCATGGTTTAAAAGTGTCAATTTTGACTTCGAGGACGATGAACGGCCCGGACAGCCAAAAAAGTTTGAAGATCACGAATTGGAGACACTGCTCGACCAAGATCCATCCCAAACTTGCACAATCACTTGACGTCACTCAACAAACAATTTCCGATCGTCTAAAACACGAATTAACCGGCACCCCTATTAAAATATAATTTTTTACTTCAATGCAAAAACCACTACGACTAACAACTTCAGAGTTCATAGCAATCGAATTTAGTTATGGTACATTTAAAACATGATCTCATCAACATATACCTTGATTTTAGATTTCATAAATATCCAATATGAATTGCAGCTTTGAGAAATTTTCCAATTCCGAAACTTTCCCTAGCCGCCATTTTTATATTCTGACCTAATGCTGAGCGACCACCATTTTATTTCATATTCTTTGACTTCAATTTTTTTATTGTGAGCTTTGTCACACAATTGAATAACTCTTTGTGCCAGTTTTGGTACAAACCGGTGCTATACTTTGGTCAGAACAGAATTATTTCTGCAAATTTGGCGAAAATCGAAGCAAAATTGATACCTCCAGGCACATATTTTGTTATATCCTATGTAGACTCACACAACCAACCACACACACTCATATATACATACATATACTGTATATATATATATATATATATATATATATATATATATATATACATATATGTATATAAATATATATACATATATATAAATATTATATACACACACACATATATATATATATATATATATATATATATATATATATATATATATATATATATATATATGTATATATATATATATATATATATATATATATATATATATATATATATAAACATATATATAAATATTATATACATATATATATATATATATATATATATATATATATATATATATATATGTATACATATATAAACATATATATAAATATTATATACATATATATATATATATATATATATATATATATATATATATATATATATATATATATATATGTAGACACATGTACATATTTATATATTTAAACATAAAGTTCACTCCGCAATCAATCTCAAGAAATTTACTTAAAAAGATCCTTCTTAACCGCATCACTCGTTCACGTTTATTCGATACCTATCGCTTTCGTTTTCAGTTAACTATGGCACCTAATTTTCATGAAAGTTTCAAGAAAATTACACCCCCCAAGTGCAATGAAAACTCGGCTATGCATTTTCATCTTCATCTGTAAAGCTATGATCAGTTATAGAAAGAAAAATATCTTTTGTTTAAGTTGCGATTCTCGCCGGTCTTTTGTATGCAATTCAATAATTTTAGATTTCGGGGTATTTGTTATAATGTATAGTAATAACTGCAAAGTAACGAATAAACTCTATAATTTGCAATCACTCATCCTTATTATTTCTTCGGGGAATTTTATAAATCCTATGTGTAACGTTTACGTCTAAGGGTGTAAGAAGGAACCTTTACTAAGCTCATTGGAAGAGAAAAGCATCCTGAAATGTTTCCTCTAACTATTGTTGAATTGTATTTATGCCACATTTAGAATTGATTTATTGGTTATTTCCGGTAGAAATGATTGACTTTAATGTACCGTTTGTGCAAAAAATTAAGAATACTGATCATTTTTAGGGTTTTGTACTAAAATACAAAACCCTATTGCAATCACGACCTGTGTCCGTCTGTCCGTCCGTCCGTCCGTCCGTCCGTCCGTCCGTCCGTCCGTCCGTCTGTATGTCACAGCACTTTTTCTCCGAAACTATAGAGGCTACAGCCATGAAACTTTGTGGAAAGGTCAGAAGTGGTGACCTCTTGAAAGTTCAAGGGTGAAAAAAATTTTCAAAGGGGTTTAAGGGGGGTCTCCCCATATAGGGAGTTGACCCCTCAAAAAAAAAATTTTCACCATTGGTAGTCGAGTAGGGTGTCATTGGAAAGGTCTCAATGAGATCTTTTCAAAACAGGTCTTAAAATTGCCTTATGAGTACCGAGGGGGGAAGGGGAAGGGGAAACGTACGAACTTTTCGCGTACCCCCCCCTCGCGATTGGACACCTTCCATCCGAAAAATCTGAAAAAAATCATGAATGTAGGCCTTAATGAGTACAACAACAACAAATACATGAGAAGTCGAAATTCACTAAACTTTGTTAGTAATAGTATGATTTATCGATTTTATGTTTTCTCGAATAAAATCTAAATGGTACCCTTAAATTCAATAAAATTTAGCAAAAAGATGACTATTTATAAGATTGATCTTTTCTGAAAGTTTCATGAAGATCGAATAGTATTTAACGAAGTTATAGCGATTTGAATTTTCCCGTATTACTATGGAACAATGTGCCCTGTATTACTATGGAAACATATGGCTATGGAGCCATATGCGCTTTTTACCGACTTAGACACTACAGCTTTGCTAGGATTTGCATGAAAATTTCAGGAATGATAGATATCATGAGGATGACTACATACAATTGAAACAAGTCGAAGAGGCAGGGGAGAGCTCCTAGCAAAAGGGCTTTGTAGCCATTCTAGGATTCGAAAAAATAGGGCATGAATCGATGCTTACAGTACAAAGGAGTGGCCCCTGAAAAAAATTTCATGAAAGGTAGCCGATATGAGTATCAAATGAAAGTTCTCTATGAGAGCTTTTCAAAACAGTTCTTAAACTGACAGTTTTTGCTTTAGTGGGGGCACAGAGAGGGGGGGAAATACATGAAAAATGTGTTTTCTCCCTCGCGAATGGACACCCGTGATCTAAAAAAATCTAAAAAAATTATCAAGCGAAATTTTTATGGGTATAATTTTAACAAATACCTCAGAATTAAAAAATTCTTTCAACTTAGTTAATAATAGTATGATCCTCGAACATGACGTGTTTCTTAATTTTATTCGTTGCTGGTTACGGCATTTTGTAAGTTGAGTACAAAACCCTTCTGACATGAGCATAGGTCTGTCTACCCAACTTGTTATCATCTGTCTCCAAAGGACTCATTGGCACTTTACATACGAAATATCATTTAAATTCAATTTCTCGACATCAATGTATCATATTTAACTTTTAATATCTACGGAGTCCTGAGAAGGATTACAATTCTTTTCCGTAACATTTTAGATCAGTATGCTGTCTTTCATTTGAAGCCTCTACAATTAAAATCCTTACACGCGTCGATCAGTTACGCTGAAGAATCGGGGTGAAAGTCGGAAACTTTTTAGTTTTAACGGTAAAAGTCCTTTACCGTTACTTAAATTTCTTATCCTTTAAACGGGACCTAACAAGAAAAAAAAAACCTATCATTTGTCAAAACCAAGACTCTTCTATCTATCTCTATGCGTGAACATACATAAAAAAAAAACAACAACAAAAATTTATACGTGATGAATTGATAGCTTTCTTTTCTTTGGATGTCAGTTAACAAATGAAGTTTTCAGCGCGCGTGTTCTTTTACGCATTCAGAACATAAGAGCATTGTCAGATCCTAATAAAAAACTGAAATTGCATAGAACGAGTTTGTTTTTCTGCAAAATGATTAATTTTTTGAGATCTGGTAATGCTGAAACCTCTCATTCAAGCGCATGTTTATATTCGCGCCAATCCTCCCATCATCATTTACTTACTTACCTGCTGCCGAAGATTTATGGTTCGCTATACGCTTGTGTTCGTTTTTTTTTCCGGAGGCCAGGTTGAGTGTGGGTACTCTGTGAATGTATACCGCATAGATGTTTTAAGTATTGTAAAGGTAGTACTGGAATTCAGAATTCATTATGAACTGGGAGTTCATTGATCATTTTGATTAAGACGCTCAATACGATACTGACTTCCGTTACAAAATCAGAGCTTAAAGGGTACTAAAGACTTAAAATAATGTAACACTGAAACTCATAACTCGATATAAACTGCAGCAGTAGTGAAAACCAGAAACTATGCAATACTGAAATTTCAAATTCAATGAATACTTATACGGTGCTGGAAATTGATGGAAACGCAATCATGAAATTCTTATGTTAATCAGTACATCAGCGGTACTGAAAATTCAATCTAATAAAATATTGGTATTCGGAATTTAATCTGCACTAAATCAGTACTTAAAATAGCAGGAAATTAAATACTGAAATTCAGAACTTAATTGATATCTTTTGACATTTCATTCGGTCAAGTTGAGGTGTTCTGGCACGTTCTATTAAAAATTTGCAAATATGTTTCAATTGTTCCAATTTGAATGTGATAGTACCATTCTAGCTTTGGCAATATCGTGGGTCTCAAATAGCCATGTGAGATATTTTGATTAAATTATAAGCCAGTGTTGTGATATAAATATTATATTAGGTAAAATTCAATCAAAATCTAGTAAAACATTACATCAAGGCGAATAAAGTTCCGCCAGGAAGCTGGAAATCCTACAAAGTTTCGGCTATCAGCCGCAGAAAATATAGTAATAATATGTATTGTAGGATAGAACACTTTTTATGCATATTTCTTACTTCCAAAGCTACGTATAAGCAAGCACTTATAACAGAAGAGTTGCTTTCGGATGTAAGTGACGTCAATACTTCAGACGTTAGCAAAAAAAGGAAATCTTCCACAACAAAAGGAAAAGTGCCTGATGTGTTGGAGGGTGGATCAACTGTTTCGTGTGATGAAATACTGCCAGCTGCTCCTATAAAATCACGTTGTACGTCTAGTCTAGGAGCCTTTGTGTTTTCTTGGAGTATCCATTGATTGCTCAAGGAAATATATATGCTACCACTGCCTGAATTCTATTCATACCGTCAGGTTTTTACTATTACTTCTCAGAAATTTTTAATTTTTTTTTTGTATATTATTTCTTTCTGTTTTGACTAGTTGCGGAAGAAGTTGTAGTTGGAACTCATGTTATCATTGAAAATCAGGATAGCTTTTCAGTGATAAAAATGTCTACAAATGACGTTGACATGATTCACACAATTGTCAGAGAAGAGCTCAGACACTTCAAAGAGGAAATAAAAAATATGGTTCAAGACGTACTTAGAGAAGTTACAAACAAATGCACAGGTTCCCGAATTAATCGAATTTCTTTCGAAATTTATTTGATCCCTAGATCTGACTAAGATCTAGTCTTGGATCAGCATCCTTGCAAAGCATATGGTGCGCCTCCTTTGTAAACTCTTTTCTTTTATGTCCCATTTCACCAGATTTGTAACAAAGGGAAGGCCTGTCAGGTCGTTTGCAGACTTGTGTGGTGTGACCATAGCCAAGGCATTTGAAGCATTGAAGAGGCGCTACTCTTTGTCATATTTTGCAGACAAACCAATCTATTCTTACATTGCCTTTGTTCAAAAATTGCACGGTGTCCTTTCTGGTCAAGTCAATGATGACCATACGTTGTCCCTTATGGTTTTCCGATGTGGGCCTCACTTTGATCCTGCCCAGCTAGGGAATTTTCTTTTGATGGTCACTTCAACATCGGCCCAGTCCATGATGCAGTCAATATCCTTTATTTCGATCGCTGCTGTTGGCTTAGGTGAGGCTATTGTTGCGATTTTGCCGAGGACTTTCTTTATTGCATTGCAGAATGCTTCTTTACTGTCCGCTTCTACTCCAAATTCAATCAGTATGTGGCCCGACCGGGTTTGTCGTACTGCTTTAATGGCAGTTGTTGGTATCTTTAGGCCTTACATTTCCCTTTATTTCCTGCAGGACTTCTGCAATAGGATCGGCCATCATGGGGTCTCATGAGCAGTGCCCTGTTTTGTATTAGGTCTTTTATTGTTGGGCATCCATCTTCTGGCACTTTTTGAAGGAGTTTTTCTGCGGTTTTCTTCGCTCCTTTTTAGGGTTTTGTAAAATAGTTTTACAAAACCCTACTAGTTTCGCGACCAGTCTGTCCATCTGTCCGTCTGTCCGTCCGTCCGTGTGTCACAGCAGTTTTTCTCGGAAACTACTTAAGCTACAAACATCAAATTTTGTGTGTAGGTGTAAAGTGGTGATCTCTTCAAAGTTCAATTACAAAAAATCTTATAAAGCATTTAAGGGAGGTCCCCCATATAGGAGAGTGACCCCCCGAAAAAAAAGGTAGTCGATATGGGTATCAAATGAAAGGCCTTGATGAGAGGTTTCCAAAACAGGTCTTAGTTTGGCAAAATTTGCTTCGAGGGGTGCACAGAGAGGGGAAATACACGAAAAATTCGTTTCCCCCCTCGCGATTGGATATCTGTGATCCGAAAAACCTGAAAAAAATCAGGGATGTAGGCCTTGATGAGTACAACAACAACAAATACGTGAGAAGTCGCAATTCACTCAACTTTGTTAGTAATAGTATGATTTATCGATTTTATGTTTTCTTGAATAAAAGCTTAACGGTACCCTTAAACTCAATGAAATTCAGTGCGTAGATGTCTATTTATAAGACTGATCTATCCTGAAAATTTCATAAAGATTGAATAATATTTAGCGATGTTATAGCAGTTTGAATTTTCCTTTATTACTATGGAACAATATACGCTGCATTTATTACTAAGGCAACATATGGCTATGGAACAACATGCGCTTTTTACCGACTCACACACTACAGTTTTGCTAGGGTTTGCATGAAAATTTCAGGAATGATAGGTGTCATGTAGATCTTTGAGAATCGGTTCAGCTAGTGGTATCAATAATCGTAAAACAAAATAGTGGCTGTTTTAAATGCGAAGATTGAATAATTTTTTTTCGCAACTTCAACGTTTAAGCTGCATGCTTTGAACACTTGATTCAATTTAATGAATGACTGAAGATGAGTACCTACAATTAATGCTCATAAGTGAAACAAGTGAAGGAGCTGGGAGAGAGCTCCTAGCAAAAGAGCTTTGTAACCATTCTAGGATTTGAAAAAATTGGCCATGAATCGATGATAACAGTACAGGAGACTGGCCCCTGAAAAAAAATTCATCAAACATAGCCGATATGAGTATGAAATGAAAGTTTTCATGGAAGCTTTTCAAAACAGTTGTTAAACTGACAGTTTTTGCTTCAATGGGGGCACAGTGGGGAAATACATGAAAAATGTGTTTCCTCCGGCGTGGATGGACATGTGAAATAATTATCAAGGGAGATATTTATGAGTATAACAATAACAAAAATTTCAGAAGTCGAAACTCGTTCAACTATGTTAATCATAGTATGATCTTCGTATTTCATATTTTCTCCAATAAAATCGTCTTTGACATGTTTCTTGATTTGATTCGATCTGGTAACTGCATTTTGTAAATTGAATACAAAACCCTTCTGACATGAGCGTAGGTCTGTTTACCCAACTTGTTTCAACACAATCTAGAACACCTGATCTGGTGTTCAGTGGTGCCTCTTCCTTCCTTCTTCTATCCCAATGTACCTCAATTGGCTAGATGTTATTATTTTATTGATGTTTGATGGTGGAGCTCTCTGCGCTTACCCTCAGCGCTTTTTTAGTCTGCTGTTCTTCTTCGGCCTTCTAGTCCTCCTTAGCTTTTAATCAGCGGTCTAGGAGTTTCTCTAGTTTGAGGAGCTACATCTTTACTACTTTGCTGATTTTTTTGAGTCGCATGAAGATTTATATATCTCCTGGTTTTCAGATTAGCCTTTTTTCTTCATGTCGCTAGGTGGTAATTTTACTTTGCGAGAGGTTATCAATTTTCGTTTTCGAGCACAGTACTTTTGCCAGATTGTCGACGGGGGCGATGCAATCATACAATGGCCATTTATTTCTCTGGTCACTCCTTTCTTTTTATGTAGTGATCACTTTTTGGACTTGAGAATGATTTGCTATTATTTCAGGATTTAAAACCCTTGCTTTGGTCACTTCAGTAGCAATCGCAGCAGTAACGATTGAATTCTCGATGTTCTTTATATTTTTCCCCACCGCTTAAACATCGAGCGTGTCCTGAAAAGTTTACTGCTCTTCCTTTTTAGAACATTCTGGCATTCGCGGAATCTCAGTCTCAGCAAGACTGTCTGTTTATCTCAGTTTTTTGTCCATATTCACTATCATTTTATTCATCGTTGTTTTTGTCATCAATAGTAGTGCTACCGACGTTGCCGCGAACATCGTGACTGCGGCTGTTGATTGCATTGTCGTTGTTATTATTTTCGCTTTCTTCTTTTTTTAAATTTTTTGGGGGTTTTGAGTTGCTCCAGTTTTATTATGTACCTCTTCGAAGCCGCCTTCTCTATTCGTGTGTGTAGTGGCCTTTTTGGTCGCATGGTTATCTTCACAGAGTAAAGAGGCCATGCCAGGGTTGACACAAGAACGAGTGCTCAGTGCCAGACCAGCGCTACTCGGGAGTCCATCTCAACCGAAACTAAACCGCCAACCCAATGGTGCAAACTTTGAACGTACTTCGAGACTTTCCAACGTTTAACTAAGACGGAAATGGTATAATAGTTGAATTAGAGCCATTCACCCACAAGTATCACGTTACAAAGCAACAAAGTCCACCATTCCAAAGCGTCCGGATTCAGACATGGTTGTTACCTGTCATCCCAGGAGGAACCTCATGATGGCATCCAAATCCTCAGGTCAGTGCTCCCCAAAGAATGACAGCCTCCAAGAGTACTCCTGCCGACCGGAATTCTCGCTGCGGTAATTTCCTCCGGTGCAAGGAGGTGGCACTCCCAAAAGAATGCCAGCCTCCAAGACTATTCCTGTTGGCTGGCATTCCTCCAGGGTAGGAAGTGAAATAAAGTAACAGTTGCTTTTTTCTAGAGGGAGTATGCGTTTATTTTTTCTATTTAATGAGCTATTTATTTTAAGTGTCTGCATACCCTAATTCGAGTACACACCCCTTCTGATATGACCGTTAAGATATTGCGAATTTCTTCTTCTTTTGTTGGAAGCTCGTATGTATTTGGATCGTGGCCTTTAGATTAAAGTATGTCGACGATATTCCACGTTTGTCTAGTTGGTCTTTCGCGTAGGTTAGTTTTCTGTATGCATCGCTTCACTTTAACGTTATTTATCTTCTTAGAGGGTGTTTCTCTTACTATGAGTTATATGCCTTTTCTGTGTCCAATTAAATGTACAAACGATGTTCTAAATTTTAAAGTATGGGAGGCACAAAATCAATTTCAAAAATTAACAAAACGGTTTTTATAGTCAATTGAATTCCATGTACTTCATTGACTGCACTTCTTGACCATTCAAGCGTTTGTTCGATGACAAATTGTTTCTATTAGAGTATATAGTATTACATAACACCATCAATCAGAATAAATCTTTACAGAATATAGGGAAAACTTTTTGCTACGTTTTGGTATCTTGGATTTTGGTACTAAATTATTTTTATGCAAATATAACCTCTTACTCTTTAAAATCAAACAATCTTAGCAAATTTCAGTTAAATTTTTGGTATCATTCAACGTTTCATGCGATATAACTCACTATGGATTATAGCCAACACGAAATAAATTACATAACAAAAATATAGCTCTTTTGTTATTCATTTTCAATTACTTCTACATCAGCATATGAAAAGATTCTAGCTTGCATCCATTCCGATCTGTTTCCATTACCACCGAAAAGGACAACAGTCTTCAGTCAAGCTAACTGGTAAATTGTATCTCTCCACAACAACCACTTATTTGCCCGCTACACAACATAGTTGCTTTCCTTTGCTCCATTTTCCTTCAACCAGTTTGTTCTTGTATTTTGAGAATAGTTTGGGGCCAAGTTGCAAAGAACCATTGTTTCGGAAGAAGTTAAAAGGACACAGAACCATTTAATCGTTCATCTTGGAAAATGTGACGAAAAAGTAAAAGTGCGACCATAATCAGGCTAATCCCTACAAATTGCTTTTTGGTACACCCTAATTAGGTTAATCATTGTATCCTTTATCAAAAGGAGATTACAGAGACTAGAAAAGGAAACAGAGGAAGCGAGGACCTTACACAGGCTAATTGCAGGGAACAATCGTTTCTGGACAAATTGTAAACGTTGCAGAGGTTAATTGATTCTTGTGTTTATTTTCGTCGTTCCGCTTTGTTGCTAAATTCACCAGTCCCTTAGCATCATCCTTGGGCTAGATGAAAAACTATGTGGCATAGCAACTTTCTAAAGTGGCGGAAGAGGACGACCTTCGATTTGATCAAAAGTCGACTGTAAATTAGATTTCAATGAAAGGTCAACGCCGGCCGATGGTTGTCGCTCGTCACCAGGAATTTCGTGTTACGGGGCAAGTAGGGTAAATGTGGCTGCTATTGATGGGCACCATTTTAATTCGATTTCTGTCAAATGAAATGGCTTGAAACTGAAAATTGATTTCTAATAGCGCCCGCTCTAATTAAGTGGTCTAGTTTTTTTCCAAGATAGCTAGGTCTGTGCCGGAAATCGGTAATATCAAGTTGAAAGCGCTCGGACAATGACGTTGGGGTTTGATTGAATGAAATTGAAATTGGAGAAAATTGTAGAAACAAGGAAAGGATCCTTTTATTACGAGAGAAATGAAATTGCAGCAATAATTTATAATAATCATGACAAATATTCTTCCATTGAGCAACGTGTCTTTTTAATTTTTATGGATATTGCTAGAAATTATAGATGGATATAAAAATTCAGAAAATATCTTCACTGGCTATCAACCTGAATGGCCACTTGAGACTTTGGCCCTTAAATAATCACCCACAAATATCCGTTGAATATCTTGACAACAAAAGAATTCCACCTTTAATGTTACCTATAAAATTCCCGAGTACAAAAGCATTAAATCCTAATCATCCTTTCGTTTCGACGCATTGAAACCAAACATTTTCACATTCTTAGCGAAATTCTTACGGACGTACTTAAGGTTTCTTGAGCATTCTGACAAATTACTCCATAAAAACTTCTTATTGTTAGTATCATTTTTCTTGGTCATAAAGTTTGCCAACAATATTGCTTTAACGGCTACCACACCATCGTCAAAACCTTTTGGTCTTGGTCCTCTATTTCATTGTAAATTTCATGTCACGTAGTGTCATTGGAATTTCTATTAGGATAGTTGTGTACGGTTTGTAGATTTCCATGCACAGTAGGTCGTGGCAATAGGTTGACATGGGGAAAATTGAGGATGATAAATACTAGTGAGCTTACATATCCATTATCGTAAGTGACACAGTAATGGTGCTTTACGCAAAATACATATTTTGTTTTGTTGCCATTAGAGAGTACATGCTACCCGTTTACAAGGATTGCAACGTAATACTTAAGCATACAAATGGAGTTTTCTCAAGGTGAAGCTTATTAATCTTAAAATGTACTCAAGGTCTCTGTTTTCTACAATAAGATACACTCACTGAAGAGTAGGAACTTGTATTTGCCAGTAGCAGTTTTTAAAATACCTTATTAAATTTACGGCCGACGAATTTTGGTAAACTTAAAAAAAACTCAAGATATTTTCTTATCAACGTGCGGTAAATTGGGTTGGAATCACACTTGCATTTGTAATTCCACTGAGAAATCTGTAACGATCTTTATCAATTCAAAAATATCGATTCTAGGGTATTTTCTTCACTCATTTGTTCTTAGGGGGTCTTAAAAAATAATTAAAATACCCTTTTAATACTGGTACCCGTCCGTCCGTCCGTTAGTGCATCACAGCAACTTTTCTGAGGAACTGTAGAAGCTACAGTCATCAAATTTAGTGAACAGCTCAGAAGTTTCTGGTTTATGAAAGCTCCGTAGCTCCTTAGGATGGTCTCCCCATATAGGGATCTGAACCCTTAAAATTTTTTTCACCAAAGATAGTCGAGTAGTGTATCAAATGAAAGTTCTTGATGGGATCTTTTAATATCTGCTTTTAAAATTGCAATATAGATAACGGGGTAAGCATGGAAAGCGGAAGACCATTATAAAATGGTGCCCCCCTCCCTCGCAACTGGAGACCTCTGAACCGAAAAATATGAAGAAAAATCATGGGGGTAGTTCTTTATGAGTGCTATAACGAAAAATACCTGAGAAGTTGAAGTTCGCTCAACTTTGCTAGAAACATCATAATTTATCAATTTTACATTTTCTTGTATAAAATTGTAAGCGTAACCTTTAATGTATATTACCACTTATAAGGCTAAAAAACGATGAAAATTTAAGAAGAATCGGATCGTATTTAATGAAATTGTGGTGGTTTAAATTTTCAGTGTTACAACAGCAATGCGTGACTATTGAGTAATATGTGCCTCCAATAGATTCATTGCGAGCTTTTTCAGATTTGCATAAAAGTTTGAGGAAATATGTATATCACGCACATCTTTTAAAATCTGTTCAAAGAGTGATATTAGTAGTCGTGAAACAAAACGGCAGCATTTTTAAATGAAAAAATTTAGTTGAACTAAGGGAGAATCCATATCCGGAAAGTGCTAAATGATTGGAAAAGGTCCTTAAAGAGTGCAAGGACTTATCTGACGAGAAGACAAGCTTGAGGACTACCAACCTCGTGCTACCAAGAATCAAATGCCGACACAAGGCCCACAGGAAAGAAATTGAGATGAGGGAAGTTATAACATCACCAAATGTCCCAACATCTAGAATAGCAAAGTGACCCTTACAAGAATGCGAAAATATTGGGATTTCGACGTTTGGAATTGAAATGAATCAGTTGAAAAATTAATATAGTGTAATCGTGTACAAAGTGAGAGCAAAATGGTGTTTTTTGAGGTCAAGGCGCTATTCCCAAGTGTACCGGTGAAGCAAGCTCTCGCGCTCCTGGAAGACAAACTGATTTCAAAAGACCCAACAATGTAAGGAAAAAGAAAGGCTAGAGCAATCACAAAGTTGGCAACACGGTGTATTTCGGAGAATTATTTCTAATTTAGAGGAAAGTACTACAAGCAGAAATCTGGAGCACTGATGGGTAATCCCCTGTCACTGTTTTTAAGCGTAGTTTTCATAAGCTGGCTTGAGGAAAAAATGGAACAAGAAGGTATAATGTCCAAATTTTGGGTTCGATACGTAGACGATATTTTCGCCCTAGTCAACGAAAACAAGTTGGTTAGACAGACCTATGCTCATGTCAGAAGGGTTTTTTACTCAACTTACAAAATGCAGTCACCACCAGCAACGAATAAAATCAAGAAACATGAAACAGACGATTTTATTCGAGAAAATATGAAATTCAAAGGTCACACTATTATTAACAAAGTTGAAGGAATTTTTTTTTGTTATACTGATAAATATCTCCCTCAAAAACTTTTTCAGATTTTTTAAAATTACAGGTGTCACGAGGGAGGAAACACATTTTTCATGTGTTTCCCCCATGGCCCCTACTGAAGCAATAAGTGTCATTTTAAGAACTGTTTTGAAAAGCTCTCATAAAGAACTTTCATGTGACACACATGTCGGCTACGTTTGATGAAAACTTTTTTAGGGGCCTTTCCTTTGCCCCATCGATTTGTTTCGCGTATGAGTATTAATTGTAGGTATTCATCTTCAGTCATTCATTAAATTGTATCAAGTTTTCAAAGCATGCACCTTAAACGTTGAAGTTGGGGAAAAATGGCTCAAGATTATTCAATCTTCGCATTTAAGGTAGCCACTATTTTGTTTTACGATTGCTGATACCACTAGCTGAATTGATAGTCAAAGATATTCATGATACCTATCATTTCTGAAACTTTCATGCAACTCCTAGCCGGTAAAAAGCGCATATTGTTTCATAGCCATATGTTTCCATAGTAATACAGCGCATATTGTTCCATAGTAGTATAGGAAAATTCGTCAAATACAATTTGATCTTTGTAAAACTTTCAGGACAAGTTAATATTATAAATAGTCATCTGTGCGCTAAATTTTATTGAATTTAAAGGTACGATTGAAATTTTATTCAAGAAAATCTAAAATTGATAAATCATACTATTACTAACAAAATTGCATGAATCTTGTTTGTTATTGTTGTACATTTATGATTTTTTTCAGATTTTTTTCAGATTTTTTGGATGAAAGGTGTCCGCGAGGAAGTGTACGTGAAAAACCCGTACATTTCCCCTTTCCCTGCTCCTTTGGCTCCGATAAGTCAATTTTAAGACTTATTTTGGAAAGACCTCATTAAGACCTTTCCAATGACACCCTATTCGACTATCAAACGTGAAAATTTTTTTTAAAGGGTCACTTCCCTATATGGAAAGACCCCCTTTAAACCCCTTTGAAAAATTTTCCACCCCAAAATTTTCAAGAAGTCACCACCTCTGGCCTTTTCACAAAGTTTCATTGCTGTAGCTTCTATAGTTTTGGAGCAAAAGTGCTGTGACATACAGACGGACGGACGGAGGGACGGACAGATGGACACAGGTCGTGATTGCAATAGGGTTTCATATTTTAGTTGAAAATCCTAAAAAGAAACGCACTCAAGGGACCTAACCAAGGACAACAAAATATGCATACTCACAAAAAATGACATGTTTTCGAGCTTGGATGCTATCAGTACCATTGAGCATGGAAAACCGAGTGTAGTAAATAAATTACATCTAAGATACAGCGAAGAAAAACGGATACGAAGCTAGACCAATCTTAGGAATGATGAAGAAGATCGAAGCAAGAAGAACATAGGATAATTTCACTACGTTCTACACTCAAAACAGAAGGCCACAACAAAAAGAACAGCAAAGAGTAGTGATCGTACATTTGAACCTAATAGGAGGTTTAAAAAATGACTTAAGCAAGTTGACATCCAGCTAATTTCAAGCAGCGCGCAGCTCCAACCAAAGAGCAGGTTCACAAATGCAAAGGATAGTAAGAAGAAAGAAGAGAAGTCTGGTATCTACAAAACCAAGTGCAAACAGGTTGATAAAGTATATATTGGACAAATTAGACGCACAGTCAAAATAAGTTTCGAGGAGCACATAAGGAAGTAGAATTGGCGATGAGGTGAGGAGGTATGAGCAACGTTAAATCGTCAGTAGCTTCATATATTTGCAAAGGACATAATATTGAATACACAACAGCCCATTTCAAGCCTTCGCTTCCTGTGAATAGCGCTTTCAACTATTTCGGTCCATTAACCGCATCCTCCGATTTAGATATCCGAGCAACAATGAATTGTTTTCATCGATCTAGTTACATCAAGGTTTCATCGGTTACCTCACTGGCCTCTAACCTCCAGTTCTCCGAACGAATACCTTTTTGGGTGTCCGCTGTTCGTCCATTAGATTCATGTAGCCAGCCCATTGAAGCTTCCGCAGTCTTACAATCGTCGAGACCTCCGGCTCGTCAAAAATTGCATGCAGCTCATGGTTATATCGAATTCGCCATTGGTCCTTGTCTAGCTTCGCTCCGATTATTCAAGTTAGGACTCGTCACTCAAAGGCGTTCAATATATTTGCGGATGCTTGGGTTAGGGTTCATGTTTCACGCCCATAGCATAACACAGGTGTTATCACTGATTTGTATGTTTGGAGCTTCATATCCCTGTGTATACAGCTGGTCTTCAAGTTAGCCAAAACTGTATAAAATATTTTATTTGCGGGCTGTATTCTTCGGCCTGTTTCATTTCTTCCATAACCGGTTCTTGTTATTTTGGCAACTAAATACACAAATTCGCTCACTCTGAATCAGCTCAAAGAAAATTCGCTGTTTTATTGCGAATTTTTGTTCAGTGATGAGGCGCATTTTTGGCTCAATGGATACGTCAATAAACAGAATTGCCACATTAAGACTGATGAACAACCTAAAGAGCGTCAACAACTATCACAACAGTGACAGAAATGCACAGTTTAATGTGGTTTATGGGCTGGTGGAATCATCAGTCCATATTTCTTTAAAAATGAGTCTGGTTAGAACCCAACCGTCAATGGCGACAGCTATCGCACCATTATAACAGATTTTTTCTGCCTGAAATTGAAGCCTATGGTATCAGTGAACATTGGTTTCAACAAGGTAGCGCTACTTCGGATACACCGAGAGAAACAATGGACTTATTGCATAATCACTTTGGTGAAAACCTGATTTCACGTTTTGTTCTAATAAATTGGCCGCCTAGATTGTGTGATATCACAGCTTTAGATTATTATCTCTGGAGTTATACGAAGTCTCTGATCTTCAGAAATAAGCCAGCTTTAATTGACGCTTTGGAAGCCAACATTGCTCGTGTGATTCGCAAGATACCGGTCGCTATGCTCGAACACGTTGTCCAAAATTGGAGCCTCAGAATCAAACATTTACGGCGAAGTCTTTAAAAAGTAAATGTCATAAATTTTTCTGTTGACTCACTATAAAATTTTTAATAGAATTCAACTTTATGCTTTTTATTTGAAATTAAAAACCAAACTCCATAATGCATCTCCTTATATATATATATATATATATATATATATATATATATATATATATATATATATATATATATATATATATATACATACATATATATATATATATATATATATATATATATATATATATATAAATATATCTATATATATATATATATATATATATATATATATATATATATATATATATATATATATATATATATATATATAAATGGGATGTAAAAAAAGTCGTGACAACTCTAGAGGTAGCAATTTCGTTCCAATTTTCACAAAATTTTCAGGAAAGATGTAATGCATTAGCATCATGATAAGATTTGTGAAACTGAGCGAAAGCATAATGAAGATCATTTTGGACGAAAAATCGTGATGTTTGTGCTGACCAAATTAAAGCTCCGATTTAGATGAAATTTTGTAGAGAGGTTCATTAAACAGTGCGATAAATTTCGCAATAGAAAATCCAAGTCAAACCGCCTGAAATAAAATGGTATCTGCTCAATATTCGGAAAACATGCCAACTTTCATTGGTGTAGTTGTGATCAAACCTTACAGCTGATGTTGATGGAATTCAGCAGTTTTGTAAAGACTATACACATCGAAAAATCCTTGTAAAAAAGCTAGCGATTGGGTCTCAAAAACAAAATTGTATCTAGATTTTCTGATGTAACGCAGAAACATTTCTGCGAATTACATAAAAATTCCACGTAATCCTGTGTAAATACCTTAAGCACCTTGTAAAATTTTTTTTTTTTGTGGACCATTTTATACCTATATACAAAATTTTATGCATTTAGCTTATACGGTTTACGAGAAAAACTGTTGTAACATACGGATGGACAGAAGGATAGACAGGCACAATTTGAGTAGGGTTTTGTAGAATTATTTTACGTAACCCTAAAAAGGGGATAAAATCAACCAGAAATATTATAAAATTACATATAATATACCCTATTACCCATACCCGTTCGTCCGTCTATTAGTGCGTCACAGCAAGTTTCCTCAGGATCAATAGAAGCAATGGTCATCAAATTCTGCAAACAGCTCAGAAGTTTCTGGTTAATAAAAATTCTGTAGTAAAAAAAATTTTAAAGGCTCCCCATATAAGGATGTGAACTCTTTAAAAAATCTTACTCTAATTTCCAAATACAAAGAATAATAAAAACATCTTTAAGGTTTAATTTAGCCAATGGTTGTTAGTGATATTACAACTTAATGGCAGCATGTTGAAATGGTAGAGTAAAGGTTTGTATTTGTTGTAGATGTTGTAAAAGTTTTTCTTGAGTTTGTTCATTCCTGTCTGCATATCGTACATTGAGTACAAAACCCTTCTGACATGAGCGTAGTTCTGTCTAACCAACTTATTACTTTTAGCTAAAGAAAAAATGCTGAAAAAAATGGAGCCGATCAATTTTATTCCCCATACACATAAAAGGTGACAAACTACAGTACATCCCAAGTTTTAATTCAATTTAGGCTGTCATGAAGCCCTAATTAGGAATACCTACCTAAACAGGCATTAGGGCCCAATGCAGATTCCATATAAGATTCCATAACGCATTACCCCATCACTGCCTAAATTAGGTAGTGATGGGGCTTGCCTATACAGTTCCTGATTTAAGCTGCATTGGGACATGTCGAAGCAGTTCCTAATTTAAATAGTGATGGGGCTTGCCTAAACAGTTCCTAATTTAAGCTCTGATGGAGCTTGCCTAATTAGCCCTTAATTTAGGCAGTGATGGGGCTTGCCTATATTATTTCTAATTTAGGCTGTGATGTGGGTCGCCTAAACACTTCTTAATTTAGGAGTTAATAGGGTTTGCCTTAACAGTTCTCAAACACAAACAATATTTTTGGCAAAATTAACACAAAAGATGTAAATTTGTTCAAACTACTCAGCATTCTCTTTACTTCGCAAAATACATGCCAATTTCCACATATGTTTGTTGAGAAAATCCACAGTAGCGATAAATCTATGTATGTATAACTTCAATAATATTAATACAGTAAAATATTTTGATTCAATTTAGGCATGCCGCATTAGGGCCCCATTAGACCCAAATTAGACATGCCTAATTTGGAAAAAACCAACCAAATCCTCATCATATTCAGATTTGAAAGCATTTATAGCTATTTATTCTCAATTTCTACGTATAATTGTAATTTATCACCAAGGCATTTTATTTAGTTTTTATTTTACACAACAAAAAATTTTCTGTTTGGGAATTGTTCAGGCATGCTCCATCACTGCTTAAATTAAGAACTGTTTAGGCAAGTCACATCACGACCCAAATTGGAATTTCATGGCTACCCAAGAAACAGATTTTTTCTTAGCAAACCGAATAACGATCTTAAAACTATCATAAAGCTCTCATGAAACCAGCCTAACTTAATTAAAACCATCTTGAAACTTTCATAAAATTGTCGTAACACCATCATAAAAGTATCTTAAAACTATCATTAAACTTGCGTACATATATTGTAAAACTATCGCATAACTATCGTCAAGCTATCGTTAAACTACCGTGAAACTGTCCTCAAACTAGCTTAAAAATTTCGTACAAATACCGTTAAACTATCGTAAAACATTCAAAAAGTCTATCATTAGACAATCGCCAAACTATCTTACATCCATCGTTAAAAAATTTTGCCAAACTATTGTTTTTGATTAATATTCATAAACCCATCGTTTTTGACGAATGTTCGTAAAACTACCGTCTTTTTGACAAATGTTCCTTTAACTATCATTTTTGACGACTGTTTGTAAACCAATCGTTTTTGATGAATGTCCGTAAGACTATCGTTTTTGACGAATGTTCATAAAACTATAGTTTTTGATGAATGTTCATAAAATGCAAAGTTCTTACAAAGAAACTTTAGTGTTGTTTACATTTTTCACAACAAAGATTTTTTTGATTAGGAATTGTTTAGGAATACCTTATTAGGCCCGAATGCGAAAAGCCCCATCAGTGCCTAAACGCGTTGTGTTTAGGAACTGATGGGCTAATACATTACGTTCAGTATAAGGGCCTTATGGAACTTTTTCCAACAAATACTAAACTGAACAAGATTACGCTAATCTAATTAGGCCCTCTTTAGCCCTGCATTAAAAAATTGCTAAGCTCATTTTAAATTGCAAAATTTTCATTTGATCGTTTTTGTCGTTCTCCACGATACATTAAAATGAGAAATTTTCAAAATTGTTTAAGTTAGTCATGTGTAATTAGATCCGTACTAATCATGCTTAACTTGGGCATGCCCCATTAAGCCCGCATTAAGCATGCCTTACTTAGGAAAGCCCCATTGTTTCCGCATTGGGCCCTAATTCCCGTTTAGACATGTCTAAACTGATTTCTACTCGTGAACGTCAACAGTACTATTTGGGAATATCAAGACGGCTTTACAGTAGTTAGATCAACGATAAACCAAATGTTTACAGTCTAGCAGGTACTTGAGAAATGATGCGTGCTCAACATAGACGCATAAACGTACTTCTGACCTTCCTACAATTTCAGTGCTGTATCTCCGGCAGTTTCGGTGAAAAACTGATGTGACATGCAGACAGATGGGCGGACGGACAGATGAACACAGGATTTTGTATTTTAATACAAAAGCCTAAAAATACTTATATGGCGTGTGCATGATATGCTCTGTTTAAAAGTACGATAATTCCTTTAATTTAATTGGCCGCCATTTTGTAGCATTTTAAATAGTTTTATTTACTTAAGACATATAGTATGTTATGTCATTCATTCTACCAAAAAATTTTGGGAGAATTCAATGAAAACTATAATGTTTTGTTCGATTAAAAGCCCATAGAGTAAAAAACATTATGTTATTGTCGTTATAATTTGAATTATGAAACGCACTGGATAAGGTTCTTACATATGACTATCTAAAAATTGAGTTTTATTGAATTTAAGGGTGTTTGCTCTATTTCAATGAGAAAAATGTGAAACTCATGAATCATACTATTATAAATAAAGTTCAGTAAATTTAGACCTAGAATACTATGGCGACCAATCGAAAATTATCGATGTAATTTCAGCAAGCAACAGCACAAGACAAGCATACAAAGAAAAGTAGTAAAGAGCCTGAAACGTGGTCATCAGATCAAGACTACGCTCTGCCGTCATGACAATGGCAACATCATTGGTGATAAATCCAGGACCAGGATTAAGAAAAGATTGGCATCATATTTCACGAACCTCCTTAATTTTCGCTCAGGTCCAGAACATCGGAGTTTATAGATATACTCGGAGAGCTTTCATTGGCCGCACCTACGCTGAATGAAGTTGGTTCTATCATCAAAGCCCAAAAGAATAATAAAGCGCCGGTAATCGAGCTCATTAAATATGGTGGCAACAGTGTTCAGAAACACATTTGGCAACAAGAACATACGAGTATGCTGGAAGAGTGGAGCTAATCAATTATATTCCCTCTCCACAAAGAAGGTGACAAGCTACAGCGCGAAAACTATAGAGGCATTTCACTACTTTGTATGGCATACTCGTACAAAATATTTTCAAAGATCTGATAAAATAAAATCAGATCTTACGCCAACAGTATTATTGGACAGAATCAAGATAGTTTTAGAGCAGGTAGATCGACCAGTAATTTACGATCAAGCAAGGATTTTAACACAGACATATACCAAATCTTTGTTGACTATAAGTAAGCATACGAGAGTATTGATCGTACCAAACAATGCTTCGCTTTGGCATCCCAGCCAAATTAGTCCATCTTACCAAAATGTCAATGACGTCGGCCACCTCCCAAGTCCATATAAATAGCCAATTTACCGATGCCTTTGATACAAATATCAGACTAACGCAGAGAAATGAGCTGGCTATTTAGTTTGGCTCTAGAATATGTCATCAGAAAACTACATATGAGAAGATGTACGTAATTATACAAGTCAAGTCAAGCGGTAGCCTAAGTGGACGACTATATTTTGTCATGGTCATCGACAACCGGCAAAAGACTTTTCCTGAAACTCGACCCCGAAGCAAAACTAGTAGGCTACAAATCAATGAGAATTAAACAAAGCTCATGACTCAGTCGAGGAAATATACCTCAAATACCCAAAATACCACACTTGGCAAATACAAATGGGTAGACAGACCTAAGCTCATTCTACATACTACTTTTAGAATTTTAACAGTTACATTCACTAACCTAATTATTCCTTAAGTGGTTGTTGCAGCGAATAACTCTCGTCAGGGGTGAGAAATTATTACCTAGATCATCTGTGTTTCAAAGTATATCATATGGTTGTTTTGCTATAACCAGGCGTTCGTAGACGTCCAATTTGTATGTTGATTTGAGTTCTTTGATTAATTAAGATTTTCGTCGCTCATGCTATAAAATGGTTGGATGCGGAAATTGGTAACATTGGCAGGGAACTGAGTAGGCGATCAGTACATAACACATATGATTTAGTGTAAACAAGTTGGATAGACAGACCTACGCTCATGTCAGAAGGGTTTTGTACTCAACTTACAAAATGCAGTACCCAGCAACGAATAAAATCAAGAAAAATTCCAAAGACGATTTTATTGGAGAAAATGTGAAATTCGAGGCGGTTATACCCATAAATGTCTCCCTTGATAATTTTTTCAGATTTTTTAGATCACAGGTGTCCATTCGCGAAGGAGGGAACACATTTTTCATGTAATTCCCCCCCCCCCCCTGTGCCCCCATTGAAGCAAAAACTGTCAGTTCAAGTACTGTTTTGAAAAGCTCTCATAAAGAACTTTCATTTGATATTCATATCGGCTACGTTTGATGAAATTTTTTTTCAGGGCTCTTCCTTGTACTGTAATCATCGATCCATGGCCAATTTTTCTGAATCCTAGAATGGTTGCAAAGCCTTTCGCTAGGAGCTCTCTCCTGCCTCTTCAACTTGTTTTACCATTGAGTATTAATTGTAGGAACTCATCTTCAGTCATTCATTAAATTGGATAAAGTGTTCAAAGCATGCACCTTAAACGTTCAAGTTGGGGAAAAATAACTCAAAATTATTCAATCTTCGCATATAAAAAAGCCACTATTTTGTTTTAAGATTACTGATACCATTAGCTGAACCGATTCTCAAAGGATATTCATGATACCTACCATTCCTGAAATTCTCATGCAAACCCTAGCAAAGCTGTAGTGTCTAAATCGGTAAAAAGCGCATATTGGTCCATAGCCATATGTTTCCATAGTAATACAGCGCAAATTGTTTCATTTTAATACAGGAAAATTTAAATCGCTGTTACTTCGTTAAATACCATTCGATCTTTGTGAAACTTTTAGAACAGATCAATCTTATAAATAGTCATCTGTGTGCTGTTAAGATTTTATTCAAGAAAACGTAAAATCGATAAATCATACTGTTACTAACAAAGTTGAGTGAATTTCGACTTCTCACGTATTTGTTGTTGTTGTCACGTATTTTCTGTTGTTGTACTTATTTTATTTTTTCAGATTTTTCGGATGGAAGGTATCCAATCGCGAGGGGAGGTACGCGAAAAGTTCGTACATTTCATCTTCCCCTGCCCCCTTCGGTACAAACAAGGCAATTTTAAGACTTGTTTTGAAAAGAACTCATTAAGACTTTTCCAAAGACAACCTACTCGACTACCAATGGTGAAAATTTTTTCTTGAGGGGTCACCTCCTTACATGGGAAGACTCCCTTAAACTCCTTTGTAAAATTTTTCCACCCTTGAATTTCAAGAAGTCACCACTTCTGACCTTTCTACAAAGTTTCATGGCTGTAGCTTCTATAGTTTCGGAGAAAAAGTGCTGTGACATACAGACGGACGGACGGACGGACGGACAGACAGATACAGGTCGTGATTACAATAGGGATTTGTATTTTCGTAAAAAACTCTTAAAAATGTGAACGATTTTGTGCATTTAAGCGTCAAAATAATGAGAACTGGTAATGAAAAAAACGAAATACGCCAAAGAGCACAGCTCGCAAATAAAATATTTTTTTCAGTTTTGACAATCTTGAAGACAAGCTGCATACAGAGAAAAACAAAGCTCCAATCATGCAAATCTGTGATAAGACTTGTGCTATGCTATGGGTACGAGACATGAATCCTAACCCAAGCACCCATGAACATATTGAATCCCTTCGAAAGATGGGTCCTGAGGCAAATAATTGGAGCGTAGCTAGAAGGGGACCAATGGCGAATTTATGAAATTGTTCACGAGCCGGAGGTCTCAACGGTTATAAGGCTGTGGAGGCTCCAATGGGCTGGTCACATGAATTGTATGCATGAACAACGGATACACAAAAAGGCATTCGTCGGAAAAACTGAAGACCGGAGGCTAATGGAGAAACCGAAGAAATCCTGATCTGGCTCGGTCGACGAAGACAGTTCATCGGTGCACGGGTTTTGGAATTGGAGGACGTGGTCAATGGAGTGAAACAGTTGAGGGGCCAAGAGGGGCTGTAGCGCTACAAAGAAGGAAAAGAAAGATTCCGAATGCTGTGGTTAGTAGTTTTTTCAGGGCTTTGTAAATTTTTTTTTACAAAAATCGAATTGTTTTTTGTCCTGTCTGTTCGTCTATCCATGTGTCTGTATACTCTCTATCTGTCCACCTATCCATGCATCATAGCAAGTTTCTACAGAAAATATAGCAGCCAGAAAATTCAAACTTCGTGAAAAGGTCAGAAGTAGTGGTCTCTCAAACACTTAAGTCTTAAGTGGTATACTTCAAGCGACGTAGCCCTTAAGAATTTCTTTTTATCAAATGTAGTTAAATTAAGTATCAAATGAAAGGTTTTCAAGTAGAAATTAAACAAGTTGTGTAAACAGACCTACGCTCGTGTCAGAAGGGTTTTTTACCCAATTTCTCTGAAATGTAGTCACGAGCAATGAATAACGTCAAGAAATAACTCAAAATCCATTGTTTTTCTACTTTCAACGGCCGCCATTTTGTTGCAAACCGACCGAAATCACTCAAATCATGAATTCTCAAAAATATTAATGTTATTGACCTTATTCAAAAAGTTCAAGACGATGAAGTCAAAACTGCAGTGACTGATTCGATGGATAGTCCATAAAATACCAAAATCATGTGTTATTGTTGTTGTAATTGACGAAATTTCAAACAGCCATAACTTCCGCGTATATCATTCGATTTTCATCAAACATACAGAGTTTAAGAACCTTTAAAAGGACTACGTAAATCAGTTTAAGGGTACCGATGCGATTTTATTAGGGAAAATGTGAAATTCGAATATCAGACTATTATTGACAAAGTTGAGTGAATTTCGACTTCTAAGGTATTTGTTGCTGTTGTACTCATAAACGCCTGCCACCATAGTTTTTTTCAGATTATTCGGATCACAAGTGTCCAATCCCGAGAGGGGGGGACACAAATTTTTTGTGTGTTTCCCCTCCTTGCGCGTGCCTCTAAGCAAAAATTATCAAATTAAGACCTGTTTTGAAAAGTTCTTATCAAGACCTTTCCTTGATACCCATATCGGCTACCTTTAATGAATTTTTTTTTCGGGGACCAGCCCCCTATATGGGGGGCCCCCGTTAAATACCTTTTAAAATTTTTTGTAGTTGAACTTTAAAGAGAGCACTACTTTACACCAGCATACAAAATTTGATATTTGTAGCTAAAGTAGTTTGCAAGAAAAAGTGCTGTGACAATCGGACGCGATTTCAGTAGGGTTTTGTAAAATTTTTTTTACAAAACCCTAAAAATATTCAGTACAAAAGTAAATTTGTGCATCAGAGGGTCCATGAAGAGGCAAACTGTATGAAAAGTTGGTGCCCCTCCTTGCAATCGGAATCTTTTGAGCCAAAAAATCGGAAAAAAAACTACAGCAATAAGTACCATAGGAATCAAAATTCAATCAACTTTGTTGATAATAGTATGATCTGTAAATTTTATGTTCTCCCATGTTAAAATTAAAACGATACTTTTAAACTACTTAAATATCTATGAGTATGTTCATTGACATAAGGTGCTTATATTCACAAAGATTCACTGAAATCAAATCATAATTAAGTGAGTTATATCCATTTCAATTGTATGGGATTATAACAATAATAACACGCTGCGTGGTTGTTACGTATGTCAAATCAAACTAGGCACTCTTAATTGCTTTGGAATTTAATAAAAATTTAAAGAATGTTGTTTAATTTGAATATATTCAATTGATCGAGCATTCTGCGACCTTGTCCGCCAGTTGCTCTTTCCCGACAAGGTTCTGCTGTTAGCTTCTTTCGTACCATCCCATCAAGTCCTTGGTCTTCCCGCTAGACGTCTACTTTATGCTCTATCTATTAACTTTACGCAAGAGGAAATAGGTGGCTCGTTCAACAGTTCATACCACCCATCGTCGTAAAGCACTGTCTCTACTCTGTTCCGTGTTCTAGCGGGCTGTATATTTTTCGCAGCACTTTACATTCAAATATGTCCAATGCCTTTTCGGACTCGCTTGTCAGGGTCCATGTCTCACTTCCATGTAACAATACAGGATTTATTAGGTTTTTCGTAAATGCAGGGCTTATTTTGCCTGCGTGCCACTCTGGACCATAGAATGGGAAGTGTGGCTTTAATAGGCTTTATTTACGGCGTTCGTACTGTGCCAAATCTCACCCTTTTTGATGCCTCTTCTATTCAGTTTGCCTCCAAGGTACACGAAGCTATCCACATTTTAAAGGTCTTAGTTGTCCATGGTCAGATTTTGTCGAACTGGTATTTTCCTTCTTTTTGAGTCATAAATTTAGTTGTAATTTCTTTAATTCGTACGCCAATTTGGCTTGTTTAAGGTTCTTGGCATCTGAGATCGAACGCATCATAATATTAACGTCATCAGCATATGCTACCAATTTTGCGAGCCTGCACATTAGTTTACCCAAGGTTTCAGCTGATGTCTTCATGATGACGTGTTCCAACGCAATATTAAAGGGCACTGGGACAAGCTTATCGAATTGTTTCAAGCTTGAAATCTTTATAAAGCTGAGCGTTAGTTTACCGGTTATATTTTTTGATTGTTAAGATTTGGATGTGAATATCAGTCACGCACGGAGCTTAGGACTCCACTGCCCACAAGTGACTGGACTACTCATTAAACACCTTCCACGGTCAACTCGAGAACCCAACCTGGAACCGTTTGACACATCAATTTGGGCCAGGTCTCGTTTTGCTACGCCTTGAGGTGCCTACAAGCTGTAGGATCCCTCTTCTAGTGGGGGAGACAGGGGAAAACGAATTGCCAGACAAATAATCCTCAAGCCTCAACGCCCCCGGCTGTTGTGAGTCCATTTTATCTTTTAGGGCTATCTGAACATAGTGTGCCACCTGGTTCAATTTGTCAACCAATTCGACCATCACCGCGACTATGCTATCCAGGATGAGCTCTTTTGTTTCCCTGCAGGGGTCGCTTCACAGCCTGTTAAATTGTTTGCATGCAAAAAGTATGTTGCAGGCATTGTCCTCCTCTTCTGGGCAAAACCGACGATCGGGGGATTGAGACTTACCAATCTTGTGCAGGTAAGATGTAAAACCCTCTCACCCGCTCAAAAGCTGGATCAGATAGAAGTCAGTCTCATCATGCCTTTGATTTATCCCCGGTCCGACATCCGAGATGAGGCACACAGTCTACCTTCCCTTCGTGCAATTCACCCAAGACTGCTGCCAATCGTTGAGCGAGCGCTGTCTTTCCTAGCGGACGATCATCTCCCTTGACGGAGGTAAATAGCGTGGCACTCTCCAGCAAGAAGGGCAAGAGGCATCACGTCTGCAATAACTCTCACCGCCGAATCAGAAACTGTCAGATACTAAGACCCAATCCTCAATACTCCTCTTTCCTCAACCTGTTTTAAGCATTTTTGGTATACCTCCTCACTGAGAGCATCGCCCTGTATTTCTGCTCCATATAGTAATACTATATGGAGCAGAAATATTGATGGTGGGCTGGGTCCCCCCACGTTAGTCAGAAGTTGACATAGGGCCAATACTCCCAAAGCAGCCTTCTCAGCCTGATTTGCTCAGAGAAACTCATCTTGGAGTTGATCAATAGCCCCAGGTTATCTTGGGCCGGAACTCTATGCTTAGCAACATGACCTTGACTATGCTGACTAATTTTGCTAGGACGCAAAAGTCAGGCATTATTTTTCGCAACGAATTTCTCCTGTCTTTCTGTTTTATTTTAAAAATTAATGTAAACGAATTTCTACTCACAAGTTCTCATACAGGAAGACTTGGAAAATTATCTTCCTCTTTGAAGAGATGAAATTAATATCCTTTTTAGGTCTTTGAAAATTTTTTTTATAAAGACCTATAAGTTTCGCGACCTGTCTCTCCGTCCATATGTCCGGGCGTTACAGCAAGTTTCGTCAGAATGCTCAAACTTTGTGAAGAGGTCAGATTTGATGACCTCTAAAAAGTTTGGGCCTTACCAACCATTCCAAAAATTTTTAAGGGGTCTCCCCTAATAATGAAGTAGCCCTTAAAAAATTTTTGGGTGCGATATCAAATGAAAGGTCTTGATTGGAACTTTTAGAACCTGGAAGAAAAACATCATATTATGGATCAGGGAGTCCAGGGAGAAGAAATATGTACCAAATTTTTTTATGGATTCACGCTATTAGAGAACTTAATTCGAACCCTAGGCAGGCAAGTACTCTCCTGCTTACTCAATTTGTTTCTTTTTCCTTACAATATCAAATAAATCTATTTTGCTTCGAGATTCATTTTAGAGTTTTGTACTGTGTTACAAAATCACAAGCTATCTATCCGTTTGCTTATCACTTGGTCCGTTCATCTGACACAGTAGCTTTTCTCTGAAACTTTTGGAGCTACAGACAGCAAACTTAGTAAGTGCACCTAAAGTGAAGGTTTGGATATCAGAAAGTAGTCACAAAGTTTCCATACGTGGAAGTGACTTTCCAAAGACGGTCATTAGGGGTTTATCAAATAAAGTTGTTGACGAAAACTTCCAAAAAAGTTTTACAGCTGCTTAATTATGAACATTTTTTGTACGTAACTGTTTGATTAAATTGCATTAATAATTTTTACTACAAATTCTCTTCAGGCCATCACAACAAAGATACACACAGATGATGACAACCACCACATTTATTCTACCTTCACGAACTCAATATGTCCCACCAACTATGAGTTACATTCAGGTTAATTTTTTTTCTTCTTCTGTATTATAAGCATTAGGGGGTATAGTAGGAGGGACAGGCTCAAAAATGTGTGTGCATGTTCTCAAGACAAGACTTTTTTGATTCTAAAATTTTGAAAAGCACCTTGAAGGTGATTCTCTCAATAGCCATGACAAATATCTAAGAATTCAAATTTCAAATGACAAATATCTAAGAATTCAAATTGCCAAGAATGGGATTTATTAATTTCGCATTCCCAATAAAGTTCGATTGATTATCACAATTTAATTAAACTTGGTATCTGACTAGTCTTATTTAAAGTTACCTTAAACTCTGAAATTCATCAGAATCGAACCGAATTCGACGATGTTATAGTCCTTTAAATTTTCATAAAATACAACAACAACAATGCGCAGTTTTTCTACTGCAAACTATATATTGGCTTTCGATCAAAATCAACCCTAAATTTTTTGATCGGATTTTCTTGAAAATTTCAGAAAAGATGAATAACTTAAATATCGCAGGTGCCGTGGGTACTGGATGATATATAGTACGCTCTACTGCGGCAAAATGGCCGTTGCTTAAACTGGAGAGTTTACGTTTTACTTCAAATCTATTATTAAAAAGGCACAGCAACGATATCTTTTGTTCATATAGTTATTAGTTGAAAAGAACATACTTCTATTAGCTCAGCTTTATTTAATGGAGACGATTTTTTTTAAATTTAAATGTATTTATTGTAAATTATAGTAGCCCGCGTTGTGTAGTGGTGAGAGCATTCATCCCTTAAACCAAAGCTCCTTTGTTCAATCACTTTGATGATAACGAGGCTTGTTTGCGTGATTCTTCGGATAGATTATAAGCGTGTTCAGTTTTGATACGAACTGGTTTAAAATCAGAACATATCGCAGTTGGATGGATGGGCACAAGGCCAAACCGTAGCACTGACCATATCACTTTTTCGATTGCCGATAAAAATGATCAAGGTAATGAGGTATTCTAACTATCTCTAATCGAAGGCCCAAAAGAAATTGTAATGCTAAGATAAAAAAAACATAAATTAGATCATGAAATATACTAAATAAAAAATTCAAACTTTGTTTTAAATCAAGCAAATAACGATTATATGGCATATTCAATATCAACATTTCGCTAGCATTTAAGAATTCTGGTGAAAATTAGTTACCAAAAATTATCTAGAATATAAAAAAACTGACAGATTATGCCTAAAGTTATGAAAGGTAAAATAATCAAAAATTTAAACGTAGCTATGGATGCATATATGCTAATAAAATCATCCTTCATCCTCTCTCTTAAATTCTACACGACAATCTGTTTGGTAGTGAGTTGACATAGTCCTAGTTAAAAAAAACTTGAAAGAATCCTCACCACGTTTCATCCTACGCCATTATTCATTTTCCTACGTTTTAACAATCAACCGAAGTTGTAACCGCTTATGCAATTTCGATTGCCAATAGTTAACAAAATCAGTCATGCATAAGACATAAATGAAGTCGTTTGTTACATAACGCGTGGTTAAGGAAGTGTTGCCGGAGTAGATTATCAATTGATTCTGAAAAAGTTAACAAAAAGAAGATTCGGTTGATACTTAGTCTTTTAAATTTAAATAAAATATAAAAGTATAAAGAAGATGTACCTTTTATTGCGGTACGTGATCTATAATTTGAGTTTTTACGAAAGGGAAAATTTTTTATTTAAATTTTTAAAAAATCTGTTTTTACAGAAACTTATCTTTCCTGATCACTATACCAAAATGATTTTGCTTCAATTTTTTTACTCGAAAATTAAATTGCGTCTTGAACCATCATTCATAACGGTCACGTACTATAAGATTTGACTTCTAAAAAAGACCCTGACATCTTTTCGCAAGTCCTTTACTAGAACTCAATGACAAAAACTCATTCTAACATTCTATTGAATTATCATCGCATTGTTCTTGGCACCTTGAACCTTCGACCTCAACTTTCAAGATTGTTTTTCATACTATTTATTTCCATCGCATGTTTTATTGTTTTGCATGATGTGATTTTTTTCTATTTTAATGCGGCTAAAGAGTGGGAATTTAATACTTTTTAAGTAGAAAATCAAAACATAATATATAGGGTTTCCCATTAGGGACGTAACAATTTCGTATCTTTATATGAATGCACCCTTAAACTTTTTCAATGAATTGTTAATGCCAAAACGTTATTCAAAGTTAACATGTTCCTCACAGTGAAGTTCACAAACTAGCAATGTTTGCAAATTATTAAAAACTGCTAACAAAGTTCTGAGTCGGTGATCGCAACTTTAAGAGGGCTCCCTCCAATTTCGGCCGTAGTGATTGCCCCACCCAACAGGTATAGTAATCGAGCAGTCACACAAGCAAACTATTTGAAAATCTTCCTATCTTGTTTTCAAAATTTTAATGGAAGATTTAGAAAAACATTTAATTATTTATATTTGTAAAATAGTTTTCTTTCCTATTGCCATTACTAAATGTAATTTTAAACTAATTTTCCTTTATATTAAATTTAAATGTTTCCCTTTAATTATGTTTGTCATGAGATTTAACTTTTATTACTATTTAAAATCCCCTTCATTTTTCTTTACTTCAGTAAAATTTTGTTTTTAAAAATTTCAAATCTGCCAAATTAAATTTCGAGTATGGGAACGCTGATCTAGTACAGCCCAACGGTGTATTAAATCACGGAATGCAAGCAAACCCGGCTGAGCTACCAGCTGAGGCAATTTAGCGGTACACGAAGAGAGAAAAGAAGAAAGACAAGTTTCGGGACGAATTGGGGAGTTGAACTACACGGCGCGGACACAAAAAACGGCAGCGATTTTTTCTTTGCCGCGTTTTGAAGTCGGGAAATAGTGAAAGTGAATATTTGCGGCCCCATTTGTCTGTTCTTTGTCTCGAAAGTTGTTGTGTCTTATATGTGGGCCATTTGCAACGCTGTGATTCCATTTTTGGAATTAAGTCAGGAAGGAGTTTGCACGGCATTTGTGGTCAAAGGTATCACGATAGCCCAAAGTGCATGACATGCCGCGACGGCCCTGAAAATTGGTTCCCAGTGAAGTCTCGCATTTGCAGCGCGAATAAAATCGAATCAAATGTGCATTGAATACAAGGAAATGTCATAAGTGGAAGAATACAAAGACTTTGACAGCTGCGAGTGGGATTGATCAAGGTTAGAAATTACTTTTGTTTGCAATGGTCGTGATTGCCGGTAGCCAACCGTGAGCTGGGTGTGACGAATGTCGTGCGGAATATACGGAAGTGCTCGGCATTCTTTAATTTGTGGAAAAACTATGTACCAATTCCAAGGATTTTCAATTGGCCACTGAGCGTTTAAATTGGACGTAAACAAGTCGAAAAAAAGTCGTAAGATTAAATAAAATTGAATCGCATAATGGACAATCTTGAACGACCTTCAGATGAGGAGCTGCAACAGCCCTTGTAAAAAAAGGCACGTTGAAGGAAGAAGGGCAATGCGCTCCTCTAGATAAACTACCAATTTATTCGAGCTGCAGGTACAAAGAGGACATTGAAATATGGCAAGCATTTCAAGAACAGTAATTGTTGCAAATTATATATGTTATGAAGACTGGAGCTTATGTGAGTATTAGTGCGTGTGTCACTTTTCGTGTAGAAGCGTATAGCGGTGTTACTTTTTGAATTCAATGAACGGAACGCTTAAGAATTTAATTGAATATCTATCAATGCGTGGTTGCTCAATCGTCAGATGCCGGAACTGCGTATCTACGTAGAGAGACTTATTTTTTAAATGAATTATAGCGGCGTTAACACCACGGATCGCGAATATTTATACTTTAACTTGGTAAAAATTAACTCTCAGGCAGTAAATCGATAATTAAACATTCGAATTGTATTTGGTTTTCTTTTGTTTATCACGACATGAGAGGATCGAAGGAGATAAGTGCCCAATTACATAGGAATTAAAACGAAATCCGCAAAGGTATTACTAAAAATCATCCTGCGCTGTGGAAAATTCTTGCTTAAACTTTCATAAGGACTTAAGTTCCTACTCTTTCTATGAAAATAGTCGTTACTTGAACCTGCGCTACAATTACTTCTTGACAACGATATTTAATTTAGCAGAATTAAAAGCGAAGTGAAAGGTTCTTCTATGGTTTGTCTACTCCAAGATGTATTATTGCCAAATTAATTGTCTTAACTTCTTTCTTAATAATAACTTGGAAGGAAGCTAACATTATTTTATCCCTAAAGAAAATCTCCAAATAGTATTCATATTTTTTTATTGTTGTACTCACAAAACAAGATCACAAACATAAATTTGGGTTTTATTGAATTTAGCTCGAAGACGGAAAAATCTGCAACAAGCTAGAACATTTGCTTATTAAAACTTGTTCCTAGAATGTAATGATAATAAGTTTAGGAACATTGTTCTTTTTGGCCAAAAAGTATATTAAGCATTTTCTAATCTGATAGATTTATGTTTTCAGCTCTTAATCTTCATCACATACATACGAGTATTTGTGAGTGAAAAATATTTATTTTTGATTTTGTTAGTTGCCTAATAATACTTTCAAATCAAAAGCTTATCTTTAGTTAATTTAAAAATAGATTTTCAAGATGTGTTCAAAACCCCACCATCTCACTGTTTCCCTAGTATTTATTTAGCAGTCAAAAGCAATACTCTATCTATAATTTGGTTTGCTGTAAAACCGAAAGTTGAGTTCATTACATTAGATCTATAGCAAAAATTTCTATTTCACAGCGGGGTAATATACATTTCTTTTTCGTTGATTAAAGAATTATTATTTTTGTACGTGTGGCTTAATAAAAAGTAAACTTTTTATACTCGAAAGAAATAAATATAATGGATCGTTAGAGCTTCAAATTCGGTTTTCCCATTTCAATTTAGCTGACCGGGTATAGGACGCGCATCGATTGCAGGCTCCTCCTATAACATGGGCTAGCCATCGGCCATGCTCCTCCGTGTTTTGTTGTTAACAGGGGCTCTTGCCGGGCAGAGTGGTATAGGGCTATAGGGTATAGAGTTATGTGATTCCATCACATAATTCTATAACATAAATTGGCCACGTCTATATTTCTCATTTGATGGAAAAGTTCATGCAGATTATGTTTGTACGAGTTTTCCACTCAAATGGTGAATATATGGCTACGTTTACGTTTGGATCTTGATCCAGTTGGGAGGGTGCAAAGGGGCATCACCACCATCTCGATACCCCACTCTGATCTTTGGGCCATAAGAATCGTCGGTAACGATGAAGTCTCCTTAAGTCCGCCTGTTTTTGGTCGGCGCAATTTGTTCTTCGAACAAACATTGCAACATTTGGTAGGTTACTTCGGCCTTGACATCAGTCGATCGGCATGTTGACCTATAAGTTCGTGAAAGTGAAGTTTTTTTGTTGTGGGCCCTTATGCTAAAAGGAAGCCGCCCCACGACACCGCAACGCTAGCCTGCCAGCACATTCACGTGTCCCCAGACAAGGCCAATCTCGGCGGACCTTAACATCCTCTTCCGCTTAGGCAACAAACCATCGCTGGAGTCCTCCACGGACGTTCATATATCTACGTTCACTACACAGGCTTTGTGCGCTGTAGTGAAAAAATTTCTATCCAAATTTTCTATATTGGACAGTCGTCGAAACACCCCAAGCAAAGACAATATCGCAGCCGTAAGTGCATCGATTCTAAATGAGCCAAATCAGTCGATTGCATGTCATTCTCAAGAATTGGGCATCGCTCAAACGACACTGTGTTTTGTGAAAACATCTTGGCCTACGTTGTAACAAGATCAAATTGTCTCAAGAAATAATGTCACTTGATCATTTGAAATACCGAAACTTGTCCAATTGGGCTGTGGCGAAGCGTGAAGAAAATGAATAATTTCATTGAAAAACCATCTTCAACGATGACGCTCATTTCTTGCTCAATGACTTTGTTGATAAGCAAAATATGCATTATTGGTCAGCAGCAAACCTACATATTGGAGACACCGCTGCATCTGTAAAAAATTACTGTTTGGTGCGGTTTTCATGCCGTTTATTTTTCCAACTTGCTAACTGTCAATATCTACAGAGTCATTAAAATGATAAAAATTATGTACTGATACCTTTTTGGTGGAATATTTTGCCCTGCTCTTGAAATTTCTACAATCAGTTAAGCCAAAAAATCGTGGCGAAAGTCGGAAATTTTTTAAATTTCAACGATAGAGGTCCTCTATGGTTACGCGTGGACCCACGAAAAAAAAAACAAAAACAAGTTGGGTAAACAGACCTACGCTCATGTCAGAAGGGTTTTGTATTCAATTTACAAAATGCAGTCACCAGATCGAATCAAATCAAGAAACATGTCAAAGACGATTTTATTGGAGAAAATATGAAATACGAAGATCATACTATTATTAACAAAGTTGAACGAATTTCGACTTCTGATGTTTTTGGTAATGTTATACTCATAAACATCTCCCTTGATAATTATTTCAGATGTCCATCCGCGATGGAGGAAACACATTATAAATGCATTTCCCCCTGTGCCCCCACTGAAGCAAAAACTGACAGTTTAAGAACTGTTTTGAAAAGCTCCCATGAAAACTTTTATTTCATACTGATATCGGCTACGTTTGATGAATTTTTTTTCAGGGGCCACTCTCCTCTACTGTTATCATCGATTAATGGCCAATTTTTTCGAATCCTAGAATGGTTACAAAACCCTTTTGCTAGGAGCTCTCTCCCACCTCCTTGACTTATTTCACTTAAGAGCATTAATTATAGGTACTCATCTTCATTCATTCATTAAATTGAATCAAGTGTTCAAAGCATGCACCTTAAACGTTGAAGTTGGGAAAAAATAACTCAAAATTATTCAATCTTCGCATTTAAAACAGCCACTATTTTGTTTTACGATTACTGATACCACTAGCTGAACCGATTCTCAAAGATATACATGACACCTATCATTCCTGAAATTTTCATGCAAATCCTAGCAAGACTGTAGTGTCTGAGTCGGTAAAAAGCGCATGTTGTTCCATAGCCATATGTTGCCATAGTAATAAATGCAGCGTATATTGTTCCATAGTAATACAGGAAAATTCAAACCACTATAACTTCGCTAAATATGATTCAATCTTTATGACACTTGCAAAATAGATCAATCTTGTACATAGACATCTATGTACTGATTTTCATTGAATTTGAGGGTACCGTTAAGATTTTATTCATGAAAACATAAAATCGATAAATCATACTATTATTAACAAAGTTGAGTGAATTGCGACTTCTCACGTATTTGTTGTTGTTGTACTCACCAAGGCCTACATTCCTGATTTTTTTCAGATTTTTCGGATGACAGGTGTCCAATCGCGAGGGGGGGACACAAATTTTTCGTGTATTTCTCCTCCCTGTGCGCCCCTCGAAGCAAATTTTGCCAAAAGACCTGTTTTGAAAAGTTCTCATCAAGACCTTTGATTTGATACCCATATTGGCTACGTTCAATGAAATTTTTTTTCGGGGGGTCACTCCCCTATATGGGGAGACACCCCTTAAATACCTTATAAAATTTTTTTGTAGTTGAACTTTGAAGAGATCACCACTTTACACATACACACAAAATTTGATGTTTCTAGCTCAAGTAGTTACCGAGAAAAACTGCTGTGACACACGGACGGACGGACAGACTGGTCGCGAAACTAGTAGGGTTTTGTAAAATTATTTTACAATACCCTAAAAAAGAACATACTGGTCAAACTCATAACCCTCTCTCTTTTGTAAGTCAGTCAAAAAATAGTAAACTTGTTTATATGCTGCGTGTAAATGCGCGATTTTATGTCCTTTTTCAAAGTCTTTGGGCGGAAAAATTATATATTATGTTTTATTGGATTGGTGCACAAATATATGTAGAGAGTTTGATTTCTGACGGATGGGTCATTTCCGGGTATTTTATTGCTGTAATCCCCCTTTACTCGTACTTCCATAAAAGGTCATATTAAGTATTTTTGTTTCTTTCAATATATTGTAACATACTCGCCAACATCTATTACGTAATTCAAGGAAAAAATATTTTCGAAAAGCTTTTGGACACGCGGATATGGGATATCTGTATTTCGACGATTCCCAATTTCTTTGACGGCAACCCCTTCGCTACTTATATTTGCCTTGCATTCAAAGTCACCAGCTTCATTGGCTTTAATTCTCATCGTTGCTCAGATAATCCGCATCTCAGGCATCGAAAGGATATCGACTAGAATGTCTGATTGTTTGTATGTATTCGAATCATGAATGTACCTACCTACATACGAGTACATCGTACAATGTGCAGCACGTACGTAGAAGTAGAGAAGAGGCAACATCTCACCAGCTGAGCAAGTACAAATAGCCGCGAGATTTGAAATTTATTTCCAATTGAAAACGACAGTCGACCAACAATACATGAAACGGATATTGTGTTGGAAGCTTCAATGGAGACGGAGTAACATTGTTCAGTGAGCAGTGTGACAATATTGCAAGTCGATAACAAGTTCGAATGGGTGAAAATGCTGGCTATGGTCGGCGAAGTACAACGCTGTGGAATGTTTGTCGTCATTCGTGGCACTGAATGTCGAACCAAGGTACGAGGAATTTGTTTCGTAATTGTACACGGAATGTCGAGGGGATACCACAATGTGATCGAAACGTTCAAGAGTGTTTGCCTTAAACATTCATGTCATTAGAAATTTATGAGAGCTCCTTTGTTACATTTGTTTCATCATCGTATCAAGTGTTTGGCATTTGGCACTCACTTTAACATTGATGGGTTTTCACGTTGAAAAATGAGAGTCCTTGGTAACCTTTAAAATTTCAAGAGAATGATTTTAAAATTGTGGACAGAATCGTAACCATGGTTTTTTAAAAACATACTTTAATTTTTTGTATTTACATTTTATTATTTTACCAAATTTTAATTTCTTTATGTTTCAACGATAAGATACCGACTCAGTCCTCGGTGAAACTTTAGCCACATATATATATATATATATATATATATATATATATATATATATATATATATATATATATATAAAGCCTTCAACCAGTGCATTTAATGTGGCAAATTTTAGGGGTTTTGTGAAATAATTTTAAAAAACCCTACTGAAATCCCGTCCTGTCTGTCCATGTGTCAGCTATTTCCTCCCAAACTGCATAAGCTAGAAACATAAAATTTTATGAGTACGTGCAAAGTGGTTCTCTCTTGAAAGTTTCACCAAAAAAAAATCCCCGTTGGCAGCACCAGCCGGAAAGGTAAATTTCTCGTATGTAGCATAAAGCTTCGAAAAAAAATTTGGCTTGCCTACTACTCAACTTCTTTCTGCAATTTTCGTAGTACCACATGGGTATTTATTAACATAAAAAAAATCTGGCCACGTTCGTTCTTAGACACCTTTTATCGGGGCGCAAATATTTTGCTAATTAAATTGAGTTGTATACGTATGGATTACATATTGAAAATCGGCGGATCATAAATTGTTTAAACATATAAATACCGGTTTCGCCCTTCTCACATTTGCTGTTTACACAGTTCACAGTGGTAACCCCACAAAGGCTTAAATAGCTCGAATAGTTAATTTCAAAAGATTTCCATGAAAGTTTAATCAGCACTTGCGTTGCCATTAATATATACATTTTCAATTTTTTTCTGGACTATGAGGGCCGTCATTTCAATTTTTATTGAAATCGGCTGCTAAAAATATTAAGCTGTAAATTTTCGACTTTTTAATTTGTCATTCGATTTGCATAATTAAATTAAATTAACTTGCGTTAATAACTTATAATTTCAAGTTTCAACGGAATCTGTTGAGAATCTTGGCTGCTACAGAAATAAAAAAAATTGTATGCCACCCCCCTGTATGGGGAGACCCCCCTTAAATACCTTAAAATATTTTCTTGCACTGCAAATTTCAAGAGGCACCACTTTTGACCTACGTAGAAAATTTCCTCATTCTAGCTCATGTGGTTTGCGAGAAAACTTGTTTTGACGCACGAACAAACGGACGGACAGACAGACAAGTCGCGATTTTATAATTTTTTTAGGGGATTGTTAAAAAGATTTTACAATATCTTAAAATGGTCTGATTTATAAATTCTATCAAGTAAAGTCATTTAAAACGTTATCATGAAAAATATTCATTATTTCAGTTGGCACTAAAATAGCGAATTGCGCTTGCCTTCTGACCTTTGGGGGCCGCCATTTTGAATGCATGCATTTCATTTTGGATTATTTGAAATCTTTGTATGCTAGGAACTCATCAATCAATGTACTATCTCGTTCAAATAGAAGTTTCACTCTAGACAGGGCAAAATAATTCAATTTTTAAAGAAAATGGCAGCTAAAAATATTAGGCTTTAAATTTTCGACTTTTTTATTTTTCATTCAATTTCAATAATTTCCTGCAAAATACAAGAACATAGTACAGAGATCCATAATCTCAAGTTTCATCAAAATCCGCTCCAAAATGTGACCGCTAGAGGGCCACAAAAACCTGAAAAAAACGCATATTTAAACGGCCGCCATTTTGAAATTTGCACATGCATGATCACCAAAATATCAAAGACTGTAGGCCTAAATAATGTCTATCTTGAAACCGAATTTCGTATATGTCGGATTCAAATTGCGACTTTAAAAAGCCTTTGAAATTTCGCCCTTTAACTGGCCGCCATTTTGTTTTTTGCAACCTGACCTCCAATTTTTTTACGTAATTCTTTAGATACTTATGATTTCTATCAAGTTATCAAATTTCATGAAAATCTGTTGAAAGCTTTGACCACTATTACAACAACAAAATTTTGCACGTTTTTCGACCTTTGAGCGGCCGCCATTTTGTTTCTGCCGTACCGACTTTGGATTTTTTATTGTGAGATTCATCACATACAGCAATGAACCTTTGTACCAAATTTCATCCAAATCGGAGCTACACTTTGGTCAGAACAGAAATCACGATTTTTCGTCTAAAATGGCCGCCATTTTGTTTTTGCCGGGCCGATATAGCTGGTTCACGAACTTAACCGAGATAATTACCCAATACACCTTTCCTGAAAATTTGGTGAAAATCGAAGCAAAATTGCAACCTCTATCGTGGTCACAAATTTCGTTATATCCCATATATATATATATATATATATATATATATATATATATATATATATATATATATATATATATATATATATATGATGCTCTCCGCAATTGGTAAATTTCTCTCGAGAAATTTACCTAAAATTATAAAGTGTTCAAGGGGTCTCCCAGTTTAGGGGATTGACTCATGGGAAAAAAATTTCACCGGACGTAAGCAACATGGGTATCAAGTGAAACGTCTTGATGAGAGCTTTTCAAAATTGGTCTTGCATCGAATGGTGCAAGGCAAGGGAAAATGTACGAAATATTCTTCCCCCCTCGCCGTACCACGATCGCACACAAGTGACATGAATAATTTGAAAAAAATCATAGAGATTAGCCTGTCAGAGTACAAGAGCAGCAAATGCCTCAGAAGTCAAAATTTGATCAACGTTGTAAATAATAGTACATTTTATAAATTTCACATTTTTGCTTATGAGTGCACTTAAATTTCTCAAAAGCTCAATCTATATTTTCTGACAGCAATCGTATGTATTTTGATAATTTCACAATAATCGAACAAGAAACAACTAAGTTACAACCTATTGAATATTTAACAATTACAACAACATTAACATGTGATACTAGGGAGATACATGCTTTTAACAGACCTAGGCACTACAAACATGTAGGAGTTTTGATAAAAATTTTAGAAAAAGTTTGTGATATTGATGTATTATTATGACTAATCAAGCAATGGGGCCAAAACACTTGAAATAAAATGGCGTTAAATTTAAATACATAATAACTAGGATTTAGTTCTTCAAACTCAATTTATGGAATCCGTATATAAGTCAAGTCTTGATATGCAGAACATATTGTTTGATTTATTAATTGTTTCACAAAACCCTTCTGGCAGGAGCACTCTCTTGCCACTTCAACTTGTTAATTTATACAGTCTAATAAGATTACCAAACAAAACGTCTGAAATTGTACTTGATATACAATATTAGATTTGAAAACATGGAAAATATGTTCGTAAACCTTTAATTGATAATTGTTGATAAAAAAAGTGCTGAAGTCATTTTGTATGTACTTGTATTATAGTGACATGTGAAGATCTTAAACTTTCATTACCCCTTGTAGCGTTCCTGCCAACCAGGGCAATATAAATTCAAACAAACTACATATATTCAGATGTGTAGTCTGCATAGTGTAGTATTTAGAGAGCTCGTTGGGTAAGACGAAGGCCCCTGGTTCAAATCCGGTTGGTAACAACGAGATACATTTTGAATGTTTCCTAGGACGGACTAGAATTCCATTTTTGTTATGATGCATGTTAATTTCAAATCAAAGCGTATCGCAGCTGGAGTAACGGGCACATATCCAAAGTATAACACTGACTGTATCACCTTCTCTAGTACCGAAACATATGATCAAGATAATGACATATTCCATCTCAAAGTAAAGGCCTGAAAGTGGCTGTGTTGCCAAAGTAAAAGTATACTAATAAGTTTACATAAAATGTTTTTCTAATAAAACAAATTTTTAAATCACATGAATCGATGATTACAGTACAGGGGAGAGGCCCCTGAAAAGAATTTCGTCAAACGTAGCCGATATGAGCATCAAATGAAAGTTATTTATGAGAGCATTTCAAAACAGTTCTTAAACTGACAATTTTTGCTTCAATGAGGGCACAGGGAGGAGAAACATGAACAATGTGTTTCCTCCCTCGCGAATGGACATCTGAAATAATTATCAAGGGATATATTTATGAGTATAACGATAACAAACACCTCAAAAGTCAAAATTCGTTCAACTTTATTAATAATAGTATGATCCTCGAATTTCACATTTTCGCCAATAAAATCATCTTTGACATGTTTCTTGATTTGATTCGTTGCTGGCTACTGCATTTTGCAAGTTGGGTACAAAACCCTTCTGACATGAGCGTACGTCCGTTTACCCAACTTGTTAAAAATTACATGAGATGGCTTATTTCATCTTCAATTTTTAGGTCTTTGTAAAAATTTATTTTACAAAGACCTACTAGTTTCGCGACCTGTCCGTCTGTCCGTGCGTCATGGCTAATTTCCTCAGAAACTATAGAAGCTTGAATGCTCAAACTTTGTGAAAAGGTCAAAAATGATGATCTCTCAAAATTTAAGGCCTTAACAAAAATTTAAAAAATGTTTAAGGGGGGTCCCCCCTAATAACGAATTGGCCCTTAAAAATTTTTTTAACCAAAGGTAGTCGACTGGGGTATCAAATGAAAGGTCTTGATTAGAGCTTTTAGAATCTGGAATAAAAAATTTTGTGAATTAGGGGGTCCAGGGAAAAGCAAAATGTACCCAAAATGTGTGTCGCCCCCTCGCGATTGGACACCTTTCAGCCGAAAAATCTGAAAATTATCACAAACGTGGATCTTTATGAGTATAAGGGCAACAAATACCTTAGAAATCGAGATTCACTCAACTTTGTTAATAATAGTATGATTTGTAGATTTTACGTTTTTGCCCATAAAATCAAAGCGGTACCTTGAAACTTCTTGAAAATTATATAGACTGACATAAGATATATATTTTCACAAAATTTAATTGAGATCCAATCATAATCAAGTGAGTTATAGCCATTTCAATTATATGGAATTACAACAACAATAACACGTGTTTATGGTTGATATAGGGTTTTCCAATAAGAGGTGTTATTTTGATATTAAAAGAAAAATGCCATTTTTTAATAGAAATGTTCGGATGTTTAGTTCATTATAAATAAGAAGATATGCCGTTAATAGCAATAACCAACATTGGGCAAATAACTACTACGACATGCTTATAGGACCATATCCTCTTCATGAAATTTTCCATAACCAAATCGCAAACTGGCTGCCCTATGTCCTCGATTGCCTCACGATTTTCATCTTTGAGATCTTGAATTGACGCTGGGCTATTGGCAAAGGCCTTCTCTATCACGTGGCTCCAAAGGAAGAAGTCGCAAGGTGTTAAATCAGAAGATCTATTCAAAATAACACCTCTTATTGGAAAACCCTATATATATTTAAAATTGACTTAGGCACTTTTATTTTCTTTCAATTTTCATGAAAATTTAAGGAATAGTGTTTAACTTGAACATGTTCAATCGGCCGAGCATTCAAACAAATCATTTAAGCTAGATTAAAATGGCGGCTGCACTGTGCTTATGAAAGAAACTGTGCATCTATTGTATAAATTTGAACGATTTCATATCTACGTATTGGATGAATAATTCAAGTTATCGATTCACGCCATTAGAAAACTTGCTTGTAACCATAGGATGTTTACAAAGACCTTCTGGTAGGGGAGTTCTCCTGCTTACTCATCTTGTTTTGTACTAAGATTGTACGATACCTGATTAATGCAAATATAGTTTTTGCTTGTTTCAATATTCTGGTCGTTTGAATGAGAATTTTCACAATGCCTTTAAAATGCAGAAAAATTTGAAAAAATTTGCGGAGAATTTTGATATGGACTAGTAAATTTCTGTATGTTTTTAAGATATGAGTGAATTTGTAACGAACAAACAATTGATGGACATTTTCTAGTGTTCGTTCACATCAAGTTACGAGTAGAATGATATGGCAAATTTTAAATCATTTGGTACGCTCAATCCTAATTGCGTTTTACAAAGAGCTGATATCACTAAGGAAGCCTGACACTGAAGGTGATATGTTCAGTTCATTTCTAAAGAAGAATGCTTACAAAAAATCCCAAATAAATTAGCATTTCTCTTGGTATTTTAAATTAAATACGTAAATTATGTTACAGATGCAGGAGATCGCTGGTATTACAGTGTTGAATTTGCAAAAATTGTCATCAAATACCGAAAATGTATTTAAAATATCATCTTCGTTAGATTCAACTACTACGATAAACGGTTGGCATTTTAAATGTGGACATTGCAAATACTTATCCTTGCGCAATATAATTGATCTTTATACGTCGGAGACAGTATTTATTTTTAACATGAAGGCATCTTGGCTGTCTGTTATGCTGTATTTCCATACTTTTCTGTCCTTACCTTTGGTCCATCTGGTAGGTGTAAGACATTGATGCAGCCCATTTAATATGAGGGCGTTTTGCTTATTTGTTTTCTTGCTGACTGAAAACGGACTTTATTAGGATCAATTTTCAAAATAATTAGTATTCAAGTGCCTTTTCTAAGTTCTTCTCAATGTGGTTCTTTCAGGTTTCTCTTCATATATGGAACGACTTTGTCCACAAATGACTTCCACTCTGCCAAAAGGCTATTGCTATTTGAAAAGTTGGCCTCAAAATCAATTTAAATCTGAAATCAAAGAAAAATGTTTGATTTCAACTGCAAAAAACAAAAAGTTACCAGTCTATCTCCGTTTTGCTTCTTATATGCTGGCCACTCTTCAAGGATTTTGCGAAGAGATACTTATGGTGCCTTGAAGGATACAAGTTTAGCTTTAGATGTCTCACGCCACTTTATTTCTACGGTTTCCCATGGCTTTTTATAAAATTTCAACCATTTTTTGTTGCTTAAGTAAGTTTTAGCACTAAAATTTGGAACCTGTACAGCTTTCAGTAATTCCTTTCGAGGCTTTTTTCTTGCCTTTTCGAGAGGAAACAGACCAAATTTTCGCAAGTTACTGGCAGTGTTCTTATATTTGTGATACAATTGATCTTGCCGGATATCACCAGATAAGTGAAAGTAGAAATCCTTAAATAGTTCATTTTTAATCTTCGATAAATAATTTTAAATAATTCAATATTTTACCTTTCTTTCGCTTGGCAATTTATTTACTATTTGGTCAGAGATTCGCAGATAGTCCCTGTCTTTCATGTGAGTTGTTTACGCCTTCACAATGTCATCCACGAGCTTCTTAATAGTAAAATTGCTCAGAGTTTTGTTATCGTTCCAGGCGTTGAAAACTGCGTGTCTATCAGACGATGATAGATAGTCGTCTAATTTCTATTTTAACATCGAGATCGATAGTAAACATTTTTTAATATATGTGATTGTAGTCCATCACAAAGCCGGAAAAAGTATTCCTGCACCTCAATTTCAGTGGCATTGGAGATTATGTGCCGCTATATCCACAGCCAGACGATGATCGTGATAAGGAACTAGATTCAGTGTTCCTACATTACCGGTCGTGAATCAAAAAATTGAGAATTTGAGATAACTAAAATAAAATCTTTACATGGAATGTATACTTTGATTCTGGGCAATTATACAACAAGTTGGGTAAACAGACCTACGCTCATGTCAGAAGGGTTTTGTATTCAATTTACAAAATGCAGTCGCCAGATCGAATCAAATCAAGAAACATGTCAAAGACGATTTTTTTGGAGAAAATATGAAATACGAAGATCATACTATTATTAACAAAGTTGAACGAATATCGACTTTTGAGGTTTTTGGTATCATTATACTCATAAATATCTCCCTTGATAATTATTTCAGATGTCCATCCGCGACGGAAGAAACACTTTTTTCATGTATTTCCCCCTGTGCCCCACCGAAGCAAAAACTGACAGTTTAACAACTGTTTTGAAAAGCTCCCATGAAAACTTTCATTTCATGCTCATATCGGCTACGTTTGATGAATTTTTTTTTCAGGGGCCACTCCCCTGTACTGTTATCATCGATTAATGGCCAATTTTTTCGAATCCTAGAATGGTTACAAAACCCTTTTGCTAGGAGTTCTCTCCCACCTCCTTGATTTTTTTCAGTTAAGAGCATTAATTGTAGGTACTCATCTTCAGTCATTCAGTAAATTGAATCAAATGTTCAAGGCATGCATTTTAAACGTTGAAGCTGCGAAAAAATAACTCAAAATTATTCAATCTTCGCATTTAAAACAGCCACTATTTTGTTTTACGATTACTGATACCACTAGCTGAACCGATTCTCAAAGATATACATGACACCTATCATTCCTGAAATTTTCATGCAAATCCTAGCAAGACTGTAGTGTCTGAGTCGGTAAAAAGCGCATGTTGTTCCATAGCCATATGTTGCCATATTAATAGATGCAGTGCATATTGTTCCATAGTAATACAGGAAAATTCAATCCGCTATAATTTCGCTAAATCTGATTCAATCTTTATGAAACTTGCAAGATAGATCAATCTTATGAATAGACATCCAAGTACTGAATTTCATTGAATTTAAGGGTACCGTTAAGATTTTATTCAAGAACACATAAAATCGATAAATCATACTATTACTAACAAAGTTGAGTGAATTTCGACTTCTAACGTATTTGTTGTTATTGTACTCACCAAGGCCTACATTCCTGATTTTTTTCAGATTTTGCGGATCACAGGTGTCGAATCGCGAGGGGGGGGACACAAATTTTTCGTGTACTTCCCCTCCCTGTGCACCCCTCGAAGCAAACTTTGCCAAACTAAGACCTGTTTTGAGAAGTCCTCATCAAGGCCTTTCATTTGATATCCATATCGGCTACCTTCAATGACATTTTTTTTTTTTCGGGGGGTCACTCCCCCATATGGGGAGACCCCCCTTAAATACCTCATAAAAATTTTTTTGTAGTTGAACTTTGAAGAGATCACCACTTTACACCTACACACAATATTTAATGTTTCTAGCTAAAGTAGTTTCCGAGAAAAACTGCTGTGACACACGGACGGACGGACGGACGGACAGACTGGTCGCGAAACTAGTAGGGTTTTGTAAAATTATTTTACAAAACCCTAAAAAAGAGATATACTCGTATCTTACATTCTTCATTTGCCATTTCAATAAATTATATCGGGCATTTGCTAATAAGCCTATACGAGATGTGTTCAAAAAATATCGCGAATTCTGTCTTTTTTTCAAAAATTATTTATATATTCATGAATATCTATTTTGTCCCCTTCAAAGTAATCCCCATGAGATATTATACACTTGTGCCAACGCTTTTTCCAATCTTCGAAGCACTTCAAAAAATCATTTTTTTTAATCTTGTTCAGCTCCTCCTTCGATGCCGTCTTTATCTCGTCAAGCGTAGCGTAACGTCGTCCTTTCATGGGCCTCTTCAGTTTAGGAAACAAGAAAAAGTCACAGCGGGCCAGATCTGGGGAATACGGTGGCTGCGGCATCATTAGTGTGTTGTTTTTGGCCAAAAAGTCGCGCACAAGCAACGATGTGTGAGCAGGGGCGTTATCGTGGTGCAAAAGCCAATTTTTGTTCTCCCACAAATCCGGGCGTTTCTGGCGGATTGCTTCGCGCAAATTGCGCATAACTTGCAGGTAATATTTCTTATTGACCGTTCTTCCCTGTGGCAAGAACTCATGATGCACCACGACTCTGCAATCGAAGAAAACTGTCAGCAAAACTTTCACATTCGACCGAACTTGGCGCGCTTTTTTCGGTCTTGGTTGATTGAGCTTTGGTTTCCACGTCATAACCATAAACCCACGATTTGTCACCAGTTATGACCCTCTGGAGCAAATTTGGTTCGTCGCGGACAGAGTTTAACATCTCATTAGCAATGTTCATGCGTTGCTGTTTTTGGTCGCAATTGAGCAATTTTGGTACGAATTTCGCGGCGACCCGTCTCATGCCCAAATCGTTGATAAAAATCGAATGGCACGAGCCAATCGATATGTTTAGGTCCTCAGCAACTTCTCTAACGGTGATTCGACGATTGGCCAATACCATTTTCTCCACTTCATTAATTTTTTCGTCTGTTGTTGAAGTGCTCGGGCGTCCGGCACGCTCTTCGTCGTTCACATCTTCTCGGCCTTCTAAAAACATTTTGTACCACCGATAAACGTTGCTTCGGTCTAAGGTAGCTTCTCCGTATGCTACAGTCAACATTCGGAATGCATCCGCGCACTTAATTTCGTTTTTCACACAAAATTTGATACACGTTCTTTGATCCATTTTTTTGAATAAGTAATAATCGAAGACGATTGAAAACACGTGCAAGTAAAGCAGCTATCACCAATTAAGTGAACATTCAAAATGGCCGAGCTTGTCGGCGTAAGTGACAGACATGAGTACCAATATAACGCCACAAAAAAATCGAAATTCGAATATACGTAAACCGCGAAAATTCAAAATTCGCGATACTTTTTGAACACACCTCGTATTCCGGGGGTAAATTTTCTCTAAATACTGTGGGGTGATATACAGGTATTTCAATATTTCAAAGCCAATTCCAAAACCTCAACAAAGATATAATCTTGCATACTTCTTACTTATGAATAAATCTATCTCTACTGACTCATCATATAATAACTGCCTATTATGTTGCTGGCTGTTTTTATTGCCGTGTTGAACTTGCTCAGGTTCGATAGTGGAGTACACATTATCCAATGATGTCAAAATATTGAAATTTTCTTCTATTTTGGATAAACTGAATTTGAATGAAGAAGCATATCTTAGTGATATCACAGGAAAAGATTCATATTTCTTCTGAACTGCATGCATTCTTGAGTAGAAATCAGATCCTTTGGATTTAATTTAAAATATCTTTTCGTCTCAATGCATTTTTCCTAGAAGTGAGTGAACCGCGTTTTTATGAGAGAATCAAAAACTTAATATTTGGTCAGACTTCCACAAGTTTGCAGTGTCAAATTTTGTCGAAAATGCCCAAGATAAATAGAATACAAGGCCTGTTGGCCAGTTGTCAAAATTAGCTGAATGACGTCATCTGGGCAAAATTTATATTATTGTTAATTTGGAATAGCTGACAAATTTTAACAGAAAAAGTATCAAATGGACCTTGAGTTGAAATCAATTTTCTGTATTCTGTTCGAATGAAAATTTTCCCACTGCTAACTAACAATATATGAAATTTTGCCCCGATGATATTACAGTACTCATTCAGGTAAGTTGATTTCGATCACTGGTATTTCAACCTTTTATTAAACCACTAAACATAAAGCGCATTTTACTTACCGGCCCAAATGTTTAAAATGAAGATTCAATTGTCACACCTATCACATAATGATTAACAGCACTGATAATATTCTTAGCTTAATAGCAAATAATGCCGACGACTGAAGAAAGTCAACTGGACAAAAATGTACAGGAGAATCAGAAAATATTTCTAATTTTAAGAAAATTGTAGAAAAAGAAAATTTTTCCTATCGATGCAGTTTCTAGTTTTCAGGAAATTGTGAGAGATATTTTCTTGAAGAGAGTAATTATTTTCTGAATACTAGATTTGGCACTCACTTTAACATTGATGGGTTTTCACGTTGAAAAATGAGAGTCCTTGGTAACCTATAAAATTTCAAGAGAATGATTTTAAAATTGTGGACACAATCGTAACCATGGAACGTTTTTTAATAACATACTTTAATTTTTTGTATTTACATTTTATTACTTTACCAAATTTTAATTTCTTTATGTTTCAACGATAATATACCGACTCAGTTCTCGGTGAAACGTTGGCCATATATATATATATATATATATATATATATATATATATATATATATATATATATATATATATATATATATATATATATATATATATATATATATATATATATATATATATATATATACGTATATATATATATATCATATATATATATATATATATATATATATATATATATATATATATATATATATATATATATATATATATGTATATATATATATATATATATATATATATATATATATATATATATATATATATATATATATATATATATATATATGTTGTGCGTTTGATGTGGCAAATTTTAGGGGTTTTGTGAAATAATTTTAAAAAACCCTACTCAAATCCCGTCCTGTCTGTACGTTTGTCCATGTGTCAGCAATTTTTCTCCCAAACTGCATAAGCTAAGAACAAAAAATTTTATGAGTTGGTGTAAAGTGGTTTTCTCTTGAAAGTTTCACCACAAAAAATTTTATAAAGTGTTTAAGGGGTCTCCCAATATAGGGGAGTTACTCATGGGAAAAAAATTTCACCGAACGTAAGCAACATGGGTATCAAATGAAACGTCTTGATGAGAGCTTTTCAATATTGGTCTTGCAGCGACTGGTGCAGAGCAAGGGGGTATGCACGAAATATTCTTCCCCCTTCGCCGTACCACGATTGCACACAAGTGACCTGAATAATCTGAAAAAAATCATAGAGATTAGCCTGTCAGAGTACAGGAGGAGCAAATGCCTCAGAAGTCAAAATTCGATCAACGTTGTAAATAATAGTACATTTAATGAATTTCACATTTTTGCTTATGAGTGCTCTTAAATTTCCCAAAAGCTCAATCTATATTTTCTGACAGCAATCGTATGTGTTTTGATAATTTCACAATAATCGAACAAGAAACAACTAAGTTACAACCTATTGAATATTTAACAAAACCAACAACATTAACATGTGATACTAGGGAGATACATGCTTTCAACAGACCTGGGCACTACAAACATGTAGGAGTTTTGATAAAAATTTTAGAAAATGTTTGTGATATTGATGTATTATTATGACTAATCAAGCAATGGGGCCAAAACACTTGAAATAAAATGGCGTTAAATTTAAATACATAATAACTAGGATTTAGTTCTTCAAACTCAATTTATGGAATCCATATATAAGTCAAGTTTTGATATGCAGAACATATTGTTTGATTTATTGATTGTTCCACAAAACCCTTCTGGCAGGAGCACTCTCTTGCCAAATCAACTTGTTAATTTATACAGTCTAATAAGATTACCAAACAAAACGTCTGAAATTGTACTTGATATACAATATTAGATACGAAAACATGGAAAATATTTTCGTAAACCTTTAATTGATAATTGTTGATAAAAAAAGTGCTGAAGTCATTTTGTATGTACTTGTATTATAGTGACATGTGAAGATCTTAAACTTTCATTACCCCTTGTAGCGTTCCTGCCAACCAGGGCAATATAAATTCAAACAAACTACATATATTCAGATGTGTAGTCTGCATAGTGTAGTATTTAGAGAGCTCGTTGGGTAAGACGAAGGCCCCTGGTTCAAATCCGGTTGGTACCAACGAGATACATTTTGAATGTTTCCTAGGACGGACTAGAAGTCCATTTTTGTTATGATGCATGTTAATTTCAAATCAAAGCGTATCGCAGCTAGAGTAACGGGCACATATCCAAAGCATAACACTGACTGTATCACCTTCTCTAGTACCGAAACATATGATCAAGATAATGACATACTCCATCTCAAAGTAAAGGCCTGAAAGTGGCTGTATTGCCAAAGTAAAAGTATACTAATAAGTTTACATAAAATGTTTTTCTAATAAAACAAATTTTTAAGTCAATGTATATGCAAGTATGAAATGCTGTAATATAGATTTTAATAAAACTCAAACTGTTTCATCTACAATAAATTTTTAAGAAAAAAACGAAAACAGAGGACAATGGTGACTAGTTCTCAGTACTCTAATTGCCTAGTAATTTAGCTCCTGTAACAAATAATAAATTCTTGGTATATACAAGCACTGACATTTCTGTTTTACTAGCGGCTTAATTTAGAGCAGTTTTGTACTGCACAAGTTAGTGGCAGCCTAATCTTCCACAATCAACAAATATGGCTACAGGCTTGTAATACTTTGTTTGGGTCTAAAGTATACATGCTTGTGGAAGGTCATATTCACAGCCATTGTAGTAGCTATAATAGGTGGAGACTTTTTGTGCCACTATGGATTGCTGGTTGATATGGAAACTAAACTTTAATAAATCTCTCGACCATATTTGAATCTGAAGAGAAGTCCTTCTCTGGTGAAATTCGTACTCCTCCTCCAATTTTTGAAGGTGCGTATGACAATAAGATTAATATATTCATTAAAGAACTTTGCAGCATTGTCGCAGAAAGTAAAGCATAATATTTAATACCATATCAACCATACTAGTTCATATGAGAAGGTTCCATTTCTTTTTTTCGTTCCATTTTTTTTTTTTTTGAAAAATTGAGATGTCAGTGGATTCTAAAGGATATTTCAATGCTATTTCAACATATGTTATCAGCTAAGAGCAAAACTTGGATTGGATCGTTGTAGTCTTTGCGTATAGACGTCTTTTAAATCGCTCCTGTTAAAAGTTTTCAAAAATTAAATTAATTTTTTAAAAACGTTAGTCAGAAGTTAATTTTTATCGGAAAAAATCTTATATTGTCGATGTAATCGACTCAGGAAATTTCTATCGAATATTTTTACTTCGATTGGTAGCGAAAAACAAATTCACAAAGAAAATTTCGCCGCTGGTATGGAGGAGCCCGACGGCTTCCCACCGTTGGGGCAACCTGGGGAAACGACGAATACGAAACTGGCGACAATCACCAAAAGAAAACATAACGAAGAAAACTCCGTAGATGGAGGGTGCAAGCTGCAAATAATAGCGGACAACCAACAAATGGCCAAATTGCAGAAAGAAAATGATGAACTAAGGCAAGAGATACAGCCTCTCAAGGATCTTTTCAAGAAAGGGATGAAGCCTCAAAAGACACAGCCACAAAATCAATGGAAACAGGTAACAAAGCCGAAGAAAATTGTAATGCAAGTAAATCCAGAGGAAGTTCTAAGTGCTGGTGGCACCAACGAGGGCCAAAATTATTTTGCAGCGCTGGAGGGATTAACCGAAGATATGGAAATCGAAGAAAATATTGGAGGTAATTTTAATCAAGATAATGACGTTAATTTTATTCAATATTTAAAGAACAAAAATAAGGAGAAAAAAACCAGCCCGCAGTTCTGCTGGTTCCTCTGAAAAAGCTTCCAACAAGACAGAAAAAGTTCCGCCAATCAACGTGTACGGACAAACCGGGAAAGATATGGTTCGGCTATTGGCCAATTTCGAAATCAAAAGAGTTAATGCCGAAAAATTAACTATAAGGACAAAATCACTGGTTGATTTCAAGTCAGCCAAAGATGCGCTGATTTCTGGGGAGGTTCCATACTTCAAAAGTCGAATTCAAAAACTTTGAATTTCTTGAAGTGTCCGTCATCGAAATTTCACTGCCAGGTGGGGGTAACCTCTTCGTTATCTCTGCCTATGCAACTGGTCAAAATGTTCTCAAGTTCAAGGAGGAACTCAATTCCTTGTTTGAAATACTCGAATTGAACAGGCTGCATAGTTATTATATTTTTGCCGGTGACCTGAATGCCAAGCATACGTCATGGCTGAACGCCACCAATAATCCAAGAGGTGTATTCCTGAAATCATGGATAACAGAGAACCAAATTGAATACAGGTGCAACCTATATGGGTCGGAGTTCCCAACATACCCTAGGACAAATTCATATTTCTACCTCTGCATAGCTGACACAAGACTTGAATTCAGCTTTAATAGTCCTCAACGGAAACTGCAGGTGCTTCCTCACGATTGCGACCATAACGCAATCGTAATGGAAATCAATCATCAAAGGGATGATTTCTTCCTCATTCCAGTTCAACATGAAAACCATCGGTTGAATTACAAAAAAACAGACTGGGGAAAGTTTCTAAAGAAGTTTAATCGGGAGTACCAGAAGCAATGTCCCTCTTCTGATGATGGCAATGCTTGCTCAATGGTTCCTAATAACAGAAATCTAACTGACGATGAAATATATCTCTATTTGTCGAAGTTAGAGAAGCTGACGTTGGAAACGATTGAGAAAGTTGTTCCCAAGATTAAACATCGAAACAATATGGAAGGATATGAAACACCAACCATCGCAAGGTTGAAAAGATTGAAAAGCCTTCTTCTCACCCACGTCAACAATATTTATCGATGATTTTTGGACTACAACCACCCCTTGATGGCTTTGTTGAAATTACACCTGAAGAATGTCCGGAACTTAATCCGTTCATACTTCAGGAGTGAGGTCAGCAATCAATAGGCGGAAAAACTGAGGGGTATTAGCCGACAGGACCCAGATTGCGTTTTCGCGAAAGTGAATAGCTTATTCCGCAGGAAGTCTCGAGTGAAGGTATCGAATCTTGAAGTTACTAGTGATGAGATAAATCTTCTCGATAGAGCTGGTATCGAAATTGATAGTACGACTCCGGATAGAAATGGAAACAGGATTATATGTGATGGATTGCAGAAACTTGCCCTGATTGGAACACATTTTGAATTGGTCCATCTGCCAAACCCAGAGAGAAGGAATGAGATATTTTCGGAGGTCGTTGAAGCAAAAGTTTCCGACTTCAAATCAAGCCTGAACGACCAATCAATTCTTCATTTCGATGAAACATTAACATCTGACCTCATACCGAGTTTGAATTTTATTGATTATTTTGTCAGCTATGAAGACTTGTGTTTCATATTGCGCAGAATAAACAACAAAAAATCATGTGGTACTGATCGTATTCAAAATATAGTTCTCCGACATTTGCCTGAGGTTGCAATTAGGAATTATTGCATATTGTTCAACAACATGCTGAACAATTCATATTTCCCAAATGAGTGGAAAAAGGCGAAGGTATCTCCGATCTTGAAGAAAGGAAAAGAATCTTCATGCCCTAAAAGCTATCGCCCAATCAGCTTGCTGCCTAACATCAGCAAGGTGTTTGAAGTGATACTCAACAGAGCATTAAACGCCCACATTGAGAAATATGAGTTGATGCCGAATTGCCAATTTGGTTTTCGTGCCAGGCATTCGACCATACATGCAATAACGAAAGTAACCTCAGACATCTGTTGGAAACTAAATGATAGACAATGTGTTGGAGCATGTCTCATTGATATGGAGAAAACCTTCGATACGGTGTGGTTAGATGGACTAGTTTTCAAACTTCTTCAGGACAAGTTCCCCAGACACCTTGTCGCCATGATGTGTAATATGTTATACGGGAAATCATTTGTTGTAACTGATGGAAATCTGCCAACAATGCGCGAATTTAAGGTCTTGAATGGTCTACAGCAGGGAACAGGTACTGCGCCCCTGCTTTTCTCAATATTCATTCGCAAGCTATTGAACAGCTTTGATTTTAATGTCTCGCCAACGCGATCATTGGTAGCGTTTGCTGGTGATCTGATCATCTATACGGCAGACCGAAAAGCTACAATAGTTCAGAGCAATCTTCAAAAAATGTTTAATGATGTGCAGCTCTACACCGACAATTGGCGAATGAAAATCAATGCGCAGAAGTGCGAAAGAATTTTGTTTCGGACAACGCTGCAGGGGGCCAGTCAAGACCTGAAACGTAATTGGAAGGATTTCCACATTATGGCTGGTGAGGGTAGTTCAGAACGGGTTCCACATAAATCCTGTGTTCGATACCTCGGTGTTCATCTCGATCAGTATCTGTACTACACTGAACATGTCAAAATCATGCTCAGTAAAGCACTAAGTAGTCATGGCCCTTCGAAAACTCTTTCATTCCAGATATATTGATCAAAAAGTCAAAGTTATTTGTTACAAGACCCTGGTTAGACCAGTTTTGACATACGGATGCCAGATTTGGTACAACTAGAGTGCTAGTACAATGGAAAGATTCAGAGTTTTCGAAAGGAAATGTCTTCGTGCATGTTCTGGTTTGTACAGAAAGCCTGAGACGGATTGGAAGCACTATATATCGAATAGAAAAATTTATCAAACCGCTCAAGTGACAAGAGTCGATATCTCCATATTGAAACTTCTTCGGAATCATATCGCAAGATCTGTAACTGTGAGTGAAAACCCTTGGATTTCACAGCCGTTCCACCCTACAGACGGGTATATTGTGACTTGCCTCACTACTGGCTTCGTTCCTCCAGAAGCATTCAAGTATTTGGACATGAATCGATATGTTTTTGATTCTGACGGCGTCCCAATCATATATCACATATACCGACGGGCCACTGATAAGAAGATAAAATATCCTCCAAATCTGAGTTCACGAGACCAACAATTCCAATGGAGATACTCATTTGCTAGATTCGTTGAGGCTGGTCGAGCTGAGATGGAACAATCTAGGTATTGGTGGCTGAATGATAATGTCTAAATTATTCGTGTTTATTTTCTGTTTTTGTGCTTTTTCTCGATACTTAGTTTTTTAGATTCATCTGATTATTGCTACATCTAGTGTTGTTGTTTATTTGTATTATAAATAAGGTATAGGTTTCAATATAAGGTAACGTTTTGTTTTTTTTTTTGATTGAACTTATTTAGAATTAGGGTGTAACATATTAGGTATAGGATATAAGTTCATTGTTGTGTTAGTAGTATAAGTAATTTTTGAATAATGCTGGTTGGTTTTTTCTCCTTTTTCCAATTGAATCAAAAAATATCTAATAATCTTAATTAATTTGAATTTGCAAGTGTATTTTTTTCATTAAATGTGTTTAACTGATAATGTATAAATTTAGAGAGCCATTCGGGCCATTAAGTTTTTTATAGTTTTATTGTTTGGAATTTGCTTTATGTTCTTTTAAAAATTTATAACGATTGGTATTAAATACAGCGCTTTTGACTTTGACTTTAGAGTAAAACTTGTTATTTCATATGGATTTTAGCTATGAAAAATAGCGGTTTGTTGTAGAACTGATTTATTCCATAGCCCATTGTGTTTCAAAACTGGTTCATTACTCATTGTGAAGCAAAACTCTTTGGTTGCTGTAATAACTTCTTACTTTGTAGTCTTCCCATTCGTTCACTTCAGCTGTTTTTGTTTCTCTTTCCGAAAAAAAATATCTAAAGCTCCTTAAACTCGCGTGTTTTATTTTAGTTCAAACTCGATTTTTCTTACCTAGCTACAGTGAAACCTCTCTTAACTGACACCTCTGCACAGCGGACAACCCTCGTAATGGACAATATTTAGTGGAACCGATAACAAAGATAGCAAAACAATATATTCCAAATTCCTCTAGAACGGACACCCTTTAACGGACACGGACATTACATGTTTGGTTCCCATGGCACAGATTCCACCCCTCTGAAATGGACAGTGATTAGCGTTGAAATAAAATAAACACTGTTTGAGTTTCAAATCGGATTGAACTAGCTGAAAAGGGCTGAAAATAACTTCGTGAAAGGCCGTAACTGTGAAAAAGTGAAGTCCAAATGTTTAAAATAATCCAGTAGGTTTCTCGGTACAAAATACGCAAAACATGAACATTTTTTCCTTTTCATTTTATCCAGTGCTCAGTCAGCTCTGACGCGAAATCGTCATGTCTCTAAGACCGCAATTTTTGTCATTAAAAGAGAAAGCAAGCATTATTCATTTTCACCACGAAAAATATCATCAGTTAGAGTTGCCACAGGACATTTTAAAATAGGAAAAATGCAAGTAGCAGAAATTATAAAAAATCAAGATACTATTTCAAAGTGTTTCCGAGATAACCAAGTTTCAGAAAAAACAAATCGGCTTTTCCAAACCGGTCCCGGTTCCATAATAGATAAAGTAGTGTTCGAATGGTTTAAGCAAGTGCGGGCTAAAAAAATTCCGTTTTGGGTCCGATTATACAGGCAAAAGCTCGAGAAATTGCCCAGGAAGTGAAGATGTCAGACTTCAAGGCTTTAACTGGGTGGTTGAACCGCTTTCGGAATCGGTCAATGAAGAAACAGTAGTGAACTGGAAAAACAAAATTCACAGCTTCAATCAGAGCTATGAAGCAAAAAATGTAGTTAACGGAGATGAAACTGGACTGTTCTATTGAGCGCTACCAAAGAAATTTTATGCTTTAAAGGAGAAGTTTGCTTCGGAGGAAAAATTGCCAAAGAGCGCCTCACAATTTTTCTTTGTTCCAGCATGACTGGGGAAAAATTGCAGCCTTTAGTCATAGGCAAAGCGGGGAAGCCGAGAAGCTTCAAAGGTGTGAGCTTAGATTTAATCAGAGTTACGTGGAAGTACAAAAGCAACAAAACAAAAAAATGGCAGCTCAAAAAAGAAAAATATTACTTTTTCTTGATAACGGAACTTCACATCCTCACATACAGCTTAAGAACATTTAACTGGCTTTGTTTACCCCAAACATAACTTTTACCTCACAACTCTTGAATCAAGGAGTAATTAAAAATTTTAAAGTGAAGTATCGGCATTTAATGTTGACCAACCTACTTGCAAATACAAAACAAAATCTATCTGCTGGAGAATTGGCCAAGTCTATCGACGTTTTGAAGGCAATAACTTGGATAAAACTTGGATAAAAAAGCCTGGAATGCTGTGGAGACTACAACAATAGAAAACTGCTTTGTAAAAGCTGTTTTTCCGGGTAGTGAAATGAGTAGATGAAGAGTCAGACCTTAATACATTAATTAGAATGGCTAGCATGAGTATAGAGATGCAACTGAATTTTCACAAAATGATCAGAATTTAGCAAAAGAAAGTAGCAGCAAAAATCTGAAGGATATTTTGGATACCTTCTAGCAACAAGACGATGAAAAAGATGAATTTACTTACACTGCCAAACAAAGAGCACGTAAGTAGCATCACTTTTACAAAACATTCACATATAAATGGGTACAGCTACAAACTTAGGAACTTTTCCCTTTCAAATAAAGGACTTTTATCAAAGAAAGGCAGATGTAGAAGGCTTTTAACTTAATCAATCATGTCCCTATTTATCACGAAGAAGAGATTGTAAAATCAAAAGGGAAGGAACAAACTGAGATAACCTCTTTTTTCAATTCATAATTATTTTTATTGACGTTGTTGTGCATTCTTAATCTTAACTACCAATTTTCGAATACAGACACTGTGAAATAAAAAAAAATTAATAAATTTCCTCATAGCTTTATATTCGTATAGTTACTAGCACATACACTCCTTCCAACGTACACCCCTTTCCAATGGATGATCCCATCGTTCCCGAAGCTGATCGCTGCACAGAAGTTTCACTGTATATTAATTGATATTTCAATGGCTCCAACGAGAAAAAAAAGTTGGGTAAACAGACCTACGCTCATGTCAGAAGGGTTTTGTATTCAATTTACAAAATGCAGTCACCAGATCGAATCAAATCAAGAAACATGTCAAAGACGATTTGATTGGAGAAAATATGAAATACGAAGATCATACTATTATTAACAAAGTTGAACGAATTTTGACTTCTGAGGTTTTTGGTATTGTTATACTCATAAATATCTCCCTTGATAATTATTTCAGATGTCCATCCGTGACGGAGGAAACACATTTTTCATGTATTTCCCCACTGTGCCCCCACTGAAGCAAAAACTGACAGTTTAACAACTGTTTTGAAAAGCTCCCATGAAAAATTTTATTTCAAACTGATATCGGCTACGTTTGATGAGTTTTTTTTTTCAGGGGCCACTCGCCTGTACTGTTATCATCGATTAATGGCCAATTTTTTCGAATCCTAGAATGATTACAAAACCCTTTTGCTAGGAGCTCTCTCCCACCTCCTTGACTTATTTCACTTAGAAGCATTAATTATAGGTACTCATCTTCATTCATTCATTAAATTGAATCAAGTGTTCAAAGCATGCACCTTAAACGTTGAAGTTGGGAAAATATAACTCAAAATTATTCAATCTTCGCATTAAAAACAGCCACTATTTTGTTTTACGATTACTGATGCCACTAGCTGAACCGATTCTCAAAGATTAACATGACACCTATCATTCCTGAAATTTTCATCCAAATCCTAGCAAGAATGTAGTCTCTGAGTCGGTAAAAAACGCATGTTATATGTTGCCATAGTAATAAATGCAGCGTATATTGTACCATAGTAATACAGGAAAATTCAAACCGCTATAACTTCGCTAAATATGATTCAATATTTATGAAACTTTCAGGATATATCAATCTTATAAATAGACATCTATGTGTTGACTTTCATTGAATTTAAGGGTACCGTTAAAATTTTATTCAAGAAAATATAAAATCGATAAATCATACTATTACTAACAGAGTTGAGTGAATTGTGACTTCTCACGTATTTGTTGTTGTTGTACTCACCAAGGCCTACATTCCTGATTTTTTTCAGATTTTTCGGATCTCAGGTGTCCAATCGCGAGGGGGGGGGGGGACACAAATTTTTCGTGTATTTCCCCTCCCTGTGCGCCCCTCGAAGCAAATTTTGCCAAAAGACCTGTTTTGAAAAGTTCTCATCAAGACCTTTCATTTGATACCCATATTGGCTACGTTCAATGAAATTTTTTTTCGGGGGGTCACTCCCCTATATGGGGAGACACCCCTTAAATACCTGATAAAATTTTTTTGTAAATGAACTTTGAAGAGATCACCACTTTACACATACACACAAAATTTAATGTTTCTAGCTTAAGTAGTTTCCGAGAAAAACTGCTGTGACACACGGACGGACGGACGGACGGACGGACGGACAGACGGATAGACTGGTCGCGAAACTAATAGGGTTTTGTAAAATTATTTTACAAAACCCTCAAAAGCTGACAGAGAAAGATGAATTGAAGGAAAACATCAACAGAAAAGGAAGGTCAGTGTTCTAGGGTTGATTTGACGTACATTATTTGAATTGTATACTCTTTAATTTTGAAAATATGTACAAATGTGAAGTATTATATTTTGTAACTTTTTTCAGACACATCTCAAAGAAGCTGGCTTCACTAACCAAATGCTCTCATCCAAAGAAGAATGTCTTCTTCTGTCAACAACCATGCAGGATGTGAGATATTTTCACCACGGAATTTATGAATCGCCCAGTAAGACTGATCAAGACAATTATGCACTGAACCATACCAGTCAAGCAACTCCTGACAGGCATAGAAAACGTCAAGGATTGGTCAAGGAAAGTGGAGACAAGGAAAGAAAAAATGCAGTGACAGATAAGTATTTCGTAAAAACTCGAGGCCGTGGGCAGATCCAGGTTTGTGCCAAAGCATTTTTTAACTTTCTTGATATTTCTAAGTACCGAGACCAAAATTTTTCGTGTATTTCCCCTCCCTGCACGTCCCTCGAAGCAAAAAGTCTCAAATAAGACCTTTTTTGAAAAGTTCTCATCAAGACCTTTCATTTGTTATCCATATTGGCTACCTTTAATGAAATTTTTTTTTCGAGGGCATCTCCCCTATATGGGGAGACACCTCCTTAAATACCTTATAAAATTTTTTGCAGGTGAAATTTAAAGAGAGCACCACTTTAAATTTGCATACAAAATTTAATGTTTCTAGCTTAAGTAGTTTCCGAGAAAAACTGCTGTGACACAAGGACGGGCGGACGGACAGACGGACAGATAAGTCGTGAAACTAGTAGGGTTTTGTAAAATTATTTTACAAAACCCTAAAAATGGATACAATCATAAACCCTCAGGAATCTTTCGATTTATTTTCTCCATTTGGGATCGTTCGACGAGTCAGTGAAGAGATACAGATATATGACTGGAAAACAGTTTTCTCATCTGTTCTGAAAACTCCAGCTCAGCTCCATTTCAAATTCACGTCTGCCAAGTGAATCATTTTTGAAAAAAATTCTCAAGGTCTTGTGTTTGTGCAAGGAGAAGTCAATTATAGGTATGACTTAGGAGGTGCAATAGGTATATTAAAGAAGGGAAAACGATTAAGCCAAATCACAGTCTTTAGCAAGTCAGTATTAAACCAGAGAAGCTGAAAGACATTGATAATCTGCTGACAAAGCATTTTGATGACAAGTGGAGGGCCAAGGATTCAGAAAATTTCCTAAGTCTCAAGGAATCATTCATCTATCGATAGCAAAAGGGGAAAGATTTCGTATGCAAAATCAGAAAGGCGTTCTGGATCTCAGGATTAAACTGGTCAGGACGCAGAACTCATATATGTTTACTTGTAGACTCCTGACAATCAAATGGACTCAGTGATAATATATGTGTCGTACAGAAAATGAGCATGGGAGCAATGTTGGACCGTGTAGACCAAAGACGGGGCTCAGCCAACCTGAATGTTGAAATACATGGCAACCCTGCTTGCAACTGTGCCTAGTTTGGCCCAATGTTTCACAATCATAGTGTAGCACGGGTCCCATCACAGATTTGTGTACTTAGAGCTTTGTTTTCCTATGTATGTAGCTGGTCTTCAAGATCGTCAAAGCTGAATAAAATATTTTATTTTCTAGTTGTAGTTTTTGGGGTATTTAGTATCTTTCATTACTGTTTCTCATTATTTTGTTACCTAAATATACAAATTTGCTCAGATTTCTAATATTGCATGCGACAAGTTGATATTTTGGGTATTTGAAGTATTTTTTCTCAACCACACTAAGAGTTTTTCTATATTTTCATTGGTTTATAGCCTCACTATTTTTATTTTATTGTCAAATATCGGGAAAAGCTGTTTGTCAGTTGTTCACAAACGTGATAAAATGTTGATCTTATCTGAATTGACTTAACTTGTATAGTACAAGTAATGTACCTCATATATCAGCAAGTAGCTTTTTTATGACATATTCCAGAGCCAAATTGAATAGCAATGGAGCCAGCCCATCTCTCTGCTTTAATCCGATATTCGTGTCAAAGGCATCAGTGAGTTGGTTATTGATGCAGACCTGGGAGGTTTTTGAAGTAATTATTATGGCAAGTTGAGCTATTTTGGCTGGGATCCCAAAGCAAAGCATTATTTGGTATAGAATGTTACGATAAATACCGTCATATGCTTGCTAAAAATCAAAGAAAATTTGTTATACATCAACGTTGAGCTCCCAGGATTTCTCAAGCACCTGCTTAACTATAAACATTTGGTGTATCATCCATCTACCTGCCATAAAGCCACCTTGATAGTCTCTAACATATTCAGCACGGAAAGTTCTAAGCGTGCGTTACCTTTTATCAAAATATAACTGCCACGCTAATTCGTTATGTTGCTTAAAAACGTACTCGATCGTACTTGCATAGTCTATCTATTTAGTTCTCGCGTCGGCACGGTGTAGCGCAGAGTGAGTGGGGTGTTGTGACTTGATAAACATGGCCACGATTTTTATTGACGAGAACAGCTGAAAAAAATAGTTTTTTAAGTGCGTGGTCGTTTTCAATGGTCATAATAATGGTGATATGTCATACAACTAAAAATCATATTATTTTTTCAAGGACGGCGCTAAAGCAAAAAATTTATTGAACAGCCACTCAAGGATGGCTGTAAATCCAAGTTAGACATTTCTGATGAAGAAGTGGAACCAGCTATTAACATTCCTCGGCTACTGGATGAGGAAATACCTTAACCAGAGCTACCAAGTGACAGCGACGAAGATGCTTCAAGGTCTCATTGGTAGACATACGTTGCAAAACCCAGAAAAATAACCTTGTTAACAATAAAAGTATTCCGAGAACAATAGTGGATATCTCCATAAGAAAAGACCAAGATTATGGAAAACCACCAAATTCTCTGATCAGAGCCATGAATTTCCTTCTCTTCCACACTGTCAGAGTGAGAACACCTAAGCAGTGTCTCGTAATATATTATAATTAGGAGTACTTACGAACCTTGCGGTCTGCACAAATTTATATTATCTGTGTAAAACAAGTAACCAATAGACAAGAAATGCACAGGTTGTTTGGCATGCATCTGGTAATGGACTGTATTCCCTTTCCTTGCATTCACATGTTTTGACCTGCTGGAATGAGACTCGAAGGTATCACTAATCAAATGCCACGATATCGCTTTTTTTGCTTTTAGAAAATAATATGCATGTCGTCAAATTCAACCAGCCTCCCACAAGAATACTAACCCACTTTGGAAAGCGCAACTGGCGCTTGATGCTGTGAAAAAAGCATGTAAATCTATTGGAAGGATCCCTGACAACTTCTCAATAGATGAAGAAATGATCCCCTTTACTGGAAGATGCAAATTGGGTGTGGTCATTAAAAATAAACCAAGGCCATCAGGGCTAAATAACTATGTTATCACAACTAGTGACAGATCGATGCTAAATTTTGAAATTTACTTTCCACAAAACCCTGCTTTTACTGAAAAATCGCTCGGTGAAGGTCCAGCTATTGTTGTTTATGTAGCACAGAGTATTCCTCCAAACGGTCTTAAAACAATGCACTTGCATGGCACAAATCATACTCAATCGAATTCCAGATCATAAGAAATTGAATTTGAAGGAAGACAAAGCAATAAAACGTGGCGATATAATACAATTTACTTCTAATGGCGTTGCTGTGGTTGAATGGAAGGATAGCAAAGGCGTATTGATGGCTTTAAATTGCTCTCGAGGTGACAAAACCTCATTGGTCAATTGATGGGACAAAAACAACAAACATACATCCAGGTGACGGCTCCAAGCGTAGTAATAAATTACAACAAAAACATGGGAGCTGTGGACATGCTTAATCAGCTCCGTGAGTATTACGGAGTATACCAGAAAACCAAGAAATAGCCAGTAAAATTCATGGTTTATTTTTTAGATGTTACGGTAGCAAAAGCTTGGAGGCTATACAAAATCGAATGTGGGACTTGTAAGGCAAAAGCTAAAGATTTATTGTGGTTCAGGATTGACTTAGCCGACGCTCTCATGAAAAGTTTTAATGTTACATCTGATGATACTCGTATAACAGTGGAATAGGAACAGCCTCTGTTACTCTCTGAGAGGCCAATCAAAAGGTACAAACCAGCAGCGGCACTGACCTTTGAAAAACGGTTTGATCAATTCGGGCACTTCGCTGTTTTTGACAATCTTTCAAGAGGCAGAAAATGCAGATTCGAAAATTATTCCTGACGTTTATTTGTGCATTCTGAGAAAGAAGAATTGCTTCCAAGCTACTACTACAAGTGAACTTTGAGGTTTGTTGTGCTGATTGATGTTTTTTCCTTAAATTTTGCTTCGATTTGCTATTTTTTATCATTACTTTAGTTTAATTTTGGTTTAAGATTTACAAAATTCTATGAATTGAAGATTTAGACTGATTTATTTATGAATTACTAATGAAACTGATTAAATTTTTTATAATTATAGATCTCATAGTGCTATGATTGATTTAATGAATGTCGAGATCAATAACTACTTGAAACAATTAGTATGCACGATCGTGCGCTGGCACACTTTGAAATGACAACGCATGTGCGTGCAGGGAGGTTTTTATGAAGTCAGGAAACGGAAGACTTATTTTCCTATTTTTCTAGATATTTTGGGGCTAAAATACCACAAAATTAAAGAAAATATGGTATAAAAGAAAAAAAAAATGTTCGTGCAGAAAGGGCTAATAATACTGTTGGCATATGGTCTGCTTTTTTTCTGAGATCTTTGAAAACATTTTATGTACCGTGCAAGGTAGTGATATTCCTCTATCGGTTTCACACTGTAGCTTGTCACTTTTTTTGGATAGGGAATATAATTGAGTGGCTGCATTCATTTGGCATACGGTTTTGCTGCCAAATGTGCTGTATGATTTCATGGATAGCCTTCTGAGCACCGTTACTGCCAGATTTAATGAGCTCCACTGAAATTTAACTGATGCCTGGTGCATTATTATTCAAACATCATCGAGGGTTACTATGGCCAATGGAAGCTCCCCGGGAATATCTACAGGCTCCGATGTTGTTTAGATGTGCGGTGGACTTAGGAGCTTCTTGAAATGTGATCCTATTTTTATCAGCGATGACGTTGCCAATATTGTCACGGCAGAACATGATCTTGGGCTGTCATGGGGCTCCCAGGCGACCGGACTACCAACTAAACACCTCCCCTGTTAAATTACTTATGGAATTTTTTTGTAGCTACATGAATGAGTTGCATATTTTTTTAATAATTTTTTCTGAAAAATGATTAGAGAAGAAAAATGTTAGAAGAAGGTGGTTTTGACGTGTGTACTAACTCTCATCAGGCCATCACTCTTAGATACACACCGGTGATGGTGACTTCCATGTTTAGAGGTGAGAGAGTTATTTTTAATTTTCCTACTTATGCGAACTCAATATGTTTTTGTAACCATGAATTACGAGTATATTCAAGTTAGATTTCTTCTTGTATGTATTTGTCTTAGCTAAACTTTAAATGGATCATTTCGCCCTTTTCACATCAATTTGATGTAAATCTATACGATAATTTTTGCTCTACATTGAAGCTTTTATTACGTCGAGTGGGTATATTGATCTCGCTTTTCGGATGGCTCCCCTGTCAAGCTGAGAAAATAGCCTGGAACCGTTTGACACATAAGTTCGGCCCAGTTCTCGTTTTTTACGCCGTGAGGCGCCTTCAAGCTGGGGGATCGCTCTTCTAGTGGGAGCGGAGAGGGGATGTGCTAGACAAGCGATACTCTAGCCGCAACACCCCCAGCTGCTGTGAGTCCCTTGTATCTTTTAGGACTACCCGAGCATAATGTGCCACCTGGTTCCATTTGTCAACTGACTCGAGCATCACCGCGACTATATGATCCGGGGTGAGCTCTCCCGTCTCCCTGTAGAGGACTCTTCGCAGCCTGCCCTATTTTATGCATGCAAAAAATGTGTGGCAGGCATTCTCCTCCTCTCCTGGGCAATATCGACAATCGGGAGACCGTGACTTACCAATCTTGTCTTGTGTTGTTTCTTGCTAGATTTACATCGAAGCTTCTCGATGGGGCAAAGTATTTACTTCTCTCAGTTCTGATTATCGTATCCGCTACTCTTTTGAGATTTTCATAATATTCTCTTTTTGTCCTGGTTTTCCTACTTATATATTCTTTGTGCACCTGATTCTTTTTGTCCAACACATTCTAGCACTCATCATCGAACCAATAATTTCTTTAACACCGGGCTTGATGTCCTATCATCTGTTCTACCACGTTCTTAATTGCCAATTTAACTTCTACTGATAACTTTTTGCTTGTTTTCAGCGATGTGCCTGATAGGATGAGAGCCAGCTGGTTGTCGAGGGTCTCCGTAAAACTTTTAACCACAGACCTTGGTTTCGAGCCTATGGTGTCGAATTTTTGTAGAGGGCTAATATTCAATGAATATGCCTTTAGCTTACGACATCAATAGGTTATTTTGATCAGGTAATGACCCGAGTTATAATAATGGGAAAAAAATGCTCACTCAGGATATCATACACATTTGCAATGTTCTGATGTACATACAAAGGAAGCTTATCACGGGCGATTGTTAAACATGGCTATGAATAGCTATCCAATGTTTTTTCTGAGAAAGATTTTATTCTTAGTTGGTTATACGGTGCACATTAAAAAAAAGAGCATACCGAAATTACTTTTTGGCATCTTTGGAATCTTTTTTCTCAGCCTACGTTTACCGAACATATTAGTAAATTGTTTATTTTGCTCCAATATGAAGGGCTGACGTGGGATGAGAAGCATTGCACAGAAAACCTGCAGCAAGCTTGTAAAGAATGACTTAAGTCACAGGAAAAAGGTTTGAAATTTCGACTTGAATCTACCAAGAGAAAGAGTTTAGGGTGAGACAGTCATTTGCAAACGTAATAGTAGATTTTTGTGGTTCAATTTTGATTCACCATAAAATCAGAGGAAAAAACTTATGAAAGAATTTATCGCGCTTTTAATTTTTCCTCTGTCAACGTTGTATCCCCGAAATAAGATGCAAACTGACTAGTACAGTCAGATTAAAAAGCCAAATGGTGTTTTATTCCTCAAAGATCACTTCATTTGAAGGTTTGTGGGAAGCTGCTGCAAGGCCCTAGAATATCAGATCAATCGACCTGGTACTTTTCTACAAACAATAGAATCGAAGCGATTCCCAACTCTTGTTATTAAGTTCTCTATCAAGTTACCCGATATACTGCAAGATCTAGCACCGCCACTCAGAGCGTTACCTAATGCAGACCACTTTAAAAGTAATATTAAACTATTACAACGATGAAAACTCTTCTAGAACAGTCAAATATATTTCTGAAAACGATGGTCAAAAGAGTATCTTCAAATCAGAGGTGAAAAAAACAAAGCAACACAGTAACACAAATGGGAATATTACATAATGTTGCGTTCCTCAGATAGGCACTCGGAAGAATTATTAAGCTAAATAATGGGTCAGACTTTGTCTCTCGGGAAGTTGGCATGAAAACCGAGAAGGGAACACTCAAACGAGTTATTCATAAATCATGTCCTTCACCAATCGGTCCAATCACTGAAGATTTTTTGCACCATATTGCATTTCACTATTTTGAAATTGGAGAAAAACCCACCACTATCTGACTGTGCATGAACCTTTTAAAGTCAGCAAGAATTGTGAAAGCGTTCCCTAAGTGAAGCTCCCTAAAACATTTAATATTTCTCATTTCTTCCGTGTGAACAAAATCAATTACCAATTTTTTTTAACATATTTTTGCTTAATGCATTGCTCGTGCACTTTTTTCACCAATTAAATGCTTTAAAGAATTTTAATACACACTATCATTCTGCCAAAAATTAATTGCACAGAAGAGCGAGATTTTACTATTTATAGCTGAAAATGATTGAAAATATTTTATTAAAGTTATTGATATCAAAAAGAGGAGAAACTGTTCTTTAAAATAAAAAGGTTGCAATGTGATATATACTCATTAGTCGAAATATTTTCCTCAATAAAAAACTTTTGGAAAAAAAAAGAAAACCGACTTCGGAATGCCCTAAAAAGGATGAAATAATTTTTTGGAAGCGGTGCCATATCATATTTTTCCCCATTCTTTTGTGATGGTGCAGATGTTGGAAGTATCTATGTTGAAATGGGAAATTGATTTGGCACCGCTTCCAAAAAATTATTTCATCCTTTTTAGGGCATTCCGAAGTCGGCTTTCTTTTTTTTTCTAAAAGTTTTTTATTTCACCCTTTTTAGTGGCAAATTTTTTCATTTCAAACCATTCAAAACTCTGTTTCTTGAATACATTGTATCATGTTCTCGTATATTAAAATATAATTTTTTACTGCAATGCAAAAACCACTACGGTTAAAATCTGCAGCGTTCATAGGAATCGAATTTAACTCTGGTACATTTAATCCATGATCTCATCAAAGTCTACCTTGAATTTAGATTTCATAAAAATCCAATATAAATTGAAGCTTTAAGAAATTTTCGAATTTTGAACTTTGCATAGCCCGCCATTTTTATATTCTGACTAGCCTCTGAAGTGTTTTTATCGTTCAACTTTTTTCGACCTTTGAGCGGTCGCCATTTTGTTTCAAATTGTTCCACTTTGGATTTTTTATTGTGAGTTTTATCACACAATTGAATAAATCTTTGTACTAGTTTTGGTACAAACTGGAGCTATACTTTGGCCAGAACAGAAATATTGCTGAAAATTTGGAGAAAATCGAAGCAAAAGCACACACATACACACACATAGCCATATATATATATATATATATATATATATATATATATATATATATATATATAATATATATTTATATATATATATATATATATATATATATATATATATATATATATATATATAAATATTTATTTATAAATATATATATATATATATATATATATATATATATATATATATATATATATATATATATATACTCGTATATATATATATATATATATATATATATATATATATATATATATATATATATATATATATATATATATATATATATATATATATATATATATATATAAATATATATATATATTTATTTATTTATTTATTTATAAATATATATATATAAATATATATATATATATATATATATATATATATATATATATATATATATATATTATATATATATATATATATATATACATATATATATATATATATATATATATGTATTTTATATATAAATATGTATATATATATATATATATATATATATATATATATATATACATATATATATATATATATATATATATATATATATATATATATGTATATATATATATATATATATATATATATATATATATGTATATATATATATGTATTATATATATAAATATGTATATATATATATATGTATATATATATATATATATATATATATATATATATATATGTATACATATATATCTATTATATACATATCTATATATATATATATATATATATATATATATATATATATATATAGAAATATGTATATAATATACAGATATATATACGAGTATATATATGTATATATATTATATACATATATATATATATATATGTATACATATAGATATATATATATATATATATATATATATATATATATATATATATATATATATATATATATATATATATATATATATATATATATATATATATATATATATATATATATATATATATATATATATATATATATGTGTGTGTGTGTGTGTGTGTGTGTGTGTGTGTGTGTGTGTGTGTGTGTGTGTGTGTATGTGTGTGTGTGTGTGTGTGTGTGTGTATGTGTGTGTAGACATATGTATTTATATACATAAACTTAAATTTCACTCCGCAATCAATCTCATGAAATTTACTTAAAAATATCCTTCTTAGCCGCATCATTCGTTCACGTTTATTCGATACCCATCGCCTCCGTTTTCTTTTAACTATGGCACCTAATTTTCATGAAAGTTTCAATAAAATCATACCATATAGTTCAATGAAAACTCGACTATGCATTTTCATCTTCATCTGTAGAGTTATGATCAATTATAGCAGGACATGTATTCCTTTTTAGGTTGCAATTAGCGCCGGTTTTTAGTATGGAAATCACTAATTTTAGATTTCTGGGCATATGTTGTAATGTAAATATAATATTCACTCGGAAGTAACAATTCAACTCTATAATTTGCAATCACTCACTCCTTATTATTTCTTCGGGAAATTTTATAATCCTATATGTAACGTTTACGTCTAAGGATGTAAGAAGGATCCTATACCAAGCTTATTGGTAAGCAAAGAATGAATGCGGAAGAGAATAGCATCCTTTAACTGTTGTATTTATGCCGCACATAGAATTAATTTATTGGTCATTTCCGGTAGAAATGATGGACTAAAATGTACCATTTATGCTAAAAATTAAGGATACTGGAAATTTTTATCATCCGTTTTCAAAGGACTCGGTATCTCCAACATATCCTTGCAGAGTGCCAACTAATTGGCACTTTTCGTACGAAATATCATTTAAATTGAATTTCTTAACATCAATGTATCATATATAACTGCTAATATCTACAGAGTCCTTGTAGGGTTTCAATTCTATTCCGATACATTTTAGATCAATATGTTGTCCTTCATTTGAAACCTCTACAATCAAAATCCTTACACGCGTCGATCAGTTATGCTGAAAAATCGGGGTGAAAGTCGGAATTTTTTTAGTTTTAACGGTAAAAGTCCTTTACCGTTACTTGAATTTCTTATCCTTTAAACGAGACCTAACTGGAAGAAAGACGTATCATTTGCCAAAAACAGGACTCTTCTATCTATCTCCGTTTAAAAGTTATGCGTGAACATACAAAAAAAGCAAAAAAAAATAAATATACGCAATGAATTGATAACCTTCTTTCTTTTGGAAGTCGGTTAAAAACTACTGTACACTTACTTAACTTTTTCTTCTTCTTCTTTTTCGTAGCACAACAGTCCCCCTCGGACCTTTGCTTCCTACAAATAGCGCCTCCAACTGCCCCGTCCAATGTTCATTGTCCGTGTCCTCCAATTTTGAAGCCCAAGCAGCGATGAACTATCTTCGTCGACTTTATACACTAAAATAAAACTTTTAATTGACCGCAGTGCGTTTTACTAAAATCTCAAATTCACTCATCAATATTGCTTGAGCCTGTTTTACTTATGATACATATCCATCAAATACCACCAGGATAATTAGCTATTTTGTTCTTTTTTTAAAATTGTGAAGCTATATAAACTTTTTGTTAAAAAGTTCATTTTTCTATCGACTAATCTTTAGGTTAGTTGAATGAAATCAATAAACTATCATTCCCTAAGATTTCCTAAATTTTAGCCTTTCATATATGTACATATAAATATAAAACATCTGCCAATAAATTTGTAAAAATATTGTAACACAATGCATATATTCTCTGCTGCTGTGCTTCCAAGAACAAAAGCATATTATCCAAACATAAATCTCGAAAGGATGTCTTTAACAATATTTAGAAAATCATTTTATATCACTTATACCCTGTTCAATATGCAGATCGTATAGAGAGGTTTTATACCTGTGCAGCATGAGTCTTCAGCACAGTTTTGCCGAGAAGGTGAAAAGTAAGTGTTAACGTGACAAATAAATAGTCAATAAAGCCAAAAAATGAAATCATCCATGGAAATATATATATATGGTAATATTACAGACAGTGTAGTAAAAATCACTTTTATCAATAGCAAAAAGTTGAATTATCGTTTCATTTACTTTAGCTTTATATAATATTACGAACGTATTGATATTTACTTTTCCTGAACTGTTTTAAAGAACATTATATTACAGGTAAGTATCGATTAACTTTAAACAAGTTATCTAGGCCAAACTACAAACTACAAACCTACGATATGCAGTCACCAACAATGAATGAACTCAAGAAATATGTTGTAGACGCATGAAAAAGCTATTGTTAATCCATTTTTAATAGTCGCCACTTGCTGCAATGATATAAAAAATACTCAAATTATAAATTCTCAAAAATATTCACATAAGCTTTTCATCAAATATGAAAATTTTTAGAAGATCATTGTCTGATTCAATAAAAAGTTCATGGATTAGGAAGATTGTGTGTATTTGTGGTTGTAATCAGATAAATTTCAAATTGCTATAACTAACAGAGTATACAGGGGTTCTATGAGATTAGTTGAATATCGACTTTCGATGAATTTAAGGGTTCCCTCACGGCTATGTTGGGGAAAATGTAAGATTTAGAAATCGTACTGTTATATATATTAATAAAGTTGATCGAATTTCTAAGGTATTTGTTGCTGCTGTTATTCTCAAAGATAAAACTATTGTCGCGTGTTATGGTTCGTGGCCGATAACTTTCATATTCCGGGAAAGTGGAAACGCACTGTCTTTTAAATTAAGTCAAAACAGTTTATTTACTCAGAATGTACAATAATTTATTTTACTATTTTACAACTTGTCTTTCAATTTTTACTTCAACTGTCTATCACTTCACAATCAATATCGATTTTACTTCGCACTCCTCACTATCGCAGTTTTACTATATCGTGGTTATAATAATCCCCCAGTCATTCATTTTTCTTTTGGAAAATCCCATAAAAGGCTAGTGCTATTGCTCGAGAATGGATTTCCAGAAAAAACGAAAACAAAAGAATAAGGAATTTCTGAATCTCGGGCTCGCAAAATATTATGACGTATATTGTACACCAAAGGCCAAAGTAATTACATACAAATTGTAGCATCTTTTGTCTACCTTGCCTGGTTTTTATTATGCATCTTTATTGCTTTTGTCTCGTTTTTCACCGATTTGCAATTTATTTGTTCCTGTCGAATATGAAATTTCAGATTTTTGTTATAATTTGTAGTTTTTTGGCGCGTTTCATCGAGTGAACTTGATTTTTTAGAAGAAGTTTTGTGATATTGTTATTGGCGTACTTATATAATTTTTAGTTTGAAAATGGAAGAAAAATTGTGTGTGATGAGGTGGATACAGTGTACAATACCCGTGGGCATTTTCAAAATCAAGAATTTTTTCGAAGACTTGCTGCAGCCATTGCAAATGATGTGGAACGCGAGAGATCACAAGACCAAAATATTGAAGATTCGGTACAGCAATTAGAAGCAGATGAAGATCTTGATGGTGATTATATACCAGATGAAAATGTAGCATCTGATATTGAAAGAGACATTGAGGCTGAAGCAGACAGTGAAGAGGATTCTGAACCTGAGGAAGACGAAGAAATTGGTCCTATAATTCGGCAAGTTACAGGTGGAGTAGCAGCAGCTTACAGCCCCCGAGAGTGATCATCATAAATTAATGCGTTTGCGTGCGCTTGAAAATGGTGCATATTTTATTTCCAAACATGGTACCAGATGGTGTAAAAGTGTACCACCAGTGACTCGATTTCGCACTCACAACGTTGTGAGAGCAACAGGTGACCCAATGATAACATCTTCCGCGCCAAATGATGTTTTCAAACGCTTGTTTTCACATGAAATGGTTACTCTCATTTTGAGAGAAACAAATAGAAAGGCATCAGAAACAACAAATAAATGAAATGTCGAGAATCCACAAGCTAAGAAAAAGAAAGAATGGAAAAATGTAACGGAAACTGAGCTCTACGCGTATTTTGGCCTATTAGTAGCAGCTGGCGTTACCAATAACAATTATCAACACACAACCCTGCTATGGAGTTCAAAAAATCTGCCAATATTTAGAGCAACAATGTCAGTGCGCCGTTTTTGGTCGATTTCGAGATTCATTCGATTTGACGATTCACGAACACGTAAAGAACGCCTTGGTAGCGATAAAGCTGCGCCGATTTCTGATATTTGGTTGATGTTCAACTCTAACTTGAATCGCGCATATCGCCCTCACGAAAATATAGCCGTGGATGAGCAATTATTTCCATTCCGAGGAAGAACTCGTTTTTCTCAATATATTTCGAGTAAACCAGCAAAATATAGAATGAAAGTTTTTTGGGCTTGTGATTCGAAAACAAAATTTCCTCTCAAAGGAATTATATACACTGGCAAACAACCAGGGAGAGAGCGCGAAAAAAACCAAGGAGAACGAATTGTCATCGATTTGACCAGTCAATATGCAAATACAGGACGTTGTATAGTTGCTAATAATTTTTTCACTTCGTTGAATGTTTGTACACGTTTGATGGATGCTGGCTTGAGCTACGTTGGTACACTTCCAAGAAATAAGGCTTACGTTCCAGCTGAAATGCTACCTAATCGTTCAAGTCCAGTAGGATCAACAGAATTCGGCTTTTATGAGAACAAAATAGCTATGTGTTCCTTCGTACCGAAAAAAAGGTCAGTAATTTTGCTGTCAACAATGCATTACGACAAAGAATTGTCTGGCACACAAAATAAACCAGCTGCAATTTTATTTTATAATCAAAATAAATCAGGGGTTGACGCAATGGATCAGCAAATAAGTAGATACACCTGTAAACGTCGTACACAAAGACGGCCATTGGCTATTTTTTTATAATATCATCGACGTGTGTAGTTTACTTACATATATAATTTGTAACGAAAATAGTCCAATGAAAGGTACTGATGCTCGTCGGAACTTTCTGATCAAATTAAGGGAAATACTCGTTACACCACAATTAAAAGTCGCTGTAAAAATCCACAAGCTTTAAAACATAGTGCCACACGATCCGGAATTGAAGCTTTCTTTGAGGAATCTTTTGAAGTTAGTATAAATTTCAAATAACATTTTCATAAACTAAATAAATTTTTGCTTTGTTTAGTCAACGCCAGGAACATCCGGTATGGTACAGTTACGACGACCATTAGCAACTACAAGTTCTGCTGCAGCAGGGGGAGTAACGGTACGACGAAGGTCGTGTTTTATTTGCTTATTGCCTGGACCTGAGAAAAAACACCGCCTTACGTTTTATTCTTGTCTGGCCTGCAACAAACCGATTTGCCTTCAACATTCTGTCAACCTGACTCAGTACAGATGCACAGTATGCGCTGATTCCTTAGCACAACAGTAAATGGACGAGTAGCGATAACTTTCCACTTTCATTTAATTTAATAATTTACTGTTAATTCATATTGTTATGTTACTCTTTTCATTTTGAGATAATACAAAGTAATAGACAAAACATCCTTTATTCTCTGTAACTATCATCTTCTTTTCAGCTAAATATAATAAGCGAACACCTTCTAACTGTGGCTAAGGCATTGCAATATGTTTTTACATATACGTACCCTAGTTACTTGCTAAAAACAATACACTTACTCCCATACATTTTCATATAAATATTGTGGCCTGAACAGGCCATGGTGTATCAAATATGTACATTTATATGGTGTGGCGTTGACACAAGAGTTCAGGCCAAAACTCGAAATGAAATTTAGTCTAAAAATTCTTAATAAACCAAAAAAAAAACCTTGTAGAGTTTGATGGAATAAAACGACAATCAATACCTCGTATGATGAGTAGTTTGCTGCCATACGAAGTTTGATCTGTCCGATTTTTTAGTTGAGTAGCCATTGAAAGGAGGTTACGAAGATAAGGCTAGTCGTTTGATTTAATTCGTTTTCTCTAGTGCTGGTTTTTAAGTCGATAGCTTAAGTTATCTAGTAACATAAATATAAACACGTTAAGGTTATCATTTGCGAAGAAAAAATAATAACTGAAAGTGCGGAATAAATCACGGGAAACTTATGGTAGATTTATGTAGATGGGCTGCAGGTGCTTCCACTGCAGGTAAAATTTTTATGATTATCATATTGATTCGTTTCGTTATTGAATAATTGCTTTTTAGATTAAAACAGCAGTACAGAACTTGCTGAAAAATGGAGCCACAGTTTCAGCGGACCTAGGCTGGAGATTTGGAAAAAAATTAAAGCAATCAGACAGAGAGAGAGAAAAGAAAGGCAAACACAGGTAGAAAAGTTCAAAATAAAAAAGAGTCACCTACTGAGAAGCCCCTGAGGAACTTCGGAAAGGCTTGTGAATGTACCAAGCAAATGAATCAGTGCAAACAGTTAACAGAAGATTGTCGAAGAGAAATTTTCAACCGATTTTGGGATGAGATGGACTAGGGACAAAGGAAAGTATATGTGGCCTCACTTGTTAACCTTTCTCTCCCCAATAGGAAAAAATCAATTACTTGAGAATCGAAGCGACGACATTCATTAACCCACCATTTGAAAAAAGGACGCAATAGATTAAGAGTCTGTAAGAACATTTTTTTGAACACTTTAGACATGGGTGAATCGTCTGTTCGAAATTGGGCGGTAACTACAGCATCTGGAATGCATTTATCTAATGCTAAGAAATTTCAAAAACAATTCCTGGTAAAAAAGAGCAACAAAAAGTCAGACGAGTTTCTACAAAGTTTACCCAAGTTACCCTCACATTATTGTAGAGCATCTCCCAGCAATTTGTACTTCGAACCTCTGTTTTATTCAAAAAGCTGGAGTCTTTAATTTGTATACAGAATACTGCTCAGGAAAGTCGAAAGAAGCTCTTTCATTGACTGAATTCAAATCTACTTTCAACAAAATGAAACTTGCTATTTTAAAACCCAAAAAAGACCAATGTGATTTGTGTATTATGTACAAAAATGCTAACTTGGGAGAGGAAAATGGATTCAGCATAAAAATAAGAGAGAAGAAGCTCGATTAGCAATGCAGTTGGATACCAAAAAGGCAAAAATAACATTAGGTATTTGGTCATAATAATGGGTCTCCAAGAAGTACTTTTGAGTCCACGGCTGCAGGCATCTGCTCTTTACTATAAAACTAAATTAATAGTATATAACTTTACCATGTACAAAAATGCGAGCGATGATACGGTTTGCTACATCTGGCATGAGGGAAAATGTGCAATTATATCAAACGAATTTTCCTCATGTATCGTCGATTTAATAAATAATCTAAATACCTCAGAAGTTGATGAAGTTATATTGTATAGTGATGAATGCACTAACCAAAACAGAAACGTGGTGCTCAGTAATGCACTTTTATAAGCTGCGGTTTTAAAGAAAATGACCATCACTCAAAAGATCCTGGAGAAAGAGCACACAAAAATGCCCTGCAACTCATGCCATTCTAAAAAAGAGACGTGGCTAAAAAATAAGATTATCAACATTCCTGCTGATTACGTTAACATTGCAAAAGCCGCTAGAAAAAACCAAGAACTCTACAAAGTTAAATATCTAGACCATACGTTTTTTAGAAATTTCTCCTCATTGAACTCAGTTTCGAGCATTTGGCCAGGTTCCAGAGCTGGTGACAATGTTGTTACAGACATCAGAGATCCAAAATATATTTTATTTGGGGAAATTCTTTATAAATTGCAGATCGTGAAGAATGGCAATTGCTGCCAAGAAGAATTTGCAAAGTACAAAAAAACTTGCCAGATCCTCTTTATACAGGAAGTAGGAACGTTAAAAAGATAAGTTTATTGACCTGCAGGAAACAAAGCGTGTCCTGTTCAGTGACTACCATGCCTTTTACGATAAATGTGTAATTTGCACATAATGAACAAATATCATTCATGCACATTGATTTGTATCAAATTTCCACATTTTGTTCTAGGAAAGTTTTTGCAAAAAACTTTTTTAAATTTTTGATGAGTTAATTCACTGCAAATAATTAAGATCTAGAAACTATTGCTTAAATCAACTCGGTGCGTTAAGTAGTTTCCAAGATCTACTACATTTTTTAACGAAAACATGCTATTTTGTTTGAATTTAAAAACATTTGCAACAAACTTTTTGCAAAATGTTATGAGTTGATCCGATAGTCAAGGGTTCATTCCGACTTCTTGCCAAAAAATTTTTGCAAATATTCGTCACGTTTCTTAGGTGAACGGCTGTAAAGTTTACCCAAATTTTCAGTTTCACTGGAGGCTGCGCCTTAATAAGGTTGAATGAATTCAATTCTAAGGTATTTGTTGACTTTGTACTCATGAAAACATACCACCTTGAAAATGTATGTTTTCATCAAAAGTTAATAGCCTGTACTTTAAATGCTGAAGTTGCGGAAAAATAACTTAAATTTACTCAATATTATTGTTTAAAACGGACACCGTTTTGTTTTACGAAAACTAATATCACTCGTTGACCAGATTCTCAGAGATATGCATGATACTCGTATACTATACATCCTTCCTAAAGTTTTCATGCAAATCCTAGCAAGCCCGTAGTTTCTCAGTTGATTGGAAGCACATACTTGTATTGCTCAAATGTCACGTATTGTTGTTGTCATAGCACTCAAAATTTAAAACGCCATAATTTCATTAAATATCACCTGATTCTTTTCAGATTCAGTTTATTAGCCTTATAAATGGTCATATATGAGCATATGTAAAATTTCAGGTACCCTTTCAATTTCATACAAGAACATTTAAAATTGATAAATCATGCTACATGGGGGTCCGAAAATAAACGAGACTTTTGTCATTAACAATTTTATGGTGGCGCCATCTAAAAATGAGATCTTGTTGTGTAAAGCTACATCCCTCCCTGACTTCCAGTGAAAGTTCGGTGACATTCGGTTCCGTGGGAGCGAAGTTATTGCGTCTAAAGTGACAGTGTGTTTGTGTTATTGGTACAAAAATAAGTTGCAGTCAAAAAGCCAATATCAAATTTTGTTTTAAAATCGGTAAAACCTTTACCGAAACATTTGAATTGATGAAAAAAGTTTATGGTGATGATTGTCTATCTCGTGCCAGAGTTCATGAGTGGTTTACACATTTCAGAGATGGTCGTGAGAACATTAATGACGATGAGCATACGGACCGCCTAAATCCAGTGACCGCTGAGAAATCCATCGAAATTCTGCGTGAATATATCCAAAATAAGCTGAAATTATCATTGAAATTCATGGAATCGGATGTGAATATCTCCAAAACATTAATTTCTTGCGTTTTAACCGATCCCTTGGGCTTACAAAAGGTATGTGCATGTTTTGTTCGGCACAAGTCAAGGAGATTTTCAAAACAAATGAGACATTTGTCATAGAAATCCACTCTTGTGACTGATTTTTTGACTAGAAATCGCATTCTAACCATCAATCACTCACCGTATTTGCCTGATATGGCTCCCTGTGACTTCTACCTATTCGAAAAATTGATTTGACCATGAAAGGAAAACGCTTTGCGTCCGTAGAGGGCATCCGAAAGGCTTGTTCCGACATCCAAAGGGACATTCCGGTCAATGACCTGAAACACACTTTCGAAAACCTTTTGGATCGCGCAAAACAGTGTATCGAAGCCGGAGGAGACTATTTTGAATAAATAAACTCGAATTTATGAGAATCAAGCGTATGTCGTTTCTATTTCAGCTCAGTCTCGTTTATTTTGGAACGCAACTTGTAAATATAACGTAGCTTATGTTAACCACCAGGACAGTTGATTAATGTTAACCATTTGAATAATAGCAACGTGGAAGACAATATTCAAGTAATCAATTGAATATTAACAGTGACCAAAATTGTTTTATTTTCAAAGAAATTCTGCATATACTTTCTTTCTTTTTATTCTTCTTCATTGTACCGAAGCTGAAGGAGACTATTTTGAATAAATAAACTCAAATTTATCAGAAAAAAGCTCCTGTCGTTTCTATTTAAGCTCAGTCTCCTTGTATTACTAACAAAGTGTGGCGAATTTCAACTTCTCAGGTATTTGTCATTGTTGTACTCATAAATAACTACCTCCATGTTTTTTTTCAGATTTTTGGATCCAAAGGTGTTCAATCACAAAGTGGGGGACACAGTTTTTTCGTATTGTTTCACTTCCTCTGCTTACTCCCTCAGCGATATTGCAAATTTAATAAAAGATATCTAACGAACTCATCAAGACCTTCATTTGATATACATTTTTAAAGGTTTCACATCCTTATGTGGAGAGAATCTTTAAGATTTTTTTTTTTTTTTGACTACGGAACTTTCATTAACCAAAAATTTCTGAGCTGTCTACAAAATTTAATCACTGTAACTTCTACAGTTTCCGGAAAACCTTGTTGTGATGTACGGACGGATACCGATATTAATAGGGTATAATAAAAAGAATTTTTAAAAAATTCTAAGGAAGACATTTTATAAAATTCCGAATGCAACTGTTTTAAAATCCTTCAAAAATATATCACAATACGAATCTATCTACATGAATATTCTTTTAGGAGAACTTAAAGCTTTCTTGCACAAGCCACTGTAATTCTTTCACGCCTAAGAAAAATTTTAAATACAAGTGTATGTTCTCGCCATCACCTCGATTTCTTCGTAAATTCAACTGGAAATATTCTTCGAATAGGAAACAAGTTCGAAAATATTTCATACCAATATCGACGCTTTAGACAACATGACATAAGAAGAAAAGAGGTTTGCTCCTTGAACGAAACAGGATTGCTTTTCTACTTTCTCGAATTCTGGGATCCTCCTGTTCCTCCACTCTCTCATCTTGACTTTTTCTTAAAACCTGTCATCACTTTTTTTATGACGAAATCTCTGTTGGTATGTCTGAAGCAGCAATCATTATGTGTGGAGGCATGTCCTGAAAGCGATGGAGGATAAAATTGTTATTGCAAGCGTAGAAAGAAGTCAACCTGAAATTCCGACCTGGCAACTTTTCGACTTCTCCGGACATACCTCTAGAAGGTTGCTCCTATCGATGAATTATGAAATCTGCACGTCTTGCTGTCAGACGTGAGTTCAGCATTGGGAACGATGAGCAGTGCCTATAAGCGACAGTTTAGGGTGACTAGGGGCAACGTTGATGGTGATGAAATTTCCGTAAATTGACAGAATCTTTTTCAAGCCATTGTGATATTCTATATTTTCATTGAGTGACATAATTTTGCAAGAGTAAGAGAAAAATATGGTAGGTTCTTCCAAAGAAAATGAGGAAAATAGATGGCAATCACAAATTGATCAAAATCTGTTTATTTGCGCTCCTTTGGATGAGAAAATAAAGATTTGTGCAGGCTAAAAACAATAGAATGAGTAGTTCTAACAAAATTAATTGAAATGTGTTCCCTACGTCTGCAAAGAACAACAAAAATACAAAAATATATGACCGGTTAGTGAGTTACTTTGATTGTGGTTATATGTTTTCAGAGGTTTCCAAAAGAATAGTCAATTAAGTTTCGTTAGCACAATCTTAGAGAATTCCTAATTTTGTCGATTTGAATGACATATGTTGCTTTCAAATCCTCGTAAAAATAAGCTTTGATCAATTATTACTCTGTAAAGCGGATTTAACCAACCACTAATTATTTTTTGCCCTATTTGTCCATCCGTTCATCAGTACATTCGTAGTGCATTGTAATAAGTTTTCTCATAAACTTTAAAAGCAAACTTTGCGGGATGTTTAGAAGTGGTAGTCTCTTCAAATTTGAGATTATATTGAAAATTTTAAGCTAAAATTTTATAGGCTTAAGAGTAAAATAAAACATCTTTTGCGTTCAGTTTTCGTTTTGTAAACATTTTTTTAAATCGTATAATTCATTATTATTTGATATAAAACATATCAATCCATTATTTCACAAATTGCTTCTTTTGAAGCATCTTCTACCATCTGGCAAAGTATTTAAATTAATTGGCTTCTCTGTGTTTACATTACCAATATCCATAATTTTATACATATCAAGTTCTTCATCAACATTATAACAGTTCAAATGTTCATCATGTTCAAGAATATCTACTTTCTTTAATATGATACATGATTTCCTGCTTCCTTTTGATGCTTTTGATATAATATCAACTATTTTGAAAAATTGCTCTAACATGTCGAAAAAGTAATTATTTTTAAACTCCGCGCCTTTAATTTTAATTTTCGAATAAGAATAAATTACATAATTTTTGTTACTTAATAACGATGCGATTGAGTTAAAGTATTCTTTCTTCTCGATTTTATTGCAGATTTTTTCATTAAAAAATTCAATATCAATAGCTTCTCCAAATTTATATTGTAGTAAAAAGCAACTAGGTCTGTGTGGTCTAGTGGTTAAAGCATGAGACGCATAAGCCGAAGGTTCCAGATTCAAACCTCGTTGGGAGCAGCGTGATTTAGTTCAGGGTTCAGCATGGTACTGACCAAACCAACTTCCGAAAAAATCAATACGGTCATGAAAATGAGATACTCTAATCATCTCTAACCGAAGGCCCGAGAGGGGCTGTAGTACTACAAAAAAAAAACAAGTTGGGTAAACAGACCTACGCTCATGTCAGAAGGGTTTTGTATTCAATTTACAAAATGCAGTCACCAGATCGAATCAAATCAAGATACATGTCAAATATTGGAGAAAATATGAAATACGAGGATCATACTATTATTAACAAAGTTGAACGAATTTTGACTTCTGAGGTTTTTGGTATTGTTATACTCATAAATATCTCCCTTGATAATTATTTCAGATGTCCATTCGCGAGGAAGGAGACACATTTTTCATGTATTACCCCCCTGTGCCCCCACTGAAGCAAAAACTGACAGTTTAACAACTGTTTTGAAAAGCTCCCATGAAAGCTATCATTTCATACTCATATCGGCTACGTTTGATGCATTTTTTTTTTAAGGGCCACTCTCCTGTACTGAAATCATCGATTAGTGGCCAATTTTTTCGAATCCTAGAATGGTTACAAAACCCTTTTGTTAGGATATCTCTCCCACCTCCTTGACTTGTTTCACTTATGAGCATTAATTGTAGGTACTCATCTTCAGTCATTCATTCAATTGAATCAAATGTTCAAAGCATGCACGTTCAACGTTGAAGTTGGGAAAAAATAACTCAAAATTATTCAATCTTCGCATTTAAAACAGCCACTTTTTTAGGGTTTTGTAAAATAATTTTACAAAACCCTTCTAAAATCGCGTCCTGTCTGTCCGTCTGTCTGTCTGTCCGTCCGTCCGTCCGTGTGTCACAGCAGTTTTTCTCGGAAACCACTTAAGCTAGAAGCATCAACTTTTGTATATAGGTGTAAAGTGGTGATCTCTTCAAAGTTCAATTACTAAAAAATTTTATAAGGTATTTAAGGGGGGTCTCCCCATATAGGGGAGTGACCCCCCGAAAAAAAAATTTCATTGAAGGTAGCCGATATGGGTATCTAATGAAAGGTCTTGATGAGAACTTTTCAAAACAGGTTTTAGTTTGGCAAAGTTTGCTTCGAGGGGCGCACAGGGAGGGGAAATACACGAAAAATTTGTGTCCCCCCCCCCGCGATTGGACACCTTCCATCCGAAAAATCTGAAAAAAAATCGCGAATGTAGGCCTTGATGAGTACAACAACAACAAATACGTGAGAAGTCGCAATTCAGTCAACTTTGTTAGTAATAGTATGATTTATCGATTTTATGTTTTCTTGAATAAAATCTTAACGGTACCCTTAAATTCAACGAAATTCAGTACACAGATTTCTATCAATAAGATTGACCAACCCTGCAAGTTTCATAAAGATTGCATCATATTTAGCGAAGTTATAGCGGTTTGAATTTTCCTGTATTACTATGGAACAATATGCGCTGCATGTACTCGTATTACTATGGCAACATATGGCTATGGAACAACATGCGCTTTTTACCGACTCAGACACTACAGTTTTGCTAGGATTTGCATGAAAATTTCAGGAATGATAGGTGTCGTGAATAACTTTGAGAATCACTTCAGCTAGTGGTATCAGTAATCGTAAAACAAAATAGTGGCTGTTTTAAATGCGAAGATTGAATAACTTTGAGTTATTTTTTCCCAACTTCAACGTTTAAGGTGCATGCTTTGAACACTTGATTCAATTTAATGAATGACTGAAGCTGAGTACCTACAATTAATACTCATAAGTGAAACAAGTAAAGGAGGCGGGAGGGAGCTTCTAACAAAAGGGCTTTGTAACGACTCTAGGATTCGAAAAAATTGGCTATTAATCGATGATAACAGTACAGGAGAGTGGCCCCTGAAAAAAAATGCATCAAACGTAGCCGATATGAGTATGAAATGACAGCTTTCATGGGAGCTTTTCGAAACAGTTCTTAAACTGTCAGTTTTTGCTTCAGTGGGGCACAGGGGGGAAATACATGAAAAATGTGTTTCCTCCCTCGCGAATGGACATCTGAAATAATTATCAAGGGAGATATTTATGAGTAGAACAATAACAAAAACCTCAGAAGTCGAAATTCTTTCAACTTTGTTGATAATAGTATGGTCTTCGAATTTCATAGTTTCTCCAATAAAATCGTCATTGACATGCTTCTTGACTTTATTCAATCAGGTGACTGCATTTTGAAAATTGAGTACAAAACCCTTCTGACATGAGCGTAGGTCTGTTTACCCAACTTGTTGTTTTACGATTACTGATACCACTAGCTGAACCGATTCTCAAAGATATACATGACACCTATCATTCCTGAAATTTTCATGCAAGTCCTAGCAAAACTGTAGTGTCTGAGTCGGTAAAAAGCGCATGTTGTTCCATAGCCATATGTTGCCATAGTAATAAATGCAGCGCATATTGTTCCATAGTAACACAGGAAAATTCAAACCGCTATAACTTCGCTAAATATGATTCAATCCTTATGAAACTTTCAGGATGAATCAATATTATAAATAGGCATCTACGTACTGATTTCATTGAGTTTAAGGGTACCGCTAAGATTTTATTCAAGAAAACATAAAATCGATAAATCATACTATTACTAACAAAGTTGACTGAATTGCGACTTCTAACGTATTTAGTGTTGTTGTACTCACAAAGGCCTACATTCCTGATTTTTTTTTAGATTTTTCGGATCACAGGTGTCCAATCGCGAGGGGGGGGGGGGGACACAAATTTTCCGTGTATTTCCCCTCGCTGTGCGCCCCTTAGAAGCAAGTTTTACCAAAGCTCTCACCAATACCTTTCATTTGATACCCATATTGACTACCTTCGATGAAATTTTTTTTTCGGGGGATCACTCTCCTATATGGGGAGACCCCCCTTAAATACCTTATAAAATTTTTTTGTAAATGAACTTTGAAGAGATCACCACTTTACACCTACACACAAAATTTGATGTTTCTAGCTTAAGTAGTTTCCGAGAAAAACTGCTGTGACACACGGACGGAGGGACGGACAGACATACGGACGGACGGACGGAAAGACGGACAGACTGGTCGCGAAACTAGTAGGGTTTTGTAAAATTATTTTACAAAACCCTTAAAAAGTAACTTTACTTCATAGCATATTTTATGCCACAGAAAGTGCGAAATTTTTTCGAGAAGCCCAAATATTGGTATATCGTTTGAGCTCTCGATGTTTGGACTCAAATCTCATTACCCACAAATACTTTGGCGGTCTGAATTGGATAATCACGGAAGAATAATGTGTCAGAATATGGTGTTTGGGTTTTAAGCTCTCATTAAAGAGTAATTTATATACCGAATGGTGTTCTGAAATTTTAGCCTTCAAATTTTCAACGTCCTCATAAATAAACGATGGTGATAATAACATTTGAACCAGGTCATACAATGTACTATATTTGTATATTTCCACACAACGTCCCCATGCGGAATGTAGTCTCCAACAAATAGCGAAAAATAAATTACAAATGTTAGAGCTTCATACGCTGAAAAATGTAGTTTTTTTTCGATTTCAAATGCTGTTATCTAATTCTATCTATATATCTAATTCACCATAATCAAAATTTCTGATACGATAGTTTAAATCATTTAAATCAAAGAAGCTCTTTTAAATGAAATACTGTAAGGAGTTTAATGTACATACGAAACGCAACATATCTTCACATTCAACGATCGATGATTTAGTTTTCTCTTTACTTAACAAACAAAATCGGCCAAAATACGCATGGGAATATACTCTTAAAAATCCCAAAATTCCATTTAAGGCAAGATTATCACCGACGATAAGTGCTAAAATAAACTGGAACCTTCTTTTTTCAGTAAGGGTGTTAATTTCTATTCCTTCTTCTTCGAGAAGTTTAATGGGCTCAACAAGCGCATATAAAACATTCTCGTTTCCAACTTTTTTGACAATTTCAGATTCAATAAACACCGTGGGAAAAATATGATCTAAATGGGAGTTTCTGTACTGATCAGGGATCATAGAAATCGAAGGTAGAAAGCTGAAATATATTGGACACCTGAATGACTACCAATAGGATCATTTACTTTAAAATCACCATTATATATAAAATACGGTATATTTATTCTATCGTCATATTTGGGTGTCATATTTTTCCATGAGGCTCCTTGAATGAAAATACTTATATGAGTGGTTTCTTTGGAAAGTTTATCCATGAAGATTAACGTCCGGCCAAGTAGTTCTGGCAGTTCAAACAAGTTGGGTAAACAGACCTACGCTCATGTCAGAAGGGTTTTGTATTCAATTTACAAAATGCAGTCACCAGATCGAATCAAATCAAGATACATGTCAAAGACGGTTTTATTGGAGAAAATATGAAATACGAAAATCATACTATTATTAACAAAGTTGAACGAATTTCGACTTCTGAGGTTTTTGGTATTGTTATACTCATAAATATGTCCCTTGATAATTATTTCAGATGTCCATTCGCGAGGGAGGAGACACATTTTTCATGTATTACCCCCCTGTGCCTCCACTGAAGCAAAAACTGACAGTTTAACAACTGTTTTGAAATGCTCCCATGAAAACGGTCGTTTCATACTCATATCGGCTACGTTTGATGAATTTTTTTTCATTGGCTATTCTCCTGTACTGTTATCATCGATTCATGGCCAATTTTTTCGAATCCTAGAATGGTTACAAAGCCCTTTTGCTAGGAGCTCTCTCCCACCTCCTTAACTTGTTTCACTTATGAGCATTTATTGTAGGTACTCATCTTCAGTCACCTTAGACGTTGAAGTTGGGAAAAAATAACTCAAAATTATCCAACCTTTGCACTTAAAACAGCCACTATTTTGCTTGACGATTACTGATACCACTAGCTGAACCGATTCTCAAAGATCTACATGACACCCATCATTCCTGAAATTTTCATGCAAATCCTAGCAAAACTGTAGTGTCTGAGTCGGTAAAAAGCGCATGTTGTTCCATAACCATATGTTGCCATAGTAATAAATGCAGCGCATATTGTTCCATAGTAACACAGGAAAATTCAAACCGCTATAGCTTCGCTAAATATGAAACTTGAAACTTTCTTATAAATAGTCATCTGTGTACTAATTTTCATAGAATTTAAGGGTACCATTAAGATTTTATTCAAGAAAACATAAAATCAAACAAAGTTGAGTGAATTGCGGCTTCTAACGTATTTGTTGTTGTTGTACTCATCAAGGTCTACATTCCTGATTTTTTTCAGATTTTTCGGATCACAGGTGTCCAATCGCGAGGGGGGGGGGGACACAAATTTTTCGTGTATTTTTCCTCCCTGTGCGCCCCTCGAAACGAACTTTGCCAAACTAAGACCTGTTTTGAAAAGTTCTCATCATATCGGCTACTTTCAATGAAATTTTTTTTTTCGGGGGTCACTCCCTTCTACGGGGAGACCCCCCTCAAATACATTATAAAATTTTTTTGTAGTTGAAGTTTGAAGAGAACAACACTTTACACCTACATACAAAGTTTGATGTTTCTAGCTTAAGTAGTTTCCGAGAAAAACTGCTGTGTCACACGGCCGGACGGACAGACGGACAGAGAGGACGCGATTTTAGTAGGGTTTTGTAAAATTATTTTACAAAACACTGAAAAAGATTTCATTTGAAACTCAATATCGAGAATGGATCCTTTTGGTTCAACTTTTTCGAAACTTGGAATCCCTTTTTTCATTTTTTCACACACTGAACTTGATACTACAAATTCTTGAGGATATTGGAAAATTTTTTTGTGTCTCTAGAAATTTATCGATTTTGTGTTCGGTATTTACATTTTGGAAAATATTAGAGCAAGATTCGGGAAAAAGTGTGATTTTTGATTGTATTGGCAGAAGACTCTTTAGAAAATCTAGAATTCCACAGCCATTTTCTCAAATAAGTGAGACATTTCGTTTACAATTTCCAAAGCTTGTTTTGTTGTTAAATGGCTTTGATTATTGAGTTTCATAATGAAATGTACACAAGAACTTAAAAAGGAATCTTGCCAATTACCTTTTAAAAAATTACAATGGGGTACATCGTGGCTTATTTCATCTTAAATTTCTTTGTGCTAAGATTGTACGATACCTGATTAATGCAAGTATAGTTTTTGCTTGTTTCAATATTCTGGTCGTTTGAATGAGAATTTTTACAATGCCTTTAAAATGCAGAAAAAGTTTAAAAAAATTTGCGGACAATTTTGAAATGGACAAGTAAATTTCTGTATGCTTTTAAGATATGAGTGAATTTGTAATGAACAAACAATTGATGGACATTTTCTAGTGTTCGTTCACATAAATTGCATTGCATTGTGCTGTGCACTACAAATTCAAGTTACGAGTAGAATGATATGGCAAATTTTAAATCATTTGGTACGCTCAATCCTAATTGCGTTTTACAAAGAGCTGATATCACTAAGGAAGCCTGAAACTGAAGGTGATATGTTCAGTTCATTTATAAAGAAGAATGCTGACAAAAAATCCCAAATAAATTAGCATTTCTCTTGGTATTTTAAATTAAATACGTAAATCATGTTACAGATGCAGGAGATCGCTGGTATTACAGTGTTGAATTTGCAAAAATGGTCATCAAATACCGAAAATGTATTTAAAATATCATCTTCGTTAGATTCAACTACTACGATAAACGGTTGGCATTTTAAATGTGGATATTGCAAATACTTATCCTTGCGCAATATAATTGATCTCTATACGTCGGAGGCAGTATTTATTTTTAACATGAAGGCTTCTTGGCTGTCTGTTATGCTGTATTTCCATACTTTCCTGTCCTTACCTTTGGTCTATCTGGTAGGTGTAAGACATTGATGCAGCCCATTTAATATGAGGGCGTTTTGCTTATTTTTTTCTTGCTGACTGAAAATGGACTTTATTAGGATCAATTTTCAAAATAATTAGTATTCAAGTGTCTTTTCCAAGTTCTTTTCAATGTGGTCCTTTCAGGTTTCTCTTCATATATGGAACGATTTTGTCCACAAATGACTCCCACTCGGCCAAAAGGCTATTGCTTTTTGAAAAATTGGCCTCAAAATCAATTTAAATCTGAAATCAAAGAAATATGTTTAATTTCAACTGCAAAAAAACAAAAAGTTACCAGTCTATCTCCGTTTTGCTTCTTATATGCTGGCTACTCTTCGAGGATTTTGCGGAGAGATACTTAAGGTGCCTTGAAGAATACAAGTCTAGCTTTAGATGTCTCACGCCACTTTATTTCTACGGTTTCCCATGGCTTTTTATAAAATTTCAACCATTTTTTGTTGCTTAAGTAAGTTTTAGCACTAAAATTTGGAACCTGTACAGCTTTCAGTAATTCCTTTCGAGGCTTTTTTCTTGCCTTTTCGAGAGGAAACAGACCAAATTTTCGCAAGTTACTGGCAGTGTTCTTATATTTGTGATAAAACCGATCTTGCCGGATATCAACAGATAAGTGAAAGTAGAAATCCTTAAATTGTTCATTTTTAATCTTCGATAAATAATTTTAAATAATTCAATATTTTACCTTTCTTTCGCTTGGCAATTTATTTACTATTTGGTCAGAGATTCGCAGATAGTCCCTGTCTTTCATGTGAGTTGTTTACGCCTTCACAATGTCATCCACGAGCTTCTTGCTAGTAAAATTGCTCAGAGTTTTGTTATCGTTCCAGGCGTTGAAAACTGCGTGTCTATCAGACGATGATAGATAGTCGTCTAATTTCTATTTTAACATCGAGATCGATAGTAAACATTTTTTAATATATGTGATTGTAGTCTATCACAAAACCAGAAAAAGTATTCCTGCACCTCAATTTCAGTGGCATTGGAGATTATGTGCCGCTATATCCACAGCCAGACGATGATCGTGACAAGGAACTAGATTCAGTGTTCCTACATTGCCGGTCGTGAATCAAAAAATTGAGAATTTGAGATAACTAAAATAAAATCTTTACATGGAATGCATACTTTGATTCTGGGTAATTATACAACAAGTTGGGTAAACAGACCTACGCTCATGTCAGAAGGGTTTTGTATTCAATTTACAAAATGAAGTCACCGGATCGAATCAAATCAAGAAACATGTCAAAGACGATTTTTTTGGAGAAAATATGAAATACGAAGATCATATTATTATTAACAAAGTTGAACGAATATCGACTTCTGAGGTTTTTGGTATTATTATACTCATAAATATCTCCCTTGATAATTATTTCAGATGTCCATCCGCGACGGAAGAAACACTTTTTCATGTATTTCCCCCCTGTGCCCCCACTGAAGCAAAAACTGACAGTTTAACAACTGTTTTGAAAAGCTCCCATGAAAACTTTCATTTCATACTCATATCGGCTACGTTTGATGATTTTTTTTTTTCAGGGGCCACTCTCCTGTACTGTTATCATCGATTAATGGCCAATTTTTTCGAATCCTAGAATGGTTACAAAACCCTTTTGCTAGGAGTTCTCTCCCACCTCCTTGACTTTTTTCAGTTATGAGCATTAATTGTAGGTACTCATCTTCAGTCATTCATTAAATTGAATCAAATGTTCAAGGCATGCACTTTAAACGTTGAAGTTGCGAAAAAATAACTCAAAATTATTCAATCTTCGCATTTAAAACAGCCATTTTTTTGTTTTACGATTACTGATACCACTAGCTGAACCGATTCCCAAAGATATACATGACACCTATCATTCCTGAAATTTTCATGCAAATCCTAGCAAGACTGTAGTGTCTGAGTCGGAAAAAAGCGCATGTTGTTCCATAGCCATATGTTCCCGTATTAATAAATGCAGCGCATATTGTTCCATAGTAACACAGGAAAATTCAATCCGCTATAATTTCGCTAAATCTGATTCAATCCTTATGAAACTCTCAGGATAGATCAATCTTATGAATAGACATCCAAGTACTGAATTTCATTGAATTTAAGGGTACCGTTAAGATTTTATTCATGAAAACATAAAATCGATAAATCATACTATTACTAACAAAGTTGAGTGAATTTCGACTTCTAACGTATTTGTTGTTGTTGTACTCACTAAGGCCTACATTCCTGATTTTTTTCAGATTTTTCGGATCCCAGGTGTCGAATCGCGAGGGGGGGGGGGACACAAATTTTTCGTGTATTTCCCCTTCCTGTGCACCCCTCGAAGCAAATTTTGCCAAACTAAGACCTGTTTTGAAAAGTCCTCATCAAGACCTTTCATTTGATATCCATATCGGCTACCTTCAATGACATTTTTTTTTCGGGGGGTCACTCCCCTATATGGGGAGACCCCCTTAAATACCTTATAAAAATTTTTAGTAGTTGAACTTTGAAGAGATCACCACTTTACACCTACACACAAAATTTAATGTTTCTAGATAAAGTAGTTTCCGAGAAAAACTGCTGTGACACACGGACGGACGGACGGACGGACGGACAGACGGACAGACTAGTCGCGAAACTAGTAGGGTTTTGTAAAATTATTTTACAAAACCCTAAAAAAGAGATATACTCGTATCTTACATTGTTCCTTTGCCATTTCAATAAATTATATCGGGCATTTGCTAATAAGCCTATATCCCGGGGGTAAATTTTCTCTAAATACTGTGGGGTGATATACAGGTATTTCAAAGTTTCAAAGCCAATTCCAAAACCTTAACAAAGATATAATCTTGCATATTAAAAACTCTACAAAGAAATGTCTTTCTTACTTATGAATAAATCTATCTCTAATAACTCATCATATAATAACTGGCTATTATGTTGCTGGCTGTTTTTATTGCCGTGTTGAACTTGCTCAGGTTCGATAGTGGAGTACACATCATCCAATGATGTCAAAATATTGAAATTTTCTTCTATTTTGGATAAACTGAATTTGAATGAAGAAGCATATCTTAGTGATATCACAGGAAAAGATTCATATTTCTTTTGAACTGCATGCATCCTTGAGTAAAAATCAGATCCTTTGGATTTAATTTAAAATATCTTTTCATCTCAATGCATTTTTTCATAAATTAGTGTCTTATTGACAGGGCCAGCAAAATTACTAAATAACGGCAAAGGTATCTTCGAAGACATAGAACTAAATAGCTATATTGAAAATTTCTACTCATGATGTGAGTGAACCGCGTTTTTATGAGAGAATCAAAAACTTAATATTTGGTCAGACTTCCACAAGTTTGCAGTGTCAAATTTTGTCGAAAATGCCCAAGATAAATAGAATACAAGGCCTGTTGGCCAGTTGTCAAAATTAGCTGTATGACGTCATCTGGGCAAAATTTATATTATTGTTAATTTGGAATAGCTGACAAATTTTAACAGAAAAAGTATCAAATGGACCTTGAGTTGAAATCAATTTTCTGTATTCTGTTCAAATTAAAATTTTCCCACTGCTAACTAACAATATATGAAATTTTGCCCCGATGATATTACAGTACTCATTCAGGTAAGTTGATTTCGATCACTGGTATTTCAACCTTTTATTAAACCACTAAACATAGAGCGCATTTTACTTACCGGCCCAAATGTTTAAAATGAAGATTCAATTGTCACACCTATCACATAATGATTAACAGCACTGATAATATTCTTAGCTTAATAACAAATAATGCCGACGACTGAAGAAAGTCAACTGGACAAAAATGTACAGGAGAATCAGAAAATCAGAAAATATTTCTAATTTTTAGAAAATTGTAGAAAAAGGAAATTTTTCCTATCAGGAAATTGTGAGAAATATTTTCTTGAAGAGAGTAATTATTTTCTGAATACTAGAAACTAGCTAGGAAATAACTTCCTCGCCATCATTCAACCCAAAATTTCCATATAAATTATCAAATTCTGGAATCGCGAAGTCAGTTCTTATAATAAGAAAATGATGCTATTCTGAAAATGAGTTTAGAAGACTGGATATGTTATTCTATTGATTGAATCGACCGTTTAGGGACCGACATAAGGAGAAAATACTTAAAAGTTTTATTTTTTTGTTATAAGAAATTTACTTCTATGCGTTTAGAATTTTTTTTCTTTCAGTGTAAATTGCCGCCATTCCAGCCGCAGCATGCGCAATTTCATTCTCATCATACGATCACTCTTGGTGATGAACTGGAGACTATCGTACGCTAAATGCAGTTACTCGGTAGAACAAGTGACCGATGTGGTATATCTTTGACGTGGGAAATGATCTATCAAGTATTTGTATAACCACCTTTTTGAAGAATGATATCTTGAGGACTTCGCACCAAATACCAGTTGCTGAGGAACACATTCACAAGATAATCATAACATGGCCTTTTAGGTTGGTTCAGCTCACGATCATGAATTTGGATTCAACTAGTTGTAATAGCAGGAAAGTGCTCCTGCCAGAAAGTTTTTGTGAGAAAATTAGTAAATCGAGCAATATGTTCGGCAAATTAAAACTTGACTAATATACATGTAAGTTTCGAAATCAGAAACTTAACCGGGAGATTGATTGAGGTTATGTATGCAAACAATGTATGATGTAGCTGCTGAAAACTATATTTACAATCACTAACGGAAGCTTACACTATAAACGTAACAATTTATCACCTACCTAAATCAATACAATTGTCGTTGGTTATACAAAGTTATTCACAATCAAATATTCTTATGAGTCTTATTTTCACTATGCTTACAGCTTGAATTTATCTCACGTACTACCTCTCCGCTGACAAGTAATTCATGTGTTGGTCGTATGATCGTTAGTGTTGTACGACTAAGTTTTGGTGCTAGAGTTTAAACTTACAACCCCTCTTTTTAAGTCAGAGGAAGGAGCCCTATGTATAAGCTACTAGTTTACTAGAATGAAACAAGTTTGATTCATTTTTTCTAAATCTTCTATCTATTAAATAAATCGTATCAGATATTTTATCTTTTATTCTGTATGGTCCTGACCTTATTGTGTCTAATTTTTCTCTGTTCAGTTTATTTCCATGTTGAATATAAACTAAATCTCCAATTCTATAATCTATTTTTATTGCCTGTTTATCATAATAGGTTTTATTTTGCGTGTGTATTTTTTTGAATTATCTAACTCTACTTTTCTCTGATATTTTCTAGATTGTCTATTTTATTTTCCTTTAGATTATCTGATATAAAAGTATTATCTATTCCTGTTAGCAAATAGTTTGGAGTGAACCCTGTTGAGCTGTATATAGTGTTATTATATTCTTTTATGCATTCCTCTGCTATTTTTGGCCATGATTTTCCTTTATTATCATAAATTTCACATCTAATTCTATTTACCAGCGTTTGATTTGGTCTTTCATTAATTCCATTTGAGTAAGCACAATCTACTGCTGTAAAAATTAATGATATATTTTTTTTGTCAGTGAATTGTTTGAATTGTGCAGAGTTTATTCCCGCGTATTGATCTGTTAAAATGGTTTGAATTTTTCCATCTTTCTCTACTCTGCTTACTGAATTAATAAAGTCTTTTGCGACTTGAGTTTTGTGAGCTAATATACGCAAATCTAGTGAAGTGATCTATAAGTGAATGCAAATATCTTTTTGTGCTGTTTCCTTTAAGTCCTCCAATTGTGTCCAGCGACATTATTTCAAATGGTGTTTCTGCTGGGCCTCACTGGGACAGTGAAGCTTTAAAGCATCCTATTCTAGATTTGTTCTTAATGCATGTCTCACAATTTCTACATTTAATTTTAATGTGTTTGTACATATTTTTAAAATAAAATTTATGGCATATGGTCATGATTAGTTGTTTTGAGCCTATATGTCCTTGTTCTGTATGTATTTTCTCAATAATTGAGACACTAAACTTTTCTGTTATCTATATTTTCTTTTTTTTATTTATCAATTTATAAATGATTTCATTTTTAATTTCGTCTGACTTATCCATTTTAATCAATTTTTGATTTTCTATGATCTCTTCAATTTGTAAAGTGTTTGCAGGGGGAATGCTGGTCGACAAGAGCACCCTTGGAGGCTAGCATTCTTTGGGGAGTTCCGCCCCCACGTACCCGAGGAAATTCCCGCAGGGAGAGTGCCGGTCAACAAGAGCACTCTTGGAGGCTAGTATTCTTTGGGGAGCGCCGCCTCCACGGACCCAAGATTATGGGGGGTGCCGTGAGGTTCCCTCCTGGGATGACAGGTAACGACTCTGATTGGATCTGGACTAAGCTTTGGACAACGAACTGGAAATGACGCTTTGGGCTGGCGGATGTGATGGTTTGGACCTAGTTGCTTTGCACAGTAGCGCCGAGGTGAAACTCGTGTGTGAACGGCTCCAATTCAACTATCACACCGTCTCCGTCCCGGTAAAACCTTGGCAGGCCTCGGAGTACGTTCGAAGTACGGACCATTGGGTTGGTGGTGTAGGTTCGGTTGAGACGGACTCCCGATTAGCGCTGGTCTGGCTCTGAGCACTTGTCCCCATAAGGGCTTGTGCCAACCCTCGCATGGCCTCCCTGCTCTGGAAAGATAACCATGGGACCAAAAAGGTGACTACACACACAAACGGAGATAGCGGCTCCGAGGGGGGACACACAAAACTGGAGCACACAAAATCAAAAGACCACAAATACCCAGAAAAAGAAACGAAGAATAATAACGACGACGCAACCAGCGGTTCCAGCCACGATGCCAACAGTACATCGCGAGCGATACTAACAATGACAAAAACGAAGACTAACACAACGACAGTGAAGACGGATGAAAAACGGAGAATACAGACTGAGATTCCTGCGGCGTTCGGGCGCAGCAAAAAAATGATGCGAACGCCCGAGCGTCCTATTAAGGAGAAACGGGAAACTCTGCAGGACACTTCAGGTGTTCGAGCGGTGGTAGATAACATAAAGAACACTGAAAATCCGATTGTCACTGCTGCGATAGTTACCGTAGCGACCGATGCAAGGGTCGCAAATCCCGACATTGCAACGAAAAGTCCAGAAGCCAACGAGGAGATTACGGCACTAAAAGCAAAGAGTGACCAGACACCGCGTGAATGCACCGCCAAAGTTGAAAATATGGCGGCAGTACTGCACTCAGAAACGGAACGCGATAACCTCTCCCAAGGATGGTTGCAAGGTACAATTGCGGCCCAGCGATATGAAGAAGAAAGACTACTCCAAAAAGCGGGAGATGTTCTGAAAAGAATACAAGCTGCATGCGACTCCCCAAAAATCAGCAAAGCAGCAAAGGAAGGGCTTTTTGAACTAGAAGAGCTCTTAGATCGCATAGGGCACTATCGGAGAAGCTGGTTATGGGCCGAAGACGAAGAGAAGGCTAAAGAGGCGCTTGGGGTGAAATCTAAAGGCGACACGCAGATAGCTCCACCATTAAACGTCAATAAAAAAATGGCGTCTAGCCCAATCGAAGGAGATCGGGATAAAAGAAAGAAGGAAGAGGCACTTGAAGGGCGTGGAGCACTAGATCAGGGGTTCCAGACAGTCCTCACAAAAGGAGCAAAGAAAGCTGCAAAGAAACTCCTTCAAAAAAAGCCACAAAGTAAAGTTCGTACGGACGCCCAATTACAAAAAGGACCTGATGTAAAACAGGATAGGCAGAAGCCCCGACGAAGACCCCGGCAGCAGGCACTACTTGTAAAGCCCCAAGATGCCCGATCCTACGCGGAAGTACTGCGGGACACCAGGGGAAACGTAAGGCCCGAAGACACCAATACTACCATTAAAGTAGTACGACCAACGCGGTCGGGCCACATACTGGTCGAATTCGGAGCAGAGGCCGGCAATAAAGAAGCATTCTGTGGCGCAGTAAAGAAAGTCCTCGGCAAAAGCGCAACTATAGCCCCGCTCGAGCCGATGGCAACGATCGAAATACGAGACATAGACTGCGTGACGGATCTGGCCGAGGAAGAAGAGGCCATCAAAAAGGAGTTCCCTAGCGTGGGAAGAATCAAAGCGAGACTGACACCACAAAACAACAGGGCACAACGCATGGCCATAGTTGACTTGACCGAAAAGGACGCCGAACAATTCCTGAACCAGGGCAAAGTACGAATTGGGTGGGTTGTTTGTAGGAATCGGCGAAGAGCAACGCCTCTTCAATGTTTCAAATGCCTTGGTTATGGTCACACCACACAAGTAAACAAAGGACCCGATAGGAGTTCCCTATGTTAAAAATGCGGTGAAACGGGTCATAAAAGAAAAGAGTGTACGAAGGAGGCACACTGTATCCTTTGCAAGGATGCTGATCCAAAACTTGATTTTGGATACGTCTTGGGATCAGGAAAATGCCGGGTGTTCCAGGAACCCCTAGCCAAGGAAAAATCAGAGCTTCGATGACCCGCATCCTGCAGCTAAACCTACACCGCAGTTCAACCACCCAAAATCTGCTTGAGCAGTATGCGAGGGACAGGAAAGCCGTCTTTTTGCTGCTAATTGAGCAACACCATAATAAAAGTCCTGCATTATGGTACTCTGATGAAACTGGTACTGCCGCTATCTGGGTTCGGAACAGTGACTTTCAAGCGGAGAGTTGTGGACGGGGGGATGGTTTCGTGTGAGTTTGGTGCTCAGGGATCACCTTCTTAAGTGTGTACCTAACGCCTAACGAGCCGATATCATCTTTCCAAGCCAAGCTTAATGCTCTGGAGGGCGCTGTCTCAAACACAGAGGGTAAAGTCCTCGTTGGGGCGACTTCAGTGCTAAAGCAATCAAGTGGGGCATGCCTCAGACGGATCCGCGGGGAAAACAAATCCTGGAAATGGCAGCCAGGACGGCCCTCGTCATACTAAACTCCGGAAATACGCCGACTTTCCGCCGTATTGGATGTGAGGGAACCATACCGGACGTGACATTCGCCTCGGAGTCCTGAGTACGGAGGATACACAACTGGAAAGTATTAGTGGACTACTCAGCCAGTGATCACCAGTGCCTTCTGCTTGAGATAAGTGATGCTATCTCCCGACGTCCGTGCTCTCGGCCTTCTAGAACTGGCTGGAACATTGGAAGAATGGACGTCGAGAGGTTCGTCAAGGTACTCACAGCAGGTGAGCCGCTGCAGGGAGCTCCGGAGGGGACGGAAGAACTGGCAGCTCAAGACTTGGTGAACTCTACTATGAGCATAATCACGACTGCTTGCTGCACTTCTATGCCCCGTCGTAGACCCCGGCACGGCAAGACCCAGTGTACTGGTGGTCATCTGAAATCGCTGAAAAGTGGAGGGAGTGTCACAAGCTTCGGCGTGAGGCTCAACGGGCGCGGAACCGTGACGAGGCAAGCAACCAGGTGGCAGCATATAAGTCGGCCAGGAAATGCCTTCGCAAATTGATCAACAGTAGCAAGGCTCGCTGCTGGCAAGACCTAGTGGACAATGTGAACAAGGATCCGTGGGGCCTTGGCTACAAGCTGGTCATGGGGAAGCTTGGTTCCCTACGGAAGCCTTGTATACATGACGCGGAAAAGATGGACGCGATAGTGCGGGGATTCTTCCCCACCCATCCCGTCCGTGTTGATGCTGTCCATGGTGAAACAGCAGCCGAGTGCCTACTCTTCACACAGCTAGAACTGGAGGAGGCAGTCCTCTCCTTGAAAGCGAGGAAGGCTCCAGGTCCAGATGGTGTTCCAGCTGAGGTGTTGCGGCTCGTCTATCACCATTGTCCTGACTTGCTGCTCAGCACATTCAACGCTTGCCTACGGGACGGGGTTTTCCCGGTACGATGGAAGGTGGCGAGGTTCGTGCTGATCAGCAAGGGGAAGGAAAATCCCGAATCGCCGTCTGCATACCGCCCGTTATGCATGCTAGACACGGCTGGGAAAGTGCTAGAGAAACTCATCAAAGGAAGACTCACTGACGCGGTTCGTGTTGCTGGGGACCTATCTCCTCGGCAGTACGGCTTTAGAGCAGGACGTTCTACTATTGATGCGATTGCAGAGGTGGTGAACGCGGTCCAAAAGGCAGAGGCATATAGTCGCACCAAGCGACGGATCGTCCTGTTGGTGACACTCGACGTCAGGAATGTCTTCAACTCCGCTAGATGGGTGGATATTCTGGACACGCTGGAAAACTCTTTTCAAGTTCCAGAATATCTAATGCGGCTTTTGAGGAACTACCAAAAGGACCGAAGCCTGCTCTACGACACGACACAGGGCCAACGAAGGATGGAAATTACATCGGGTGTTGCCCAGGGATCTATCCTTGGTCCGGACTTGTAGAACGTGTCTTACGACAGGCTACTGAGACTTGAGATGCCAGATGAGTCGCGCTTCGTCGGCTATGGAGATGATGTTGCGGCTCTGGTCGCCGGACGCACCGTTGAACAAGCGCAACTTAGGCTAGGTATGCTAATGCGTCGAGTGAGGGACTGGATGACTGCTTGCGGGCTCAGTTTAGCACTGGAGAAAACCGAAGTGGTCGTCTTGACAAAAAAGAGAATCCCTAGAGTAAGGATGATTAGTATTGGAGATATACAAATCGAATCGAAGCCAGCGGTGAAGTACCTGGGGCTACTGATCGGCTCGAAGATGAGTTTCTTTGAGCAAATCAGGGCAACGGCTGAGAAGGCTGCTTCAGGAGTATCGGCTCTTAGTCGACTTATGGCCAACGTAGGGGACCCAGCCCATCAAGAAGAAGCCTCTTGATAAGTGCTGTAGGGTCAGTGCTACTGTACGGAGCAGAGGTATGGGGTGACGCTCTCAGCAAGGAGGTATACCGAAAACGGCTGGCACAGGTACAGAGAAGAGGAGCACTGAGAATTGCATCTTCGTATCCAACAGTCTCCGTCTCGGCGGTGAGAGTGATTGCAGGCGTGATACCTGTCGCCCTCCTTGCTAGAAAGCGCCGCGCTATTTACCTGCGCCGAAACGGGGATGCAAGGGAGATGGTTGTCCGCGAGGAGAGACAACGCTCGCTCAACGATTGGCAGCAGTCTTGGGGGAATTGCACGAAGGGAAAGTGGACTGCGCGCCTCATCCCGGATGTGAGACCGTGGCTAAATCGAAGGCATGGTGAGACTGATTTCTATCTGACCCAGCTTTTGAGCGGGCACGGGTGTTTTCAGTCTTACCTGCACAAGATCGGTAAGTCACGGTTTCCCGATTGTCGGTTTTGCCCAGGAGAGGAGGACGATGCCTGTCACACATTTTTTGCGTGCACAAAATGGGTCAGGCTGCAAAGGGAGCTCTACAGGGAGACAGGAGAGCACACCCCGGATAATATAGTTGCGGTGATGCTCGAATCGGTTGACAAATGGAACCAGGTGGCACATTATGCTCGGGCAGTCCTAAAAGATAAAAGGGACTCGCAGCAGCCGGAGGTGCTGGGGCTGGGGGATCGCTCTTCTGGCATTTCCTCTTCCCCTCTCCCCTCCCGCTAGGAAAGGGACTCCCCAGCTTGAAGGCGCCCCACGGCATAACAAAACGAGACCTGGCCCGAAGTAATTTGTCAAAAGGTTCCAGGCTAGGTTTTCAGATTGACAGGGGAGGTGATTAGTGGGTAGTCCAAGATATCCTCCATGGGAGTCCCACACTGCCAGACTCGGCAGGTGTAAATGCCTTCACCTCCCTACCACAAAAAAAGTGTTTGCTGACTTTATTGCAGATTCGTTATCTGGGCTTTCATGTGACTTCAGTACAGGGTTTCTTGATAAACAATCAGCTTCCATATTTCCTTTGCCTGGATTGTAAACAATATCAAAGACAAATTGTGATATGTAATTTAAAATTTCTATTAAATCTGGATCATTATTTTTTTTTATATTGAAGTTCTCTAGGGGCCTGTGATCTGTAAAAATAACAAACCGTTTCCCCGTTTAAATAATATTGCCAATAGAGGATTGCTTCTTTAATTGCTAGGCATTCTATGTATATACCTTTTTTTGTTTTTTGTGTTTTGTTCAATTTTTTGAGAAGAAGAACACTGTCTCTAAAGATTTATCTTCTTGGGGTTGTTTTAGTATTGCACCCGCTCCTTCTACACTGGCGTCTGTAAATAAATATATTGGTGCTTTTTCATCAAATATTGCCAGTTCTGGAGCTGAATACGAGTATAAGTATTCTTTTGTTATTACGAAACTGTTACTACATTGTTTTGACCAATGAAATTCTACATTTTTTCCATCCAATAGTATCGTGTGTTGAGGTATATATTCTAAGTAAAAATTTATTTTTCCTAAAAATTGTCTCACTTGTTCCTTTGTCTGAGGTACAGGGAAATTTTTTATTGCTATTAAGTTATCATTCATCGGTTTATTGTAATTGTTACCAATTTTATGACCAAGATACGAAATTTCATTTAACGCAAATTGACATTTTCCTTCATTTAGCTTAAAACCTTGATCGCATAAATACGATCTTTTGCATAACCCCATAAGAAGAAATCCAAAGGTGTTAGGTTGCAGGATCTTGCGGGCCAATTGACGTCACTCAATCTCGAAATTAAGCGTCCTGGAAATTTCTCTTACTCGATTAGCCTGTGTTGTGTGGCTTGTAGCTCTGTCCTGTTGGAACCACATGTTCTCCAGATCATTATCTTCAATTTCTCTCCAAAAATAATCGGTTAACATCCGTCCATAGCGGTCAAAATTGACTGTTATGGCTCTTCCTTGATCGTTTTCAAAAAAATACGTGCCAATAACAACACCAAACCATAATGCACACCAAACGGTCACTTTTTCCAGATGCAAGGGCCCCTCTGCGATCACTTGTAGATTTCGAGAGCCCCATATGCGGCAATTCTGTTTATTTACGTAACCACTGAGCGAAAAATGAGCCTCATCACTTAAGAAAATTTTGCTCGAAAAATCGTTATCAATGGCTTGTTGTTCAATCACCCAATTCGCATACATTCTGCGTTGTGTATGGTCTTGAGGCCTGAGTTCTTGAGTGAGTTGGATTTTTTACGGATGGAGATGCAAATCCAAATGCGAAATCCGCCAAAATGCGCCGTAACACAAGCCCAAATGTTGAGCACGTCGAGGAATCGAAAAATTCGGGTCTTCCTCCACACTTTGAGCAACGACAGCGATATTTTCAGCAGAACGAATTTAGTGATGATGCGATATCAATAACCGATCCAGTCTCTTCAAATTTTCTCCCTGTGTTCGAAATTGTTTGCTGTGTAGGTCGATTATGTCGACCGTAATCGGTTCGTAAAGCCCTAAATGTTGATACAGCAGAATCACCAATTTTATAATCGAATTTAATAATTTTAACGCATTTTTTGACTGTTAAGCGATTCATATTTCCAAATGGCAAACCTTCAACTAAAAAAAAAACGCTTTGGATGATTTTGAATTTTGACAGATGTTATACTTTCCTACCACGAAATGGATAACCCTGTACAAACCTACATATTTGTGGTGTCTAGGTCCGTTGCAAACGTGTATCGCCCTAGTATCACGTGTAAATGTTGTTTTAATTGTTTCATATTCGATCGGCTGTAACTTAGCTGTCTATTGTTCAATTATTGTGAAATTTTCAGGACACATACGATAGCTGTCAGAAAAATTAAACTGTAGCTTTTGGAAAATCTAGTTAATTTATAAAATGTTCTATTTTTAACATTTTGACTTCGGAGGTATTTGTTGCCCTTGCACTCATAAAGACTTACCTTTATGATTTTTTTAAAAATTTTGCTTTCCTATTTAGGGAGGCCCCTCTTAAGCACCGTATATAAATTTTTTGGGATGAAACTTTCTAGAGGGTGCCACTTTACACATACTAACAAAATTTTATGTTTCTGGCTTATGTAGTTTGCGAGGAAATTGTTGTGAAGCACGGACGCACGGGCCAACGGACAGACAGGACGCACTTTTAGTAGGCTTTTGTAAAATAATTTTGGGAAACCCTAAAAATGAAATCTAAGATAGCCCAAATTCAACACTTCCCACAGTTTGAAGCAAAAAGCATAAGATGGCCGCCAGAAAAAATAAACAAAATTTTATTTAAATTTCAAAAGCATTGAGGAAATGGTCAAATGTTACAAGTGCCTTTGGTGTCAAAGTTGAACATATTTGTATATATAAGCATATAATATTTAACTGACAAATTTAAAAGTTTCATTTGTAATGTTGTCAATCGATTTCAACACTAAAGTACAAGAGAGGACCCAAGGGAACCAAGCGGTACCAGTTTGACAATATACTACAAAATGTGGCTCTCTTCTCTTTCTATATCGTTGCATGGAACTAGCGCTTCCATTCTTATTCTTCAATGATTATCACACTGATTTTAATAGCCTGCACAAGAAGTATACATTCTCCAAAGTGAAATAGAGTGGTAGCATATTTCAATCCTACTATCATTGAAATGATAAAATCTCTGTTACTTTCTCAACTAACTCAAAACTAAACCAAGACCCAATTTTACTCCCGCACGGTAATCATAAAGTAAACATTATCCATGGATCATGTGCATTAGAAATATTCCTACGGTAGTCCCCAACTTGTGATGTGTTTGTTTCAGTGAAAATATTGGATCCTGGCATATAGTATACTCGCAGGACGGTCACGCATAAGTAAATTTAACCAACCCTTTATGAGTGGTAGATAATGTTTGCCATACACTTTTAACTGTAAAAGATGGGGCAGGGTACGTGGTGACTTTTTCAATTATGCCTGTAATTGGAAAGATGCTTACATCCATTGACAAATGGAACTTTGTAGTACATTATGTATGTACTTGGAAGATCAAACTAGTTGAAGTAGCAGAAGAGTGCTCCTGCTAGAATGGTATTGTAAAACAATTAGTAAATCAAACAATATATTCTGCATATCAAAACTTGACTTATATACAGATTCCATAAATTGAGTTCGAAGAATTATTATGGTTATTATATTTTTATATTCACCACCATTTTGTTTCAAGTGTTTTGACCCTGTCGCTTAGTTGTTCATGATAACACATCAATATTACCAACCATTTCTAAAATTTTTATCAAAATTCCTACATACATGTAGAGTCTCGGTATGTTGCAAACGTGCATCTCCCTAGTATCACGTGTTAATGTTGTTGTAATTGTTAAATATGTTGTATGGGGAGACCCACCTTAAACACCTTATAAATTTCTTTTCGTGGTGAAACTTTAAAGAGGGCGTCACTTTGCACCTTTTTACAAAATTTTATGTTTCTAGCTTATGTAGTTTGCGAGAAAAAGTGGTGTGACACACGGACAGACAGACAGACAGACAAAAATTCTAAAAATCAGTCACAACAGCGGATTTTTATACAAAAGTCTCATTAATTTTGGAATAAAACGTGCACAGACCTTTCGTGAACCCAAATGATCGGTTAAAATGCGATAAAGTGATGTTTTGAAGATATTCAACTCCGAATCCATGAATTTCAATGATGATTTTGGCTCATTTTTGATAAATTCACGCACAATTTCGATGGAGTTTCAGTGATCACTGATTTTGGGCGGCCCGTATGTTCATCGTCATTTATGTCCTAAAGACCATCTCTGAAACATGTAAACCATTCATTTTTCATCAATTCAAAAGTTTTGGTAAACGTTTTACCGATTTTAAAACAAAATTTGATATTTCTCTTTGTTCAAAATTCATTTTTGTACCGATGACACAAACATACTGTCACTTTAGACGCAATAACTTTGCTTCCACTGAACCGATTGTCACCATGCTTTCACTGTAAGTCAGGAAAGGATGTAACTTTCCAAAACACTATCTCATACACAGATGACGCAACCAAAAACAAGTTGGGTAGACAGACATATGCTCATGTCAGAAGGGTTTTGTACTCAACTTACAAAATGCAGTAACCAGCAACGAATAAAATCAAGAAACATGTCAAAGACGATTTAATTGGAGAAAATGTGAAATTCGAGGTTCATACTATTATTAACAAAGTTGAACGAATTTTGGCTTCTGAGGTATTTGTTATAGTTATACCCATAAATATCTCCTTTGATATTTTTTTCAGATTTTTTAGATCACTGGTGACCATTCGCGAGGGAGGAAACACATTTTTCATGTATTTCCCCCCCGGTGCTCCCACTGAAGCAAAAACTGTCAGTTTAAGAACTGCTTTGAAAAGCCCTCATAGAGAACTTTCAGTTGATACTCATATCGGCTACCTTTCATGAAATTTTTCTTCAGGGGCCACTCCTCTGTACTGTAATCATCGATTCATGGCCTATTTTTTCGAATCCTCGAATGGTTACAAAGCCCTTTTGCTAGGAGCTCTCTCCTGCCTCTTCGACTTGTTTCAATTGTATGTACTCATCTTCATGATACCTATCACTCCTGAAATTTTCATGCAAATTCTAGCAAAGCTGTAGTGTCTAAGTCGGTAAAAAGCGCATATGGCTCCATAGCAATATGTTTCCATAGTAATACAGGGCATATTGCTCCATAGTAATACACGAAAATTCAAATCGCTATAACTTCGGTAAATACCATTATATCTTTATGAAACTTTCAGAAAAGATCAATCTTATAAAAAGTCATCTCTTTGCTAAATTTTATTGAGTTTAAGGGTACCGTTTAGATTTTATTCAAGAAAACACAAAATCGATAAATCATACTATTACTAACAAAGTTGAGTGAATTTCGACTTCTCATGTATTTGTTATTGTTGTACTCATTAAGGCCTACATTCATGATTTTTTTCAGATTTTTCGGATGGAAGGTGTCCAATCGCGAGGGGGGGTACGCGAAAAGTTCGTACATTTCCCCTTCCCCTGCCCCCCTCGGTGCTTATAAGACAATTTTAAGACTTGTTTTGAAAAGATCTCATTGAGGCCTTTCCAATGACACCCTACTCGACTACCAATGGTGAAAATTTTTTTTTGAGGGGTCACCCCCTTATATGGGGAGACCCCCCTTAAACGCCTTTGAAAAATTTTTCCACCCTTGAACTTTCAAGAGGTCACCACTTCTGACCTTTCTACAAAGTTTCATGGCTGTAGCCCTTATAGTTTCGGAGAAAAAGTGCTGTGACATACAGACGGACGGACGGACGGACAGACGGACAGACGGACACAGGTCGTGATTGCAATAGGGTTTTGTATTTTAGTACAAAACCCTAAAAATGTTATGTCAAAAGTCTCGTTTATCTTGGAACAATCCTTGAATTACCAGATTTTTGGTACGTGCAAAGTCAATGAGGCGCTGGTTTTTAGGGTTTTGTACTAAAATACAAAACCCTATTGCAATCACGACCTGTGTCCGTCTGTCCGTCCGTCCGTCCGTCCGTCCGTCCGTCCGTCTGTATGTCACAGCACTTTTTCTCCGAAACTATAGAGGCTACAGCCATGAAACTTTGTGGAAAGGTCAGAAGTAGTGACCTCTTGAAAGTTCAATGGTGGAAAAAAATTTCAAAGGGATTTAAGGGGGGTCTCCCCACATAGGGAAGTGATCCCCCAAAAAAAAATTTTCACCATTGGTAGTCGAGTAGGGTGTCATTGGAAAGGTCTCAATGAGATCTTTTCAAAACAAGTCCTAAAATTGCCTTATGAGTACCAAGGGGGGCAGGGGAAGGGGAAATGTACGAACTTTTCGCGTACCCCCCCTCGCGATTGGACACCTTCCATCCGAAAAATCTGAAAAAAATCATGGATGTAGGCCTTAATGAGTACAACAACAACAAATACATGAGAAGTCGAAATTCACTCAACTTTGTTAGTAATAGTATGATTCATCGATTTTATGTTTTCTTGAATAAAGTCCAAACGGTACCCTTAAATTCAATAAAATTTAGCACACAGATGACTATTTATAAGATCAATCTTTTCTGAAAGTTTCATAAAGATCGAATAATATTTAACGAAGTTAAGGCGATTTGAATTTTCCTGCATTACTATGGAACAATATGCCCTGTATTACTATGGAAACATATGGCTATGGAGCCATATGCGCTTTTTACTGACTTAGAAACTACAGCTTTGCTAGGATTTGCATGAAAATTTCAGGAATGATAGGTATCATGAAGATGAGTATATACAATCAAAACAAGTCGGAAAGGCAGGAGAGAGCTCCTAGCAAAAGGGCTTTGTAACCATTCTAAGATTCTAAAAAAACAGGCCATGAATCGATGATTACAGTACAGAGGAGTGGCCCCTGAAAAAAAATTTCATGAAAGGTAGCCGATATGAGTATCAACTGAAAGTTCTCTATGAGAGCTTTTCAAAACAGTTCTTAAACTGATAGTTGTTGCTTCAGTGGGGGCATAGGGGGGGGGGGGGATGGGGAATACATGAAAAATGTGTTTCCTCCCTCGCGAATGGACACCCGTGATCTTAAAAAATCTGAAATAATTATCGAGGGAGATATTTGTGGGTATAACTATAACAAATACCTCAGAAGTCAAAATTCTTTCAACTTTGCTAATAATAATATGATCCTCGAACATGACATGTTTCTTGATTTCATTCGTTACTGGTTACTGCATTTTGTAAGTTGAGTACAAAACCCTTCTGACATGAGCATAGGTCTGTCTACCCAACTTGTTGTTATTTGTTCCGTCGTTGAGGCTGTATCTTTCACTTGCTCCCGATGAGGCTGTTTGTTGCCAATTTTACCACTAGAATCACCCAGAATTATTTTTGTATTTTTTTGTAGACAATGAGTCAAATAGTCTTTGCAGGTGATTAAAGAACCATTCGTACACTTCTTCGCCTTATTTTCTACCGGGCGAGTACTTTTATCAACCAAATTTTCAAAATATATGGGTTGCATACAATTGTTCATTGATGACCTTAAAATCAATAACGTGCAATTTGAATTCCCTATCCACAATTAAGGTCACTCCTATTTCGCATTTTCCAGCAAGCTTCCGACTTTTGTATATAATGTGCGATCTCATGTCTTGAATGTCCCTTACTGTTGTAATCTTTTCTCGGATTATCTGTAAGTTTTATTTACTCGCATATTGACTCGCCTGTTGCAAAAAGTTCATAACAGTGGAAGAGTTGTTCAGTGATCTACCTTTTAAGGGTTTTGTACAAAAATACAAAACCCTATTGCAATCACGACCTGTGTCCGTCTGTCCGTCCGTCTGTATGTCACAGCACTTTTTCTCCGAAACTGCAAAGGCTACAGCCATGAAACTTTGTGAAAAGGTCAGAAGTGGTGACTTCTTGGAGGTTCAAGGGTGAAAAAATTTTTCAAAAGGGTTTAAGGGGAGTCTCCCCATATAGGGAGGTGACCCCTCAAAAAAAAATTTTCGCCATTGGTAGTCGAGTAGGGTGTCATTGGAAAGGTCTTAATGATACCTTTTCAAAACAAGTCTCAAAATTGCCTTATGAGTACGGAGGGGTGCAGGGGAAGGGGAAATGTTCGAACTTTTCGCGTACCCCCCTCGCGATTGGACACCTTCCATCCGAAAAATCTAAAGAAAAATCATGAATGTAGGCCTTAATGAGTACAACAACAACAAATACATGAGAAGTCGAAATTCACTCAACTTTGTTAGTAATAGTATGATTTATCGATTTTATGTTTTCTTGAATAAAATCTAAACGGTACCCTTAAATTCAGTAAAATTCAGCAAATAGATGATTATTTATAAGGTTGATCTTCATAAAGATCGAATAGTATTTGGCGAAGTTATAGCGATATGAATTTTCCTGTATTACTATGGAACAATATGCCCTATATTACTATGGAGACATATGGCTATGGAGCCATATGCGCTTTTTACCGACTTAGACACTACAGCTTTGCTAGGATTTGCATGAAAATCGCAGGAATGATAGGTAGGGGAAATCCGGGAGATTTACCCAGGTGGGAGAGATGCTCCATAACGCTTTAATCATTTCAAAATTCGCGCCGTCATATTCCGCTATATGTCACAACATGCCGGTTCATTCTTCATCATATGGGTGGCACGACATCACCTGCTACCATTCTGAGTTGACAGTGATAGAGACAAACACGTTTTTGGTATTCACGAGTGAAAAATAATATTTTTGTGTGTTTTTACATTAACTAGCCTTATCTACAGGGCCGCAATTACTGTCTAATAAAGTAAATACGTGAAAAAGTGTAGATGAAAGAAATAAGTGTATTTTAATCTACAAAGTCAAACAGTTTCCTCAAACAGGCGACAACGTGAAGAGGTATATTCAGGGAGATTTGATCCATAATGCATTAGGGAGACATGATCAATGGTTTAAGTGTCCCTCATGTATATGTGGAATACATATAAATATTTTCTAATTGCTTTCAGGTGCCAGCGTCATGCCATTCAATTACAAACCAAAAGTTGGTTCTACTCGCAAAAAAGTAAACATCCAAGAATTAAAAAACGCTATTCGTGAAGTGAAATCTGGGAATTCTTTTAGGAAAACAGCGGCAAAGTTTGGAGTCGATAGGACAACTTTACGTCGCTATTGCAAAAACGATGAAAAGCTACAACTGTCCGATGAAAAGGGTCGATACAAAGCTTTCCAGGTTTTCACAATTGCAGAGGAAAAAATTTCAGTGGAATATTTACTAAAATGCAGTAAAATGAACTATGGCCTGTCTCGGGTGGCGATGAAATTTGCTTTTGAGTTTGCTTCATCAAATACAAAAAAAGTGCCAGATAGTTGGCTCAAAAATAAATCTGCTGGAAAAGACTGGTTTCGTGGATTTCTGCAAAGAAATTTAGAAATCAGTCTGCGGAAACCTAAAGCCACTAGCTTGTCAAGAGCAACCAGTTTTAATAAGAAAAACGTTGCTGATTTTTTTGAAAATTTAAGATCTGTAAGAGAAAAGTACAAATTTGAACCACAAAATATTTATAATTGCGACGAAACAGGATGCACAACTGTGCAAGCCTGCCCTAATCTACTAGCCTGTAAAAAGTCGAAACAAGTAGGGCAGGTTACTTCTGCTGAAAGGGGAACTCTTGCGACACTCTGTTTTGCAGTTAATGCAATCGGTAATGTTATTTCTTCGTTTTTCATTTTTCCTCGAGTGAAATATCGACAAGATTTTGTGTCAGAGGGGCCAGATGGTGATGCATACTCCACCGGATAGATGACTACGAAAAGTTTCTTAAACTTTATGGAAAATTTTAAAAAGTACTCCCGTGCATCAAAAGAAAAGCCAGTTCTGCTTATTCTTAATAATCACGAGAGTCATGTTAGCGTGAATGTAGTCAAATTTGCAAAAGACAATGGTATAACGTTATTAACACTTCCTCCGCACTGCAGTCAAAAACTACAAGCACTAGACGTAGCTATTTACTCTTCGTTCAAATCTAGATACAACAGTGTGATGAACAACTGGATGCTGTCGAATCCCGGAAAAACTATAACAATTTACAACATTCCTGGATTTATAAAAGCGATGATGTCACAAGCTTTCAGCCAATCAAACATCCTAAGTGGATTCAGAAGTTCCGGCATCCATCCATTTAACCCCGATATATTCAGCGAAGAAGACTTCATGTGCTCAGTAGCTACAGACCGAGGTTTCTTGAATGACAAAGAGATGCTCCCTGAATACCCTGCTTCACATCAAAATCATGAGATTCAGCTCATTCCCTCCACTGGTAGCCTTCCTCAAGTTTCTCTTGAGCAAGCATCTTGTGATGGCACTGAAACTTCTATTAGCATACTTCAAACTGAAGCTAATAATTTGCAAAACTCAGCGATTGCTAGCTTATTAACGATCCATGAGAAAAATATAGTGAAAGAATTTACTTAACCACATCCTGCGGAGGTTTCTGTCATGAATGAATCAGCTTTAACTGGCCACGATAAAATTGATGATGCTTCAGTCCCGTATACTCACCAACAGTTCTCAGCCTTAGCTCAGATTACAAATCCAAGCGACCAAAATATCGCTGAAGGTACTCGAGAAGCAACAGCTTGTCAAAAGCCCTCACTTGTTACTCTGGAAACGATAAGACCGTACCCAAAAGCTGCACCCAGGAAAACTACAAGGCGTGGCCGTATGTCAGGGAAAACGAAAATTTTAACACAAACTCCTGAAAAAGATGATACAGACAATCCAAAATCCAGTACGAGTGGGGTTTTTAATAAAATAGAAATGAATAAAATAAGCCAAAAAAAAATCAAAGACAGGCAAAGCAAAACAAAGAATTCTTCAGGATAGTGAGAGTGAAATTGAGTATTAAAAAAAATGGTTACAAAAGTGAAGCCGAAAAGAAAGCAATGAAAGTTAAAACAAAAAAGAGAAATTTACAAAGTAATATAGAAAGAGGAAATGAAACAACAAAAAATATATGTAAAACTAAGACCAAGAAGCGCATTCAAACCATTGCAACCGAATATGATAATGAATTTATCATTCCATATGCTGATAGCTCTTGTGATAGTGATTGGAATTAGGATTCAGATCTAGAGAACCGGGGGTACTGTTTTGTATGCCAAAGAGAAGCAGTTTTAGACATGAGGCTTTATATTTCCTGCGAGAGATATGTCCATGAAAAATGTGTTGGATTGACGAAAAAAGATGATCAGAATTTCACATGCTATGAATGTGAACCTTGAGATCTGAAATACAGAAACAAATTAAAACTGATCTCTTAAGCTTGGATGCTTACTTCGAAAAACAATTAGTTTTTCATCTTACTATATTTTCTTAAAATGAATAGAATCTTTTGTTTTTCTATTTATATTTTGAATGAATTTTTATGTTCACGTTATTGCATTTATTTTCGAATTAAAGCTTGTTAATAAAACTTCAGAGTTATTGTTTTTAATGTTTGTGATGGTTTTAATTAAAATATTCGAGTTTGTAAAATCATTTGTCATTACTCCTCCTATGCAAATACATACGGGCAAATCTCCCTATTCATGTGGTCAACTCTCCCATGCGTTAGGGAGATTTGAGCCATCAATCAGTTAAAGAAAAAAGTTAGTTGCAACTCAAGTTAATTGTTTAATGGTTACTTTGGTATAAGAAAGTGATGTCTGTTTAGTAAAGCTTTGCATACGTGATTCCACTGTTAAATTTCAAGCCGTCTGTACAATTTTGTTCATGTTTAAGTACGAGGGGGTTCAACTATCCCGGATTTGCCCTATCATGAAGATGAGTACATATAATTGAAACAAGTCAAAGAGGCCAGAGAGAGCTCCTAGCAAAAGGGCTTTGTAACCATTCTAAGATTCGAAAAAATAGGCCATGAATCGATGATTACAGTACAGAGGAGTGGCCCCTGAAAAAAAATTTCATGAAAGGTAGCCGATATGGGTATCAACTGAAGTTCAGTTTTCAGTTTTTACTTCAGTGTGGGCACAGGGGGGGGGGGGTAGTACATGAAAAATGTGTTTCCTCCCTCGCGAATGGACACCTGTGATCTAAAAAATCTGAAAAAATTATCAAGGGAGATATTTATGGGTATAACTATAACAAATACCTCAGAAGTCAAAATTCTTTGAACTTTGTTAATAACAGTATGATCCTCGAATTTCACATTTTCTCCAATAAAATCGTCTTGACATGTTTCTTGATTTTATTTGTGGCTGGTTACTGCATTTTGTAAGTTGAGTACAAAACCCTTCTGACATGAGCATAGGTCTGTCTACCCAGTTTCAGTTGCGAGATCATTGCCGTAGGTCTAATCCATTCTCAGGCTCTGCTGCAAGTTTCGAAACAATGTCGGACTTCCCAGAGATGAGTAAATAGTCCATTGGTAAGCCTCCATTTCAAAGGCAAGGTACTTTCGATTCCATTTTCAGGCGTGGAAAACTCGCCCTAATCCTCTTAAGGTGTAAGTAGGGTTAAGTAGCAGAGCTGTAGGCGTATTTGTAGTTATTGACATTTTTCGGCATTTAATTCCCATCATCTTGGTTGCCATTTCAAATTTAGTTAAAACAAATATTATTAAAGTAAGTCTAAATTGTCAGTTTGGTTTTGCAGCTAATAAGAGTTGGAAATTTTTGATCGAATATCAATATTTTTTTTTAACAGATAATTAATAGGCAAGGCTAATCACAATCGTTAAAAGGATGTTGTTGTCGTAACTATTTGTTTCATTCAGCTTAAAAATAAATAAAGCCAATCGACTAAAATTTTATGCTTGCTAATTTTTTTCAATTCGTCTAAACTACCATATTCTTCAACGATAATTAAATGCACCGAATTCCTCGACTCCCACTTTTATATTAACTAAACTGCAACCAACTTATTCATGCCCGGATAAAAAACTTTATCTTTTCAAACATCCCATTCAATGTTTAAATTATACAGTCAGCACTTCTGTTCGAGGAGCATGAATAATTTAAATTTCGAAATTGCACCAATGGTTCAGTACAACTTTTCCGAACTATAATTATCAATCACATGTTCACACATGCCGCCCCGGGTCTTTTTATTAATTCTGCTATTCGAAATCGCCTACTGCAAGTTGTAAAGTGAATTTCAAAATGAATTTACTGGTACAAGGCTGTTGTGCTGCCATCGGCCAAACAAATTCTATTAGATTTACTTATTTTTTTGAGTTTCAGGATGAAGTTAACCCAATGCGTAGGCTGCGGCGCTTTCAGTGAGCATATATGTAGAAAACTGTTAGGTCATGTTACCTCAATTGTTTGGGATTTTGTCCTTGTTTTCTACTATGAGGGAAGTGATTGATGTTATATGGTCCACTTTAATTGCATATTCTGCGAAAAAAAGACATGTTGAACATTTTTGAATATAAAATGATTGAGTATATTACTGTTAATTTGGGAGTTTTTTCCTAAGCTAAACAATATACACTCTTTAACTCGCCCATGAAACCCGACGCTAACATTAAAGTGGGTAAGTTTTCAAGTTCCTGCAAAATAAACCGATCTGATTGGTTTGCCAACTATGTCGAATTTCATGTAAGCGAATTAATTTTTTTCAATTTGAAATTTATTTCAATCGATAGTTTCACAATCAACGAAATTCATTTGAAGGTTTTAACAGGATGAAAAAATAACAATTGCAGAATGTTTTTTCTTAAAATCAAATAAACAAAATAATTGTTGAGTGGTTTGCAGTTGCTAAATTTTATTATTTTATTAATTGGTGTTATGTTCTGCATTAAAATTTTTCATGGAGGATACTTGTTCGTTCGCAGAATTGAAAATTTCGTATGAATTGCATCAGTGCTTTGGAAAAGTTGATTGGAATAGGACAGGAAGTGAGGTGAATAATAATGACAAGGAAGCAAGGGCTGGTTTTGTTATGATGTTTTGGTATCGAAAAATACGTAATAAATCATAGTTATAGTAGTCCAGATAAAAGCTCTAATTTTATTTGAAGACCAAATTTGTTTACATTCTACAATCCTGCTGAAAGTATTTATATAATGATGCTCTTTCAAAAATTTCGAATTGAAAAGCCATTTGTAAAATTTGCATAAAGTACCTCTCTACTTCAAAGCTCGCTTGGTATGGCTGTTAAAGTGCAGTGGCAAAATAATTTCTTTTACGTAATTCTCTGAACGGATTGTAGGCCGACCTGCTATGATGGGTCGCTAATTTAACCTTCAAGCGGATGTATGGGTATTTGTAATCGCAGCAGTCATGCATAACACAAAAGACTTACGGGATGTTTAAGTATTTGGAATAATAAAGTAAGATAGTGAAACCTGATACTAGTTAAGCATGAAGTCATAAATATAGTAATTTATTAGACTTTGTTGCGATTGAAACATACATTCTATGATTCCTCATCTAGCCATGCATTGGCTGCAACTCAATAAAAAATAAGATTTCTAAATATGTATAACGTAGCTAATTTCGACCAACAGGGCCGATGGTTAATGTTAACCATTTGAATAGTAGTATCCTGGAAGACAACAATTTTTGAACAAGGGCCAAGTACGATTAGGGTGGGTTGTCTGTAGGATACAGCGAAGAGCAACGCCTCTTCAATGTTTCAAATGCCTTGGCTACGGTCACACTACACAAGTATGCAAAAGAGCCGATAGCAGTTCCCTACGTTACAAATGTGGTGAAATTGGACATAAAAGAAAAGAGTGTACGAAGGAAGCACGCTGTATTCTTTGCAAGGAAATGTCGAGTTTTCCAGGAAGCCCTAGCCAAGGCCAAATCAGAACTTCGATGACCCGCATCTTGCAGCTAAACCTACACTGCAGTTCAACCACTCCAAATATACTTGAGCAACTTGCGAGGGATATGAAAGCTGACTTCTTGCTGCTGAGTGAGCAACATCATGATAAAAGTTCTGCATTATGGTATCCTGACGAAGCTGGTCCTGCCACCGCTTGGGTTCAGAACAGTGATTTCCGAGCGGAGAGTTTTGGACGGGAGGATGGTTTCGTGTGGGTTCGGTGCTAAGGGGCCCCTTCTTTAGTGTGTACCTAACGCTGAACAAATCGATATCATCTTTCCAAGCCAAGCTCAACGTGCTGGAAGGCGCGGTTTCGAACACAGAGGGCAACGTGCTCGGTGAGGGAGACTTCAACGCTAAAGCAATCTTGTAGAGCATGCTTCAAACAGATCCGCGGGGAAAAAAAATCCTGGAAATGGTAGCCAGGATGGCACTTGTCGTACTAAACACCGGAAATACGCCGACTTCCTGCCGTATTGGCTGTGAGGGAACCATATCGGACGTAACATTCGCCTCGGAGTCCTTAGTACGGACGATATACAATATGAAAGTATTAGAAGACTACTCAGCCAGTGATCATCAGTGCATTCTGCTTGAGATTAGCGATGTTGTCTCCCGACGTCCGTTCTCTCGGCTTTCTCCAACTAGATGGAACGTTGGAAGGATGGACGTCGAGAGGTTCATCGAGGTGCTCACAGTAGATTAGCCGTTGCAGGGAGCTTCGGCAGAATCGGCAGCTCAGACGTGGTGAACCTACTATGAGCATCATTATGGCTGCTTGCTGCACTTCTTTGCCCCATCAAAAACCCCAGCACGATAACTCCAGTGTACTGGTGGTCAACCAAAATCGCTGAAAAGCGAAGGGAGTGTCACAAGCTTCGACGAGAGGCTCAACGGGCATGAAACCGTGACGGGGCATACAGCCGAGTGACAGCATATGCCTTTGCGTATTGATTAACAAGGCTCGCTGCTGGCAAGACCTAGTAGAAAATATGAACAAGGATCCATAGGGCCTTGGCTACAAGCTATTTATGCGGAGTTTTGGCGCCCTACGGAAGCCTTGCATACATGATGCGGAAAAGATGGATGAGATAGTGTGGGCACTCTTGCCCGCCCATCCCGTCCATGTTGACGCTTTCCATGATGAAACAGCAGTCGAGTGTCCACTCTTCACACAACCAGAACTGGAGGAGGCAGTCCTTTCAGTGAAAACGAGGAAAGCTTCAGGTCCAGACGGTGTTCCAACTGAGGTTTTGTGGCTTGTCTATTACCATTGTCCTGACTTGCTGCCCAGTACATTCAATACTTGCCTACGGGACGGGGTATTCCCGGTACGATGGAAGATGGCGAGGCTCGTGCTGATCAGCAAGGGGAAGAGAAATCCTAAAACGCCGTCTGCATATCTTCTGTTATGCATGCTTGATATGGCTAGGAAAGTGCTAGAGAGACTCATCCACGGAAGACTCACTGACGCGATTCGTGCTGCTGGGGACCTATCTCCTCGGCAGTGCGGCTTTAGAGCAGGACGTTGTACCATTAATGCGATTGCAGAGGTGGTCAGCGTGGTCCAAAAGGCAGAGGCAATAAGTCGCACTAAGCACCGGATCGTTCTGCTGGTGACACTCAACGTCAGGAATGTCTACAACTACGCTAGATAAGTGAATATTCTGGATATGTTGCAAAATCCTTTTCAAGCTCCAGAATATCTAATGCGGCTTTTGAGGGACTATCAAAGGACCGAAGCCTGCTCTACAACACGACACAGGGCCAACGATGGGTGGCTGTTACATCGGGTGTTGCCTAGGGATCTGTCCTTGGTCCGGACCTGTGAAACGTGTCTTACGACAGGCTACTGAGACTTGAGATGCCAGATGAATCGGGCTTGGTCGGCTATGAGGATGATGTTGCGGCTCTGGTCACTGGACGCACCGTTGAACAAGCGCAACTAAGGCTAAGTATGCTAATGCTCCAAGTAAGAGACTGGATGACTACTCGTGGGTTCAGTTTACCCCTGGAGAAAACCGAAGTGGTCGTCTTGACAAAAAATAGAGTTCCTAGAGTAAGGATGATCAGTATTGAAGACATACGAATCGAATTGAAGCCAGTGGTGAAGTACCTGGGGCTACTGATTGGCTCAAAAAGGAATTTCTCTGAGCAAATCAGGGCGATGGCTGAGAAGGCTGCTTCCGGAGTATCGGCTCTGCGTAAACTTATGGCGAACTTGGGGAGACCCAGTTCATGAAGAAAACGCCACTTGATGGGTGCTGTAGGGCCAGTGCTACTGAATGGAGCAGAGATATGGGCTGACGCTCTCAGTAAGGAGGTTTATCGGAAACGCCTGGCACAGGCAAAGAGAAGTGGAACGCTGAGGATTGCATCTTCGTTTCCCACAGTCTCTGATTTAGTGGTGGGAGTTATTGCGGACTTAATATCTGTCAGCCTCCTTGCTAGAAAGCGCCACTCTATTTATTTGCGTCAAAATGGGGATGCGATGGAGATGGTTGTCCAGGAAGAGAGACAGCGCTCACTCAACGATTGGCAGCAGTCTTGGGTGAATTTCACGAAGGGAAGGTGAACTGGGCACCTCACCCCGGATATGAAACCGTGGCTAAATTGAAGGCATGGTGAGACTGGCTTCTATCTGACCCAGCTTTTGAGTGGGTATGGGTGTTTTCAGTCTTACCTGCACAAAATTGGTAAGTCACGATCCCCCGATTGTCGGTATCACCCAGGAGAGAAGGACAATGCCTGCCACACATTTTTTGCGCGCATTAAATGGGACAAGCTACGGAGGGCCCTCTACAAGGAGACGAGAGAGCTCACCCCGGATAATATAGTTGCGGTGATGCTCAAATCGGTTGACAAATGGAACCAGATGGCACACAATATTCAGGCAGTCCTAAAAGATAAAAGGAACTCACAGCAGCCGGGGGTGTTGGGGCTGGGGAATCGCTTGTCTGGCACTTCTCCTCTTCCCTCCCGCTAGAAAAGGGATCCCGCAGCTTGAAGTTCCAGTAATCAATTGAATATTAACTCTGCCCAAAATTGTTTTGTTTTCAAAGGAATTCTGTATATTCTTTCTTTAGTTTATTATATTTCAATCCTACATTCAGAAATGTTATTAAAATCTTATGGAACAAAAAAACCTGTCCTTAACCTTAACTTTTTTAGTTCTTGGTCAATAATATGAAGTTATTTGTTTTAGACTCCAATTTAATCAGAAATTTAACTAATCTAGTTAGTAAGCAATTTGTACCTTAGAAAGTCAACGTTTCCTGATAATTATGATGTGCGATTTTACCAGAAATATAAAAACAAAAAGAGCTAGGTCATCCAAAGTTATAGTAAGTTTAACTTTGGATGACCTAGCTTTTAAATAACGATAAATAACGATAACTACAAGTTATCACCAAAAGATCTGGAAACAAATCTGCTGTCAGCTTCTACCGTGTCTTCTCATCGGGTCCTCGGTCTTCCGCTTCACGGCTATCCTTTAATGTTCTTTTAGGTAGCCTATTTTCTTCTATTTTTTCTATATGGCCCACGCATTGGTGTACCGTCAAATAGCTCAATAGTGCAGGTATATCATCAAATACTAGTTCAAACAAGTTGGGTAAACAGACCTACGCTCATGTCAGAAGGGTTTTGTATTCAATTTACAAAATGCAGTCACCAGATCGAATCAAATCAAGAAACATGTCAAAGACGATTTTATTGGAGGAAATAGGAAATACGAAGATCATACTATTATTAACAAAGTTGAACGAATTTTGACCTCTGAGGTTTTTGTTTTTGTTATACTTATAAATATTTCCCTTGATAATTATTTCAGATGTCCATCCGCGAGGGAGGAAACACAATTTGTTCGAATCCTAGAATGGTTACAAAACCCTTTTGCTAGGAGCTCTCTCCCGCCTCCTTGACTTGTTTCACTTATGAGCATCAATTGAATGTACTCATTTTCAGTCATTCATTAAATTGAATCAAGTGTTCAAAGCATGCACCTTAAACGTTGAAATTGGGAAAAATAACTCAAAATTATTCAATCTTCGCATTTAAAACAGCCACTTTTTGGTTTTACGATTACTGATACCACTAGCTGAACCGATTCTCAAAGACATACATGACACCTATCATTCCTGAAATTTTCATGCAAATCCTAGCAAAACTGTAGTGTCTATGTCGGTAAAAAGCGCATTTTGTTCCATAGCCATATGTTGCCATAGTAATACATGCAGCGCATATTGTTCCATAGTAATACAGGAAATTTCAAACCGCTATAACTTCACTAAATATGATTCAATCTTTATGAAACTTTCAGGATAGGTCAACCTTATAAATAGTCAGTAGTATACTGAATTTCATAGAATTTAAGGGTACCGTTAAGATTTTATTCAAGAAAACATAAAATCGATAAATCATACTATTACTAACAAAGTTGAGTGAATTGTGACTTCTCATGTATTTGTTGTTGTCGTACTCACCAAGTCCTACATTCCTGATTTTTTTCAGATTTTTCGGATCACAGGTGTCCAATCGCGAGGGGGGGGACACAAATTTTTCGTGTATTTCCCCTCCCTGTGCACCCCTCGAAGCAAACTTTGCCAAACTAAGACCTGTTTTGAAAAGTTCTCATCAAGACCTTTCATTTGATACCCATATCGGCTACCTTCAATGAAATTTTTTTTTCGGGGGGTCACTCCCCTACATGGGGAGACCCCCCTTAAATACCTTACAAAAATTTTGTTGTAGTTGAACTTTGAAGAGATCACCACTTTATACCTACATACAAAATTTGATGTTTCTAGCTTAAGTAGTTTCCGAGAAAAACTGCTGTGACACACGGACGGACGGACGGACGGACGGACAGACAGACGGACAGACGGACAGACAGGACGCGATTTTAGAAGGGTTTTGTAAAATTATTTTACAAAACCCTAAAAACTGAACGTTGTAACGTAGTCTCCACTTTGTTTCTTGTTTTACTGGGTCTTCGATTCGGAGCACTTTGCATTCACTGTTTCACTGGATTGCAGACTTTCTGGAGCACTTTGCGTTTACCGATTTCTTTGATTCGCTCATCAGGGTCCATGTTTCACTTCCATATACCAGCACAGGTTTGACTTATGTTTGCCGTGATATCGACATCATAAGCATATGCTACCAATTGTGTGGACTAGAATATTGGTGTAGCCGAGTTTTCCGCGAATGTCTTTCTGATGACGTGTTCCAGCACAATACTTAAAAAGCAGTAGGACAAGTCCATCTCCTTGTTTTAAGTCTGATTTTATTATGAAGCTGCGCGTTGGTTCACCGTTTACCTCGACCTAAGACTTCGTGTTTAGCATCGTGACTTTCATCATGTGGAACGGTTTTGTTGAGATTCCATAGTCAAGCATAATTTTGCACAGCGGATTTTCGTCAATACTATCGTATGCTTGCTTAAAGTCTACAAAGAGTTGGTGCACACCAATGCTACATTCCTAGCATTTTCCGAGCACCTGCTTTACTAAAACTATTTGGTATAGTGTAGACCATCCATTTCCAAAGCCACCCTGATACTCTCCTTTAAAAGTTAAATGGTATGGCTTTAATTTTCTTTCTATGATTTCGGAGAGCACTTTGTAAGACGTGAACAGTAAGGCAATGCCTCTGTAATATCCTCAAGTTAATTTGTCTCCTTTTTTATATACAGGACATATTCTCCTTTTTTGGCAGTCCTCTGGTAGCTGCTCTTTTGACGATATTCTGCATATTAGTCCATGCAGAAGGTCCATTTAAATTGATACCCCCACTCTGGAGTAGTTTCGCTGGTATTACATCTATTTCAGCAGCCCTGTTTTTGCTGACGTCCCGCACTGTTACTTTTACTTTTTCTCTGGCTGGTGGTGATATTGAGACTTCTTGCACTGCTTCTAGAATGTATACAGCTTCAGTCGTTTTTGGGGGTGCTGTGAATTGCTTCTGGAAGTATTGTTGCCATTTATTTTTAATTTGGACTGTGTTGCCTATGATTGCTCCTTGTACACTTCTGCAAAGACTTGTTTGTGGACTAAAGCCAGAATGAAGTTTTTTGCTAGAAGCATACCCCGATCTGACTTCATGAAGGGTCATGTTTCCGTTGATCTGTTGGATCTTGGTGTTCATAGTTAGTCGTTTCTTTCTTGGGCACCTTTTTAGGGTTTTGTAAAATAAAGTTACAAAACCCTTCTAAAATCGCGTCCTGTCTGTCCGTCTGTCTGTCTGTCCGTCCGTCCGTCCGTGTGTCACAGCAGTTTTTCTCAGAAACTACTTAAGCTAGAAACATCAAATTTCGTATGTAGGTATAAAGTGGTGCTCTCTTCAAAGTCCAACTACAAAAATTTTTTATAAGGTATTTAAGGGGGGTCTCCCCATATAGGGGAGTGACCCCCCGAAAAAAAAATTCATTGAACGTAGCCGATATGGGTATCAAATGAAAGGTCTTGATGAGGACTTTTCAAAACAGGTCTTAGTTTGGCAAAGTTTGCCTCAAGGGGTGCACAGGGAGGGGAAATACACGAAAAATTTGTGTCCCCCCCTCCTCGCGATTGGACACCTGTGATCCGAAAAATCTGAAAAAAATCATGAATGTAGGCCTTGATGAGTACAACAACAACAAATACGTGAGAAGTGGCAATTTACTCAACTTTGTTAGTAATAGTATGATTTATCGATTTTATGTTTTCTTGAATAAATTCTTAACGGTACCCTTAAATTCAATGAAATTCAGTAAACAGATAACTATTTATAAGATTGATCTACCCTGAAAGCTTCATAAAGATTGAATTATATCGAGCGAAGTTATAGCGGTTTGAATTTTCCTGTATTACTATGGAACCATATGCGCTGCATTTATTACTATGGCCACATATGGCTACAGAGCAACATGCGCTTTTTACCGACTCAGACACTACAGTTTTGCTAGGATTTGCATGAAAATTTCAGGAATGATAGGTCTCAGGAATATCTTTGAGAAGTGGTATTAGTAATCGCCAAGCAAAATAGTGGCTGTTTTAAATGCGAAGATTGAATAATTTTGAGTTATTTTTTCCCAACTTCAACGTTTAAGTTGCATGCTTTGAACACTTGATTCAATTTAATGAATGACTGAAGATGAGTACCTGCAATGAATACTCATAAGTGAAACAAGTCAAGGAGGCGGGAGAGAGCTCCTAGCAAATGGGCTTTGAAACCACTCTAGGATTCGAAAATATTGGCCATTAATCGATGATAACAGTACAGAGGAGTGGCCCCTGAAAATAAAATCATCAAACGTAGCCGATATGAGTATGAAATAAAAATTTTCATGGGAGCTTTTCATAACAGTTCTTAAACTGTCACTTTTTGCTTCAGGGGGGAAATACATGAAAAATGTGTTTCTTCCCTCGCGAATGGACATTTGAAATAATTATCAAGGGAGATATTTATGAGTATAACAATAACAAAAACCTCAGAAGTCGAAATTCGTTCAACTTTGTTAATAATAGTATGTTCTTCGAATTTCATATTTTCTCCAATAAAATTGTCATTGACATGTTTCTTGGTTTCATTCGATCGGGTGACTGCATTTCGTAAATTGAATACAAAACCCTTCTGACATGAGCGTAGGTCTGTTTACCCAACTTGTTTTAGCTTGGCATCGAAGGGTTCTTTATTGTTGTTCTAGATGCATCCTCTTTGCACCCGGGTTCTTTTTTAATCACTTTCTTGCATTTTTTGTCGCACCAATTGTTCCCCTTATATTTGATTGGTTCTCCAAGACCTCGTCGGCTGCTTCTGCCACCGCATCTCTTAATGACTTCCATATGGTTGGAATGTTATCATTGGTTTCTCCTACCTGGGAGGATGTGTTGATGCATTTTTCCAGTTCTGACATATATGGGGGCGTTACTAAGTTATAACTTAGTTTGTGTATCTGGTACATTGGAGTAACTGATGCTCCCTTTTACAGCGCTTTGAGATGCAGCGTTGGAATTTGATCCTTATAAGATAGTGGTCCGAATCAAAGAGAGCGTAGCTAAATGAGCGTATGTCGAGAATGCTGGTGGCTAATTTTTGTATGAGAACATGGTCGGTTTGATTGGGCGGGTGGCAGTCTGGAAATGCCCACTTTCTCTTATGGATGTCACGATGTGGAAAGCATGTGCAGCTTACTGTATAGCCTCTACTAGTAGCGACGTCTATCAGCTATTGTCCATTTTCGCTAGTCTCTTCATGGAGGCGGTGTCCTCCTATTGTTCCTCAATGTGCCATTTCCTGGCCGATAGTCACCCAAAAGAATTTTGATGCCATTTGATGGCAACACATCAACAGTGCGTTCCAAGGTGCTGTGAAATTCGTCTTTGATTACCTCTTCTTTGTCTTTAGTAGGCGTGTAACAGATGACCAGCCAGACATTGAAAAATTTTGACTTGCTACGTATTGCACAGAGCTTTTCTTTAACGGACTATAAGTCGGTGATAATTTAATTAAATGTGCTGTCGACAATGAAAATCACTCTGAGCTCAAGGCCTTTTTTTAATTTTCCACTTTTAAATACGGTGTGTATTCGCATGTTCACCGTGCCATTTGGTTTCTTGCACTGCAAGGATGTTGATTTTATATTTCCTCATTTCATCAGGAAATTATTGCAGTACACCTGGTTCATTCAATGATCGAACATTCCAAGGTCCACAAGAAAAGTCCTATATACGTTGTGGTAGTCCTTGCGGCTTATGCGATTTGATCCGATGCTGTTGTCCTGGTTCCATAATAAGTAAATACTAAGTGGGACGTTGTCAGTGCTTTGAGTCAGTCAGTTTTGGTCTACGAGTGGTATTTTATTGCTTAGTTGCCCACCGGTTGGCCAGTTTATGCATTCTCTATCCGTTACCTGAGGACGCGTCTAATGGGAGACCAAAGGCCCCACACAGAACCACTCGAATATCATCCTACCTGTTTACATTGAATTGAATTACAATGTTGCTAAGTGATCAGAAGAAAATCCGAAAATTATTTAAAATTATGTTTTTAATGAAGAGGATCTTAGTTTAGCTTAGGTATAATACAGGAGACTCGTTACAAATCTCGAGGCATAAGATGCGAACATTAAAATAAGTGTTATTGAAGAGGTGTACTCCAAAGCATTTAAACTGAATTACGTTGAACTGTGGAACAGTTTTAATGGTGGTCTGTATCTCGTGAAACGAAGATTAAGATTCCGCTTTGTTATTAAACAAACGCATGGCAACTGTCAAAAAGATAGGGCTCAATTGAGGCTTAAAGTGTGGTCTGTATATACAAGTACACAGTAGTTATCACAGGAATCTGGGCACCCAGTTTTTTCTGGGTTTTTGAAAATGGTGGTAGAAAGTTTAAAAAATGTATAAGTATTGAAAATTAGTTGTCTTGCTTCCATTCTAGTTTCGTTGCTTTTGTTTTTATTGGATTCTAAAAAACTAAACAAATTTTACCAATTTCATAAAGGGAACTACTATTTGTAAAAACACCAAAAGTCCTAGCATCCTGGCTTTGTTTTTTTGAAAAAAAGGGATTAATAAAATGCAAAAGGCATTATATTTTTAATATTTATTTGCACCACCTTTATTTTGGATTACTGAAATAACACATGTAGGCATGAATTCCATCAAATTTTCTAAAATTTCACTTCCTATCCTTGTATACCAAACTTTTTCGAGGCAAAAATCCAATTCCCTAATCGTTTGGGATCTTTCATCTGCAACGCGGACTGTTAAGATGCTCTAAAGGTTTTCTATTTAGTTCAAATTGGAGCGCGAATCAATTTTAACCCAGATAAGACCTTTGGTATGGGTCACAAACTGGAGCCATTTTAATGATTCAGATTTCCTATTCCAGCAGTCATGGATATAGACATAGACTTGGGCTTAGATCAGTGTTCTTAACTGGAAAGCATTGAAGGTGACACCAGTAACCTAAGAGATAATGATGTAGTTAATTCATCATCATCCTCGCTGTTTTTACTTGATGGCGGCGGTGGTACCCATGATAATGTAAAAGGAATGTTTTCAGCGGGATCAGGATCCATGCAGATTTTCTTGTACCTGCTTTCTTTTGATAGCTCGTTTCCTTTTTGAACTACCTGACTGACATTTTCTACCGGTATCACGGTCATGCTAACTCATTCTGTAAATCTTGTTTTGTTTCGCACAAATAGTCAGAAATAATTTTTAGTATCATACAGTTTATTTTACACTTTTTCAGCTTACTCAATACTTCAAATACTACAATTTATACTTTTCCAGCTTACTCAATACTTTAAATACTATAAGAACGTACAGTCTGTGAAGTAAGGCGTGTCCAGCATAATTTTGAAATAGTTTATTTAACAACAGTTTTTGACTTATACATACATTATATACATTCTGAGGTAACGCGCTTTGAGTTTAATAGTAAATCCAATCACCATCAGCATCAATCATTGTTTGGCATCTCCGTGGCATACTTTCCACTAAATTTTCGATTTATTCGAGGTGAAGCACCTTCCAAATGAGTCGATTTTGTCGGGAGAACTGCTTCAAAGTAGGCACATGTTTTTCATGGAGCTTTTGCTGGATGTAGGCGTAGACATTTTCGATAGGATTTGCATCAGGCAATTGCAAAGCCCAATCAAGTGTCACAATGCATTAATCCCGTTTCCATTCAGTACACAGCCGGCTCCGGTGTTTGGAATCATTATTTTCTCGCAAGATCCAGGCCTCGTCTTTTGTAATAAAATGTTATTTGGCAGTCGGTAGTAGAGTTTTTTTATAGATTTCGACCATCTTGGGAGCATTGAGGTTCTCGGTGTACAGGTCATCGACGGTTTTTGACTCTTTGAATCGTTGAACCCACTTTTCGACAAACGATACAGACTTTTTAATGGATTTAATCACCACTAAATAGTTCTTTTTCTGTCCTTTAGGGTGTGTGCAAACGAACACGGTCTCGAAGCGCTTTGCGTAAATGGCACTCATCGCGATTTTAGTGTTTTCCCGACGGAAGATTGACTTCGACAGAATTTTTTTTTTTACTTTTACTTAACAGACTGTAATATTCAATAAAATTGAAAGATGTGTACGTTACAGTAGCGACTTTGTAACTCCTATTGCAAGCAAAATAATCCCAAGGCGACAAGAGCTCACGAACAAAATTAAACATGAGGATTCCCTGTGCGGTAGAGGAGCAGAATATTATGTCCCGACACCCGAGCTGACCCCCGTGCTATGCGATTAAATAACCGATCTCCAAGTGTTTCGAGGCGCGAGATTTAAGTGATGAATTTTTCAATTATATTTTGAATGAATGAACCAGTTAACTAACTTTATTTTAATTTACCGCTTTTTTATAATCTGAACAAATAATTAAGGATCAAAATCAAAATTTTTAAATCAAAAAATATAGATAAATAAAATCTAAATTTTGTTAATTTGCTTGGGTTGTTGCGCGAGGCCCCTGCAAGAGCGTGGCTCCGGGCTATTGCCCTGGTCGCCACCCTTTAAGACCACTGCTGCGTACACTTACTGCATACTGTTTGTTTATTTTATTGTTTACTTTGGTATAGGTTAGCTGTGTCTTAGTCAAAACTTATCATTTTTTTTAACAATAAATTAAAATTAAAGAAATAAGTGTAATATTTTAGTAAGTGAAAGTAAGCAGGCTCTTGCAAAGTAAGCAAAATCACACTATGACAAACTGTCAAGTTATTCAAGCCAAGAGTAAGTTAATTGTATTTTTAACATAATTAGAGAATTTATTTGTGTTTGTAATAAAGGTGTATAAATGTGATCTGTTTCAAGCGTTGTTAAATGTAAAATCTACTTTCATAACAAACATATGTCCTGAATTCAACGAATCTGGCTAATTTAAAAAAATAAAAACAGACATTTTAATAGAAATCAAGAAACTTTGCAACATTTTTATCCCATATAATACTCACACTTTTAAATTCTTTTCAGAATAAATAATAGAAAAAAACTGGAGTTTTTGAATTTTGAATTTTTGTATTATATTAACATAAATGTTTACCAAATAACAAATCATCTTTATTTCTTTAAAAAAATCTGTATATTTTATTTTTATTAATTCCTTCTTTTTATTTTCTTCCATAAACTATCCTCTTATGCATATCATCTGTACAAAATAATTTGAATGTTTCATATCTGCCAGGCGTCTCGCAATGGCTCACTATGTTCTATGAGTGGAAGCAGTTTTACTATTTTTTAATTAGTTTCTTTATCCAATATCCAATATTTGCTAATTCAACATTCTTTACAGCTTCTTGTTCCTTCTTATTTCTATTAATGATGATCCTGATTTTCCTATTAAATTTTTCTGGATGAAATCTTCCTGATGTCTCTCATTTCTCCCAAATTGTCCACGGTTTATTGGCTCGATCTACTTTCGAAGAAGCATTTTTATTAGTTAACATATGTTTGTATTGTTAACACGATTATAATTGTTTTTGGGAGTACTATTAATCACGATTCTTTTCCTAGTCATACTCTATAGCTGGCCTACTTCTATCATTAATTTATTTTAAGTCACCACCTCTTTCCTGTTTAACTTATCTCTAATGAAATTTGGAAGAAGCTCAAGCTAATGGCAAAGATATTAAAACAGCGATGAAAAACTATTTCGGCTGCATGGAGAGTTTGCTAAGGGAGAATAACCTTTCTGGTCTTACATTAGTTCCTTTAAGGCCTCGTCTTCTGTTCCTTTCTATGTCCACTGGAATAACATTTCCTCAAGGAATCCCCAGCCTTTCCCTTAAATGATTTTTTTTTCGCTTTTAGATCTGCTCTTCCCTCCTGCATTTCCTATCCTGACAATATACCAGAACTACACTCCATTGACGTTTCCTTGTTTAAAACAGATTTCATTGAAACCCACATCAAGTCTCTCAACTCCAAGCTTTGCCCCGATCCAGCTGAATTACCATATATCTTTGTAAAGTGTTGAGCGTCGTCTTTATCTATTCCTCTGGTTTTCTTGTTCAACGTCAGTTTTAGTGCGGGCATTTTTTATGCTCACTGGAAAAGAGCAAACAGCGTCCCTATTCTCAAGAGTACTAATCCCTCTACTGTACCCAATTATCGTCCAATATCGTTATTTTCCTGCTTTCCAAAATTATTTAAGTGCCTAGTACACCACCGGCTTTCAGTGCTTGTTAGCCCTATTTTGGCAAAAGAACAAAACGGATTTCTTAAAGGTCGTTTTATCTCTACGAAATTGATAAAGTTCACCAATCTCATTACAAAAGCATTGGATAATTACCTGCAAGTTGACGTAATCTTTACCAATTTTTCAAAGCTTGTTTGTTACAAATTGAGTATGTTTGGCATTGCCGGTCCTCTTTTATCGTGAATAAAGTCATATATATCTCCTAGTATATGTTGTGTTAATTACTGTGGTATATCTTCCACTTCATTTGATTCTTGCTTTGATATTCCGTTCTTGGCCGGCTTTTGTTCCTCTGGTTTATAAATGATCTTCCATCAGTAATCATTTCCCCCTTCCTATGATATGCAGATGATTTCAAAATATTTCGCACAGTTAGGTCTATATAGGATTATTAGCATCTGTAGGAATATTTGAATACTTTATATAATTGAAGTGCATCTAATTACCGCTGTCTTAATGTTGCCAAATGATGGCCACTTACGCTAAGTTCTCTCCATTAGCATTAAGCTATATGGTAAATGATGTTCTTCTCACTGTTGCGAATCCTGCTAAGGGTATTGATATTCCATTTGATTCTCTGCTTAGTTTTGATGCACACATTCTTAATGTTATCTCTAGCGCAACAACATTATTTGAGCTTATTTTTAGACATGTTCATAAATTCAATAGTATTTCTACTCATGTCTACCTTTTCTCCTCTCTTGTCCATCCTATCCATGAACACTCCTGCGTTGCTTGGTTTCCTCGATATTCATATCTCCTCAACTCATTAGAGAATGTTCAGCGTTAATTTACTCGTGTCTTGTTCTATAAGCTCAAACTCCCATATCAACCCTGTGTAGCTCGTTTAGCCTTCCTTTGCCTCCCAACCTTGTTGTAACGTCATATCTATCTGGATCGGTGTTTTTTACAACCATCAAATATTTTCTACTCTATCTTCTGTGCTAGCTTACTGTCTAGATGCACGCCCTTCTTGGGTAAATAATTGCTTTAGAGTTCCATTGGCTCGTACGAATATATATTTTCATTCAATCATTTTGCGAATGATAAGGAAGCATAACAAAGTAGAGCTTGGTCCCTTTTCTGGTTCATATTTTGTTTTCAAATTAAAATTGAGACTCCTAGATCTTATTTATAAATTTAATTCATTTTGATGTACTCGTTTCTTTGTTTATTATACATTTTTACTTTTGCTCTCTGTTAATAGTATCGTATCCTGTACTATTTTCTTCGTATTCTCATTATTTAACTTTATTTGTTCCATCTTGTAATTGTATTGTTTTTTACCTGTTAACAGGAATTTAATAAATAAATAAATAAATAAGACCAATAGTAACAATATTTACCCAAGCTTTCGGAGCTAAGTCTGGATCTGCGTTCAACAACATATCTTTATTCTCTATGGCATATTAAGTCAACGAGCCATTGAAATACATGTACTCATAAGCGAATGATAACTTCGACGAGCTAGTTTCACCAAACATGTTAACAAACGAATCGCTTCACTCCTAGTACGACGCTTGAGTTCCAATAATAATTTTCATCATCATCTTCTTCTTAGCACTACAGGTCCCTCGCGGGCCTTCACTTCCTGCAAATAGCCCCTCCAACTGTCTCGGTTTGTTGACCGCATCTTCCAATTTCGAAGTCCAAAAAGTGAGGAACTTACTTCATTGACCGCGTCAGACCAGCGTTTCCTCGGCTTCCCCACTGGCCTCCGGCTTTCAGTATTCTTCAGCATATTTCGTCTCTTTCATTGCCCGTTTTCAGTATTTTGCCGCTTAAATACACGAATTCGCTAACTTGATACTGTATTTGCCAAGTGTAATATTTTGTGTATTTGAGGTGTATTTCCTCGACTGCATCATGAGCTTTGTTTATTTTCTTTGATTTGTAGCCCTGCTAGTTTTGCTTCGCGCTCGAGTTTCAGGAAAAGTTCTTTGGCAGTTGTTAATGACCGTGACAAAATGTTGATGTCGTCCGCATAGGCTACTGCTTGGCTTGACTTGTATAGTAATGTACCTCGCGTATCAACAGGTAGCTTCCTTATGACGTACTCCAGACCCAAATTTAATAGCAATGGGACCAGTCCATTTCCCTGTTTTATTCCGATATTTGTGTGAAAGGCATCGGTGAGTTGGTTATTGATGCGGACTTGGAAGGTTGTCGACGTCTTTGTCATTTTGGTAAGATGGACTAATTTGGATGGGATGCCAAAGCAAAGCATTATTTGGTACAGTATATTACGATCAATACTGTCGTATGCTTGCTTGAAGTCAACAAAAATTTGATGTACGTCTATGTTGACCTCCCAGCATTTTTCAAGTACCTGCTTGACTGTGAACAATTGGTCTGTTGTTGATCTACCTGCCCTAAAATCACATTGATACTCTCCAATCATACTGTTGGCGTATGATCCGATTTGGTTTTCTAAGATTTTAGAAAATATTTTGTATGCCGTACAAAGTAGTGATATGCCTCTATAATTTTCGCACTGTAGCGTGTCACCTTTTTTGTGGATAGGGAATATAATTGATTGGCTCCACTCTTTTGGCATATGTTCTTGTTGCCAAATGTACTGGATGACTTTTCATCATGGCAAAGAGCGATTCAGACGCAGCATCTTCATGGAGCAAATGTACTACTTTGATTCGTTGCTTTTCGGTGAGCTCCATCCGATCGAACTCTTGAACAAAAATTTTAACCCAGACCCGCACATGCTGATTTCTACCTTGCTTTTTCAAAAATTTTGTGCAATTATGGATTATTGGTAATTTTACTAGCTCTGAGCGCAAAGACATCGATTGATACTCCAATGGAAATAAATAAACTTCTTTGTGATCGGCCAATTGAATTGTAGTTCTACTTGACTTGTAATCTATCGCTCCGTTGTTTGTTTTGCTAATACCCGTAGTTTCCATTTATAAGATGAAACTTTTCCTTGCTTTTTACTTTGAAATCATTTAGTCAAAGAGATAAAAACGAAATTTTATTACAATTAAATATACAATAAATACTCGTGTAATCGAATTTAATTTAAACTAACCTGAATCAAAACATAATGTTAACACTTTAAGTTAATATAATTATAATTCAATGAAATGAAATTAAGGTGTCAGGTCTTAAATTCTTCTCAAAAATAAATTATATCCACATCAGAATGAAAATGGTGTTTTAAAGATTTTTCAAAAATTAAAATGTAATCCAACCAGAAAAGAAAAGGTACACTCACGCAAATAAAAATGATGTACAGCTTAAGCGTTCATACGGCTTTCGTATATATATATATATATATATATATATATATATATATATATATATATATATATACGAGTATATATACATGAGTAGGGCCCGATAGTTTAAAAATGCTTACTACAATTTGCGGCCGGAATAATCATCCCACCTGACAGGCTGTGAGTGCCATAGTGGATAAGTTTGGGTCCAAAAGTTCACTATGTGTTGGAAGTACCAGAACCAAAAAGACGTCGCACAGCTCAGAGTGAAGGAAATATTGCAGCCATAAGTACATCCATACAAAATGACCCAAATCAGTTGATTCCACGTCATTCTTAAGAAGTGGACATCATTCAAACCACACTGTGGCATATTTTGTGTAAAGATCTTGGCCTATATGGTGAAAAGATCAAATTGACTCAAGAACTAAAATCGTTTGACCATTCCCAACTCCAAAACTTGTCCAAGTGGGCTCTGGCTAAGCATGAAAAATGGCTCAATGACTTTATTAATTAACCAAATATACATTATTGGTCAGCAACAAACTCACATGTGCTTCTTGAGATACCGTTGCATCTGCGGTTTTCGTGCCGGACGTGTGATTGGGCCGTATTTTTTCGTAGATGAAAACGACTGTCATGTTACTGTTAATGGTGAGCGCTATCGTGTTATGTTGGAAGATTATTAGTGGCCAGAATTTGATGAACTTGACATCAACGATCTGTGGTTTCAACAAAACGGTGCCACTAGCTACACAGCACCCCTTACAATCGATTTATTGAAAGGCAAAGTTGATCAACGTGTTATATGGAGAAATGGTCCGGTCGAATGGCCGCCTCGTTCATGCGATCTAACGACATTTGATTACTTTTTATGATGCTATATCAAGTCACTGGTCTATGCTAAGAAGCCAGCAATTTCAGACGACCTCAAAGACAACATCCACCGCATAATAGACAACGTTAGGGTCGAAATGTGTGCCAGAGTGGTGGGACATATGGTCCAAAGGATCGACCGCTGTAAACAGGCTCATGATGTCCATTTCATTCATAAAATATAATACTTGCGCTATATCCACAATAAATTTGAACTCAATATCTCAAATATTTCTGTGTTTTATTAGTAGATAAAACTATTATGTCCTTAATGGAAACCTCTTTATGATTCAAACCTTATCACCTACTAGAGTACTGCATCTGTTGCCGGAAAACTTAGTTCTAATATATCTAAACCATAAGGTTCAATCTGGGGTGTCAGCGAATCATTACTATTACCTCCTCATTTCATTCGTATTTCAGACAAAGAATTATATCCTTTATATCAGCACTTCATTGGGATAAAATGAGAGCATCCACTCTATGCAGATAAAAATATATTATGGACAACTGTATCAGATACATTCATTTTCAGATGTGTCGAAACACTCTCCAGCAACACACTTCAAGGCTTTAGTGTATATTTAATGTGCTCGTGTATTCATTCAATCAGGACATATCACGTCGTCACTTCATTATTATCAATGTTTTGTATGATGTCTGTATATACATGTTTTCATATGTATGTATACATCCGTTTATGTTTTCATTAGATTCGCACATATATTCTTATACGAAACAGGGTAAGTATCATCATATGCCGCCACTTCTAGCGAACAAATTTATCCCACGACAACGAACCTATCAAGCCTAATGAGATGATGTGTGCCATTGCCAGACTCCAGTGAATTGCTTGCACCTACATATGAAACTGCCATCCGTTGAAAATATCCTGGAAGCGTTGAAGGATCGCTAACAGAATAAAGTAGACAGCCAGCTAGACATCAGGTGATGTGACTTTTAACGGAAACAACACCGAGAAAATCTGCTTGATATGAAGATGAGAACGTTAAATTTGATTATTTATGAATGTCATTCATTCAATGAGGATGTCCTGGAGCAAGGTTGTAAGTAGATACGCCAGCAAGCAGAGAGTGAAAGTAATGCTAGATTGAAGAAATTATAGATAATGATTTCAAATGGTATTTTCGCTGAAATATCAAATAAAGAGAAATGTTTTCCTGGGAAATGTGGGTAAAGGTTGCAGATCTTCTTCAAGGTTGTAAGTGTTATATGGTAGTACATTATGCTAATAATAAATAATACAAATGAAAATAGCAAAAATTCTCGGAGGAGCGAAGTCGATCTTTTTAAACATTAAAGTTTAAACGTATTGCCATTAATAATTTAAATAATGACTTTAACGCTTTTTTCAAAAAATTTTTTGGTTATTTGAAAACTTTTAAGACCAAAATCTCGATAAAAACCCAGTATTACAAAATAATTTTTTTTAAAAACCCCTAAAAAGTGCGGGTGGTAAATTCGGGCAGCTCAATAGTAAGAAGATTCGGCTTTTGCAGCTGAACATAAAACAAACATTTTTGAGATAAAAGAAGCAAACTGATAAAATCACTGGTTGACTTCCCGTCTGCTAAAGAAGCATTAAATTCTGTGGAAGTTCTGCACTTCACACATACTTTGAAGACAGAAAATTATTGGCCATTTCTGTTGAAGGATGTAGAATGTGGAGCGAATACGGTTGATCTCATTGAAATACAACAAAAAGTCACACCAGATCTGTTGAATACATTTCAGTAAGAAACTTCACACCAAGGAGATCAATTATTGATTAGAAAATGTTTCCTTTTCATTGGACGTAAATATCAAACAACAGCAGTCCTGGTCACCTTAAAAAGATAACGTACTTGAACTTAAGGCTGGTGAGGGGAGAAGGAAAATGAGTCAAGTAGGCAGGAAAGCACCCCTACCAGAAGGACTCTGTAGCCATTCTAGGGTTCCAAACAATTTTGCTGATGACATGAATCAAGGACTTGAACTTCAAATCCATTGAACATACAAGAAATTGAATGATTGCGGGTTTCTCTCCTAGATACAGACCTGCCACCATGTTGTTCCACTTCCAATACATTTTCTGCATACTTGGTTTATATATATTCAAACAATACACTTTTTTGAAATTTTCATTTAAACCTGAAGAAACTTGCAGTGCCTATGTCGATTTATAGTCTAGGTCGATTTATAAATAATACTATTGACGAAAAGTTGAGTTGATTTCGGTATTTGCGTTATATAATACTATCATAAAAGTCAATGGCCAGGTTTTTTTCAGATTTTAACTGCTCAAAGGTGCTCAATCACAAGAAGGGTGAAAACGTGATTTTTTTGTGCATTTTGCCTCCCGTGGACTACAAAAAATGACTTTTACGCATCAGATCCTAAAAAAGTTTTGAGAGACCACCACTCCTGAACATTAGCTTATAAGCGTTAGCTTTGTAGCTTGAATAGTTTCTAAGGAAATTTACTGTGATGCATGGACTGATGGAAATACAGACAGATGGAAAGTCATAATGCAAAACTAGAAGATCTTAGTAAAATTCATTTTAAAGAAGTTAACCAGTGTTATAAGTGCTAAAGATTTGTCTTTTTGACTACGCACCATTGTAAATATAATCAAACAGTATCCACAGCTTCTACTTACCCTGTGCTGAATACTTTCCAAATTTTTCAAGAGGCCTGGCAGCTTTGCCGGAGAGCCACATGTTCGGATATATTGTTCATGGTACGGTTTCTGCAGGCAGCAGCTGTGATCACCCTTGCATTAAGCTATGTAGATTGATTGTCGCTAGAATGTTGCGTCATGATTTGCAAACTCGCTACCTATTGTTAAGCAACTGGTAATTGCTGTTTTACAGGTGAATGTACTATGCTCTACACTACTGATATGTCAAATTAAATATACTTAGACAGGAGCGTTTCTCAGGAACTGAAACTATAGATCAAAATATGGGAGGGGTTGAAAAATTCTATCCGAACATTTCTTTATATCGCACAACTATTCAAGGAAAGAAAAAGTGCTTTTGTTTTATTTCTTGTTATCTGTATATGGTTGTGCATAATGCTTGGCAGTTTTACAAACTCAATAAGGGAGAGGATGAACATCTTAAATTTCAAAAGAGTATTGCTAAAAGTTTGCTCAAAACGCATGGAAAGGGTGTAAATCGAAAAACAGAGTGCACATCCCACAATTTTTAAGAAACCACGCTTTGTTCACATTGGTCACATAATCTAGTATAATAACGAATAATTGCGATGTGCATTATGGTATGACAATGCTGTGTGCTTTTGCAAGAAATACAAAAGCTCAATACATCCTAAAAACTGCTTTGAGTTTTATCATACTGCTTTAAACTGAAATTTTGCATTAATAAGAAAACAATATTTGAAAATTGTGTTTTATGCTGGATTTACACGAATGACATTCTTGTCATTATTGACGTTATTATTTGTCATTATCGTGTACATGGTCCAATTTTTGGTCATAATTTTAGTCATTAAAAATGACGAGAAACGATTTTCATTAAAAGATATTATAATGGAAAAGAAATCAAGATATACTGTAATTTGGCTTTTATTAGATAATGATACAGTCAACATTATTTTTGTTTTTTTTCAGTCGGATTGAAATAAGGTGTTGAGCTGCAAGAGCGGACAAAACGGGTACGCATATGAGTGAAAATTTGAAGGCACTGCAATTTTTGACTAAAGTTTCAAGTAGACTACCGGGAGGAACATCAACAAATTTTGCAAGCTACTTAATAGTATTGTAAATAAATTTATACTGCCACGAAACATCTCCTTGATTTCTGGATTATTCTGCAAATCCGCCACAAATTTCCTTAGCTCTATTAGATCCATGACCTTCATTTTGAAAGGATTATAATGGGCACAGCATTTTCTTTTAGGTTTTTTATCTTCGCCAATCACCTTCTGTAATTGAACCGTCCGTCTGGACGCTCTTTCAATTTTGCTACGTTTTGACTGCGCAGGCAAAACGTTGTGCAAGACGTACCGTCTGGACTGGGCTTTATTGTAAAATTCATTTTCGGAGACATTTTAATAGGTTTTCTTAAAGGCGAAAACGAGCTGCCGCAATCCTAAAAACATCTACAACTACACGTTTGGCTCTAAACAATCTATAGCTATTTATGGGCTCCTGTGTTCCTGTGAAGTTAAACGGCTACATAATGAACGGTCTCAATGGGAATGCAAGTTAACTATTTCCAACGGGTTAAAAGTAAAAAATATATATTTTCTTAGGGCTGAGCCCAATGATCTTTATTTAATGGATGTACAATTATAACAGAATAAAATATTAAAAGGTGAAATTAACATCGAAATATGATTTTACTATTCTGCAAATTTTAGTTCTCATGGAGAATGTGGGAAAGTTCCCTGCCAGACATATCGTCAGCAATTTTTTTTGGACAGGTAAATGGTGTCAGATGATAACTCGCCCATCGTCAAGTTCGAGCGTCCTCGGTCGTCAGAAGAACTGGATATCGTTGAATCTAACACTTTTTGTTGAAGGCCGTTTCACAGGCATCGAAGGTGCTGCTGTTGGTAATTCTAGGGTATCGTTTATGGATGACTGTATTGGATTAGGAACTTGCTTCAGCGTAATGTTTGTAATGGCTGCCTTGTTGTTAAATTTCATGTAGGCTTGATACGCTATGTGGATTATTACGTAGGCTCCAATCAAAGTAAGTATCCCGTAGGTTGTCATTTGATGTATTCCTGATTCGCTGCGTATCAAATCGATTTCGCTTGTGTTGTTCAACTGCAAATCCTTCATCATTTCTAGCGAAAGTATTTCTTGAAAGGCACTGCCTTCTGGTGAAGGTTGAAGAATAGTGGGCAGGGCGTGTACTGTATTGATTTCGTTGTTGGTGAAGGTTCGCCCGTTTATGGAAATGCTGGTGTTGTGAATTTTGACAAAATAGGTTCCATTCAGTTTGTGAATCTGTTTCTTAAATTCGATTGAGCCTATGAATTGGTTTAACAGTATCGTACCAGAAGAAATTTCTTCGATGCTTGGTATATGCGCGTTGCTGGTTTTGTTGCAGGTGGCTGTGACACTCTTCATCAAATTAGGGAGGCAGGAGGTGTTGGTGATATCCACGATGTCATTCGTTTTGCAGATGCTTAAACTATTTACAATTTTACAGTCTTTAATTACGCCAAATATTCTACTATTGTTTCTTAATACTTTACTGAATTGTATGTCATTTATTACGTTATTCTTTTTTATTGCTTTTACAAGTAATGATTCGTATATGGTACTGGTTGTTAAGGGAATGTTGATAATGTACAATAGTGATGATAAATTGGTAATTATTTTAACATCTGAAAAATCAAGAGCCTCTACGATAGTGGAAAACGGGAGGAGTTCTCTGTCGAGGATTTCTGTTGCCAACTTTATTTCCGTTTTAGATAATATTATTGAATTTATGATACCCAATTTAGCCCAATGTACGGCATGGTTGATATTAGTTAGTTCTTCTTTGATCAAAGTTAATCTGAATTGTACGTCTAGTACAGTGTTAAAATTAGTTTGACTATTTTCTTTAAACAATTCATGGATTTCATTGCCTATTTTCGTGATATTATTGATTCTACTACTGTACATTTCATACTATTTGTACATTTTATTCTAGTATATTGTTAATTTTTGCCGTTATTGTGAGGAAATCTTCATGATCTGGATTACCTGCAATCCATTTCCATGTAGTTCCGATGAAATCAAGTGATCTTTTAATTCTCCTTGGCCTTAAGTTATTTATTAGATTTTGAATCTGCTGCAGTTCGAAGGATAGATGGGACGAAAAAGAATAATGTCTGACTTCTGAAATATTTAATATTGGTTCTTTTTTTTCTATGAGATGCTCATATTGTCCGATTTCGATAGCGTGGATGATTTTGAAATTCCCGTTCATAATTTTTGCGTTTCCCGTATGAAAGGTCACGATTTGAGAGCTCGAAAAGTCCAAAATCTCAATTTCGGCGTTGATAACGTAGGGCAAGATTCTGAAAGAGAAATTTTCAATTACGAATGTGACTTTTATGGACGATTTTATTGGATACGGTCAAAACTGTAGAGTTTCTATTTTCCTTAACTATTTCTTGTCTATAACGCGCAGTAAGTTTGGTCCCTTTTCTTTTGTTCTGTCGTACAAAGATTATTTGACCAACTTATACTGTTTTATGCTTTGTCTGGTTTTGTTATGATTTTTAAGGTCCGTTCCCTGTTTTTGTCGTAATCGTTCAATGTTAAATTGTCGTATTCGTTCAAGTTCGTCTGGACTGATCCTTGGTATTCGACCAAAGTGTAGTTCTATGGGTTCTCTGCCGGTAGTTGAATGTACACAGACATTATATTCGTGTACAGCGTGTTGTAAAAGGTTCTCAAATGCTCTTGGCGGTCCATCTTTCTTCGAACATCTCATCAGTTCTGTAAGTGTGCTGTGCCAACGCTCGGCTTGTTCGTTAACCTCATACTTGTATGGAGGGGTTTTAAAGACCTTGATATACAGGTCATCTTCCATTAATGAAGTTATAGAGGCTGACCGCAAGGAGCTTTCGTTGTCAATAACGACAACTTCTGGTATACAGAAGAAGAAAAGCAGATCCGTAAGTGGCCCTTTAATGTCCTCTATAGATTTTGAGGCAATGATCTCGACTTGACCGAGCTTAGAGAATTTGTCGATAGCAGTTAGGACCCGGTGTTTTTCAGTACTAAATAGATCAATGTGAATAGTACGACCAGGGTACGTCGGGATAGGAGTAGCGTTTAGCTGTGGTTTGTTGGGATGTCGGTCATACTTATTCTCTTTACAGACGCTGCATCGCTTGACTATATTCCTAATTTTAGCTGACATTTTTGGAAAGTAAAAGTTTTCTATTAACTGTAGGCGATTTTCATCAGCGTTTCGGTGGGCCGTTTTGTGTGTTTGGAGAATTTTTTCTTCTTGTTCCAAGTCACTTGGGATGTCTTCGACGAATTTCTGCGTGTAACGAATACGATAACTGCTGAAATGTTCGGGGTAAATTTCCTGTATTTGACCCATAATTTTTTCGGATGTTAGGAGGCCGTTAATCGTGTGGGGATTTAAATATCTCTTGAAAATATTGATTATATCATTATATGTGTATTGAGGCTTAATAATCGTGTGTCTACTGTAATTTTGACAGGGATTTTGAAGCTGATAGCTGTCGTTTTGCAAGGTCGGGAGAGAGAGTCCGCCACTACGTTAGCCTTACCTGGCTTATAAATAAGCTCATGATTATATTCTTCCAAACTAGATTTCCACCTTTTCATTTTAGTATTGGTGTTTTTGTTGCTGAGAGCATATGTAAGCGGTTGGTGGTCGGTATATATTTTCACTTTGCGTGAGCCGTAGAGGTAGCTCCGCAACGAATCAAGTGCCCAGATGATGGCGAGCATCTCTTTTTCGTTGGTAGCAAAATTCTCCTCTGTTTTGCTCAACGTTCTTGAAAGAAAAGCAATTGGTTTATTTTCCTGTGAAAGAACTGCACCAATTGCGTAGTTTGATGCGTCTGTTGTAAGCTCAAACTCTTTCTAAAAATTGGGATGAGTGAGAACCACCACGTGAAATGCATCGATGACTTTTGAATCGAGATGTATGGTTTTATTCTTTGATTGATTTTTGGACACTCGTCCATCCTCCCCCCTTAAGAGGGATGTCAGGGGCTTCGCGATCTTTGCGTAATCTTTTATAAATCTGCGATAGTAGCCTGACATTCCCAGGAACGATCTTAAGTCCCTTAAGGTTTTAGGTATTGGCATTTCCACTATAGCCTTTACCTTCTAAGGGTTTGTCTTAATGCCATCTCTGCTAACCACAAATCCGAGGAACTCAATTTCTCGCTTGAAAAACTCGCATTTGTCTAGCTGGATTTTCATGTTAGACAATTCCAAAGTCTTAAGGACTCTCTTCAGATTTTCGAAATGCTTCGTTTCATCTTTGCCGAAAATGATAATATCATCGATGTACACATAACAGCGTATACCGATGTGTTCTCTCAGTATATCGTCGAGAGTTCGTTGAAAGATTGAAGGGGCGTTCTTCAGTCCAAATGGAAGGCGAGTTAATTCAAATTTACCGTTATTGATGGAAAATGCGGTCTTAGGGATATCTTTTTCTCTGACTGGTATTTGGTGGAAACCACTCTTGAGATCAACGATAGAGAAATACATGTTCATTCCCAAATTTGCTAGGAATGGGGGTATGATCTAGGGTATATTGGATCTTCACTGGTTGTTCGTATCTCTCCCTTTACGGTACTTGTATAGGTTAATTTTTCGTCAGGCTCGGATAATAGCCTGGAGCAGCTTCTCAAGATAACTTTCAGTTTGTTTATTTGGTCCTGGCTCATGTGGGTAGTTCTGAGGTTGATATTGTTAACCGTTTGTGAATTATGCTCCTTTGAAGGGACGTGTATATTTGGAATCATGGTCATATAGTTCTCGTTTGTGTGGATGATGGCCTTAAGCTGTTTGAGGGTATCGTTACCCACAATTCCGTCAAAAGAAATCACGCTTGGAAGTATAAAGAATTGAATACTTGGTGTCTGTGGACCAAATATATTTACGAAAACATGATGAGTAATTTTTATGTGTCCTCCGACAGAATTTGCGTAGAAGGGTTTCTTGTTTGGAATGAGATAACGAACGTGCCTAGGCTGTTTGTAATTTTTGTTGGATCCAGTGTCCACCAAAAATTTAAGGAGCTGTCCACTTCTGGTAAAATACTCGAAGTAAGGAAGTGAAGAGCTTCTCATGCTAAAAAATAAATATCTTCAAGTTCTTCTGTAGGCTGCAGGGTCGGTTCGTCGTTTTCGTCTATGCAGTCTGTCAACGTTTGATCGTGATTGGAATCTTCCTGTTCTAGGTCCTGCTGATATTGTTCTTCCACTACGTTATCTATTTCCTCTGGTTCAGTGTAATAGACTCGTTGAACCTTGTTGTTGTGTTGAAATCTTTGGGATGCCTGGAATGGGCGTTTTGTTGGAAAATTTCGGTTCTGGGACCTGTTTGCATAACTCACATTATGACTCCTTATTGTTTGGTCGACGTCCATGGGGATGGGTCCTCTCGGCGGTCGCCGAGGTGGGAAATAAAAGACGTTCTCGCGCTGGGGTTGCTGGTGATTCTGTGCAGCAAATCTGGATTACTGGGGCAATTGCGGATTATGCAAAAGCTCTGGGTGAAAATTGCGTCGAGGAGCTGGAACCGGCATATGTTTTGGAGGAGTAGGCATAGTTCAGCGAGAAGTTACTGAAGATGGATTACTATGGAAAATTTTCCTTGAATTGAAGGTGGAATTGTTTGCGTTTTGGGCTCGATAGTCCATATTCTGCAACTTCAAACATAAATTTAAGGCCTGAGGCAAATCAGCTGGCTCGCGAATGCTTAACAATCGCGGCAAATCACCTCTTAATCCTCGAACGAAGGTATCGAGTGCTTTGCCTCGATAGGACTGCGTCATGATATTCATGGCGTCCTGGCTAATTTCTAATGATCCCAATTTGTTCAGAATCAAGGACAGATGGCTATAAACCTCTTGACAAAATTGAGGAATAGAATTGTTTCCTTGCACCAAGGTAGTCATCTGATATTCCAAGGTGCCTAGGTCGCGTTTGTCTGCATAATGCAGAGTTAGGCACCTTGAAATTTTAGTCCAGTTTAAAGGAGTATTGTATGACTCCAAAGCTATGTCCGCGTAACCAACAATTTTGTTTCGGATGACGGAAAGGATTCCGTAATATTTTGGAGTCCCCTTGAGGTGGTCATAAATGTGTAATATCCTAACTCTCCTGGCTCTCCAGAGAATGTTCTTAGGCTCTTGACTACGTCAGGAATTTTGTATATGTCTGATATATCGGTGTTTCCACCGATATTTATTGGAACATCGACCTCATTGTTGATATCGGAAGCTGGGTTCAAAAGAGAAGATATTATTTCTCTTGCCTGGGTTGCAAAGGACTCCTTTAGTATTCGGTCAATGATTGGTCGAAGGTCATTTCGGATGCGCTTGCTGGTAAAGTACCCGTCGTGTGACTGCTACCAGGGAGATCTAAATTGGCCATAGCGTCGCTAAGGGATTCGATGTTTAACCTAGGAGGGTGAATCACATTGTTAGGATTGTCCGTTTCCACAAAAGATCACTTGTTTCAGTTACTTATGTATAATTTTGCTTAAAGGACCTTCAGTCCCTTCAATATGATGTATTCGCTTGGTACCAAGGAACAATAATATGAAAGACACATAAACCAATATTCAAAAATTGCATAGAGAATTTGGCTCGACCCTTAATTTGAGTCCAGTACCTGAAAAGCCTGAAACCTGAAATTGACTCCAATCGGGTCTGCTATCTGAAAAAAAAAATTGCTAGCAAGTTAACAAAAGCTGAATCCGTTGTATAGAGTGAAAAACCCGAGAGTTATCTTAAAAATGTGATTCACTATGGTGTGCGAAGTTCGGAAACAATCACTAAAAAATTAAGACAACCTTTCTTCACAATTAGCAACAGAAATCGAAAAACCCTTTACGATTAAGACGAATTAAAAAAAATGGAGCACTCTTGAGATTTCTTGCGAAAAATGAGATGTTTCACAATGTTTTCCGATTTATTTGAAAATTCTCAATTTTTAACTTCCGTCTAATTTCTTGGTAAATTTCGTTGGTATTTGTTCACAAAAATATAAATTATGATATTTGGATTTCTCCACACTGAGATATTTATCTAAAGAAAGAAACAACCTTCGAAAATTTTCACTTGTAAAAGACAATTTACAATTTAACACATATATTTTTCATAGATTCCTGAAAACTGTTAATAGGTTCCGCAAATAAAATTTCGATTAATAATTATATACTTGTATATTATTTTTTCAAAGGCCTTTTCAAAAACGTTCAATAGTATCCCAATAATGAATTTAAAAATCCACTAAACTAAATATTTTTCTTTTCTTCATTCACAAAACTAAGTTTAAATATTTTTTTCTTTTCTTCATTCACTTTTGATTTAAAACTTCACAAAATTAAATATTTTTCCTTTTTCACTTCTTTAAATGGAATATTCATAATTTGGCGTAATTTTACATAAATTCTTAAATTACTTACATTAGAGTCAATAAAATCATTTTTCCCACGTTGAAAAAGTTGCGAGTTACAATTGTTCCTAGATCCTTGTTCCTAGGGTCTCAGCTGGACCTCTTCGGTGACTTGGCTTGTTCCTTTTTGTCCTTTTTTATTTTTGGGGCTACTAAGGAGCCAGGTAATGCACACACACGCGTTCTTCCGAATTTGCGTAATTTCGGGATGCTCGATACCGCGTTTACCTTATTGTTTGATAAGGCGTAAACTTTTCGATTCGTCGCGAAGGAAAATCGATAGAAGTATTGGTTAACTTATTAATTTCCTTTCTATGAAAACGCGAGGAAGAGGTCCCTGCTCGGGCGCCAGTTAACTATTTCCAACAGGTTAAAGTAAAAAATATATATTTTCTTAGGGCTGAGCCCAATGATCTTTATTTAATGGATGTACAATTATAACAGAATAAAATATTAAAAGGTGAAATTAACATCGAAATATGATTTTACTATTCTGCAAATTTTAGTTCTCATGGAGAATGTGGGAAAGTGCCCTGCCAGACATATCGTCAGCACTTTTCTTTGGACAGGTAAATGGTGTCAGGTGATAACTTGCATCATCCGCAACCATGACATATGGAACTGGAATAATTCTTCCAGGTAGAAGTTTAGGCGGCGGTAAATTTAGTTGTTTTTCAATGCATTTGATAGTGTGTAGCCAGTATATGCTCTTCCATTTGAGTGTAGTGAAATTGTACAGGCCGTCTGGAAAGTGCCTTAAGAACTATACTTTTCTTCTTTTTGCAATTAAAATACTCGCTTCCACAGTTCGCTGGAGCAATAATGTCCACGTGTTTTCCGTCAATTGCTCCAAAACAATTTGGGTAATTCCACTGTTCTTTGCAAATTTTTAGCCTGGTTCCACTTCTCTTCCATTTTTGTTATCTAGAACAAAAAGAAACTAAGTTGAAATAACAAAGTTTCCATTTATATTTCAGATCAATAAAACTGGAATTCATGATGCCTTTGATGAGACAGTGGTATCACAATCAACATCGTACAGTTTGGGTGCCTTATACGTTTCAAAATTTTTTGGAAACTTTAATGTGGATGCAAATGAAAACGAAACAATTTCAGCTCCAACGCCAAAGAAGGAAATACGCATACAATCACGACCACTCACTCCTGCACAAAAGTTTCAGAGAACCGCTGTCCTTAAACAAATTTCAGGCTTCCTCAAAAGCCAGCAACAAATTTCACTAAAAGATAGATGGAAAAAATGTTTTCTGAGTGTAGTTGTTTTACGAATTAGATAGAAAAAAATATGACAATGCTCACTTAATTTTTCTTCTCATTGTATACGCATTGCGTTTTTTATGTCGCCTTTTTATAATTTTTTATAGCTTGAAATAGCAGTTGATCAAAGTTTGCATGGAATTTCAACCATCGCAGAAGATGTACGAGGACGTTGACATATCATCAATTCAGATCCAGGTTGTGGAACAAGATCTGTTTAAGTCAAAGCCAGATGAGATAACTGCACAACAATCATCATGTATGGAAAATGATGCATCTCGAGATGGCGAAGATGAAAGCTTATTCAATTAAATTTTCAGTTTTCATTATATCATATATATTGTTACATGTACAAATAATTCTGCGAGCTACTGTCGCAATTGTTTTCACAACAATGAAGAACACGAATTCACTCGAAACCACGAGAACCCAACAAGCATGATCAACATCTGCAAGTGACGTCACTCCATTCATGAATTTGCTCGAATCTACCAGGTACCCCTCGGTAGAACATTCGCCAATAAACGAGAAATGGGTGAATAGGTAGAGACCCTATATAAAGGCGAGCTGAATGAATGGGGGGGATCATCATTCATTTGACCGCGATAAGAACTGCGATTGTGTATGGGATGCAATATTATTCGAGTAGTAGAAAAGTGATTTTCGTAATAGTGAAGTGATTTAGAAGACAATTGCGATAAGAAATTTATGGACAAGTGTTAGAATTTTAATAGTGAAAATTAAAATTAGTGAAAAGTGTTAACTGATTTTTGTGCATTTTATTTAATTAAATAAACTCTTTTAACTTAAATTAAAAGACATTGCGTTTTCACTTTCCCGGAACATTAAAATTATTGGCCGCGAACCAATAACACGCGACAGTGGTGTCAAGAAGTGCGAAAGAAAAATTTTGAAAGTGAAAATTTGAACATTTTTATAGTGCACAATAGTAAAATTTAAAAAAAAAAACATTAAAAATGCCACGAAGCTTAAACTTAAAAATTAATGAATTGACCATATCGGAGCTCAAGGAGGAGTTGGAACAGCGGAATCTGGCCACACAAGGTACAAAGGCCATACTGATTGCACGCTTGCGTGACGCGATCGAGTCGGAGGCCTGAACCTGGATTCGGGTGAGCTCTCAGATGCGGAAAAAGGCGCAGAAGGTGGAGAAGTAGACACACCAAAACCAAAGGAACCAGAAAATGCGCTGATGCAAATGTTGATGCTGATGCAGCAAGAGCAGCGACAACAGTCATCCAACTTAACGACGAAGCTAGATGAACAATCAGTGAAGCTGGACCAACAAGCGATCGTAATCAAGGAAGTGCAAAAACAGTCAACCGAAATAAAAGTGGAGCTCGGTAGCCTGAACAATCAAATTAAATGCGTCGAGGAAAAGGTTTACCAGGTCGAGGAGAAGGTCAGCCAGGTTGAGGAGAAAATTAACTATGAGATCAGCCAGGTCGAAGAGAGAATGAACGATGAGATGGAAAAAGTGAAAAAAGAATTGGAAGCAGCAAAGGCAGTAGTAACCGCCCCATTAGCCCCGCTTGTAACCGCAGCGCAAAGCACATCCAGAAATGTGCCAGCACCAATATTCGATGGGCAAACGGTCTGGAGTATTTACAAGACTCAGTTTGAAGCTGCCGCAAGGGCAAATCACTGGAACGAGCAGGAACGAGCAACTGCACTGATTCTTGCTCTAAGAGGCCCAGCTGCCGAGCTTTTGCAGACGATCCCCGATGAATTGCACTCAAACCCGAATGCTATAATGAATGCGCTCGACATGCGTTATGGAGACGATCATCTAAAGCAGATTTATCGGTCACAGCTAAGGAATCGGATGCAGAAGTCTGGCGAAACCTTGCAGCAGCTAGCACAAGACATTGAGCGACTGGCACTCTTGGCTTACCCAGCGTATGACCCAGAACATCGAGATGACGTAGCAGCAGAAGCATTCATCAGCGCCTTAAAGGACAAGGAATTGCAACAAGCCGTGCGGTTAGCTGAAAAGCAAACAGTCAAGGATGCATTGGCTTATAGTTTAAATTTTGAGACAGCCAAAAATGTGACCCGTACCACTGCCCGGGCTCGCGAGGTAGTGGCAGATAATTGCAGGTGTGAGCGCGTGGGAATTGAGCGAGAGCTGCAGGTGAATGGTGCGCCTAGATGCTGGAATTGCGGGGAAAAAGGGCACCTGCAAAGAGACTGCAAGAAGGGAAGAAGACCGAGCTATTGTCCAGGGTGGCGGAGATCCAGACCGTGTCAGGAGCCTAGAATGGAGGCCCATCAAACTGCAAGAGCCAACTTCGTGGGGCGAACGTTGGCTAGGAGTATCGACATCCCCAGCACCGTGCCAAGGCAACATCGTGGAGAAGCAGACTTATGCCTTCCTGGTCAAGTTGATGAAGAACAATGCACCCTAACAAACGACACTGGTGCAACCCGATCGACGATCCGACCAGACCTAGTGAGGCCCCAACTGCTTCACAAGGGCAGAGTTCATGGAATTGCTGACGCCCTATCTCGTCATCCATGTCCAGCTAACTGCAAACATTGCAGACGGATTGAGGAAAAGGAGCCGCCCGTTGATCTGCGAGTGATAACGGCCGAATTCGATGAAGGTTGGTCATCGGAGGAGATTCGAAATGCCAAGTTAGCCGATGAAGACATCGGACCATTGCTCGTATGTAAGGAGACGACTGGGCGACCTGAGTGGAAAGACGTTTCAATGCATGGCACAACCCTGAAAAGCTATTGGGCACAATGGAACTCCCTTCAGGTGGAGGGTGGCGTACTCAAGCGGAAATGGGAAACGGCGGATGGTAGCTCCTATAGGATGCAAACTATACTTCCCAAAAGCCGAATCCACGATGTGGTTAAGGAAATGCATGAAGGATCCTCGGGAGGCCACTTTGGTGTTAACAAGACCTTAGCGAAATTGCGGGAACGGTTCTACTGGCTCCACGCTCGAGAAGACGTAGAGGACTGGTGTCGCAGATGCACAATTTGCGCTTCCGTCAAAGGTCCAAAACGACGACTGAGAGGACAAATGCAAACCTATAACGTGGGGGTACCGTTTCAAAGGATTGCTGTTGACATCGCAGGAGCCTTTCCTGAATCTGAATGGGGAAATCGATACACGCTCGTTGTAGCCGATTATTTCAGCAAGTGGCCCGAGGTCTATCCCATTCCCAACCAGGAAGCAACTACTGTAGCCGAACAGCTAGTGTTAAATTGGGTCAGTAGATACGGTGTGCCTTGCGAACTACATTCGGATCAAGGCCGAAACTTTGAGTCACTACTTTTTGGCGAAATGTGCGAGCTGCTCGGAATACAGAAAACGAGGACAACACCGCTGCATCCCCAATCCGATGGAATGGTCGAACGTTTCAACGGCACGCTCAATAAACACCTTGCCAAGATGGTTGACGAGAACCAAAGGGACTGGGACCGACATATCCCACTATTTTTGATGGCGTACAGAGCTGCCGAACATGCATCGACGGGCCAAGCCCCAGCCAAAGTCATTTTTGGAAAGACTATTCGTCTGCCAGCTGATATAAAGTTTGGAACACCCCCCGAGAAACCCCAAACGATCTCGGAGTACGCAAGTGATCTAAGACAACGGTTGAACCAGATACATCGGACAGTGCGAAAACACCTCGAATCGGCTACTGACCGCATGAAGACCAGGTATGATCTAAAGGCTAATTCTACTGGCTTCCAGCAAGATGACTTGGTGTGGCTATATAACCCGCAACGGCGAAAGGGTAGGTCTCCAAAGTTGCAACATAACTGGGAGGGACCATACCGAGTCACAAAGCGAATCAACGACGTCGTATATCGCATACAGGAACACCGTAAACCGAGAGCCAAAAGAAAATCGTGCATCTAGACCATCTTGCTCCATATTACATCCAGGGAGAATTGACTACAACTGGCGACACATCTTTTCGGGGCGAAAAGAACTGAGGTGGGGGCAGTGTTACATGTACAAATAATTCTGCGAGCTACTGTCGCAATTGTTTTCACAACAATGAAGAACACGAATTCACTCGAAACCACGAGAACCCAACAAGCATGATCAACATCTGCAAGTGACGTCACTCCATTCATGAATTTGCTCGAATCTACCAGGTACCTCTCGGTAGAACATTCGCCAATAAACGAGAAATGGGTGAATAGGTAGAGACCCTATATAAAGGCGAGCTGAATGAATGGGGGGGATCATCATTCATTCGACCGCGATAAGAACTGCGATTGTGTGTGGGATGCGATATTATTCGAGTAGTAGAAAAGTGATTTTCGTAATAGTGAAGTGATTTAGAAGACAATTGCGATAAGAAATTTATGGACAAGTGTTAGAATTTTAATAGTGAAAATTAAAATTAGTGAAAAGTGTTAACTGATTTTTGTGCATTTTATTTAATTAAATAAACTCTTTTAACTTAAATTAAAAGACATTGCGTTTTCACTTTCCCGGAACATTAAAATTATTGGCCGCGAACCAATAACACGCGACAATATGTATATAAATACAAATATATAAATGCATAAAAATATTTATAAATTCTGATTTGGCTCAGCTTTAAAAACTCCTCCTTCAATGCAGAGTATATTGTAAGCTTCAGGCACAATATTGCAAATAGACAATTTTAATTGTTTGAATAAAAACATCAAGCTGCTGAATTTGTCGCCGGTCGCCAGAAATCTAAGTAGGATTGCAAGACGTTCTCTGGCAGATATTGATTCACAGATGTTTGTATTTTGTTTCTTTTTCAATTGTACCGTTCTTTCAAGCGGGTAATCAAAATCTTTTGCAGACATTCCTAAGAAATTTTTAAATAATTCTGGATCATTTTGCTGAAGCTAAACTGGTAGTGTCTCCTAGAAAGCGGTTTTTCTAAGAACATTGTGCGGATCCATTGAGATCTTTGCTTCTTTGTGCGTTTAGCATTTGCAGCATGCCAGGATTCTTCTTCTTCCTCCTCTTCAGTCATCAGCACAGCAGCAAAACAAGCCACAGCTAATGTTTTGGCCTCCCCCATAATCAAATTTAGTTTCCGTTTAGTATGAAAAGGACGTAGCACCAGTAAACAACACAAGTTCTATTATGTCATCACCATATTGTCATTTTGTGTCAGTATTTAATTATTCATTATCTGTCATTCATGAAAATTCATATTTGGGTGTAATTGTCATAACTAGAATGACAACTCGTCATCAAATAACTCAGATTAATAAGAACTGGATGGGCTAAGCCCATATCAAATGCATAGGAGGGCATGCGACCGGTTTCTGCTCTTTTCCAAGGGATCTGTCTGTCATTTCCTCTCTGTCTGCCTCTTGCCGCTCACTTTCTTGTTCCAGAAGCTCACTGGATTGGATCTGTCAGTCAAGTCGACTGACGCAAATTGGACGGTAAATTGGCCAAATAGCAAGTTTCGTTGCCAATTTTATGCGATATTAAAACTATGGAAGGTGTTCGGGATCTGGATTCGTTCTAAGTATTTAAACATTCTATTGTGCTTTGTGATTTAAATAATTTTAACGAGTGATACTGTGTAATTGATTTAGAATTTCAAAATGAAATGTGCAGTTCCTGCGTGTCATAATAATAGTTGAAAAGGATCTGTAGGTGCTTCCTTTAATAGATAAGTTGTTAATATGCTAATGTTTGGCATATGCTCCTCATACCGCTGAATGTTTTTTTCAATAGAAAACAAATTTTCAGTATCATATGAAAATTGGTTTACATTGAGCAGCAACCATGTTTGCTTGTGCAATTTGGCGTTCTATTTATTTATGAATTTGTATTTAACAGAAAAAATCCAATTACAAAATAGGCTAAATAAAAGCACAGACCTGTGTTATGCTATGGGAAACATGGAAAACTGGACCCTAACCCAAGCATCTGCAAATATATGGAACACCTTGGAGTGACGAGTCCTGAGGCGAATAATCGGAGCGAAGCTAGACGGGGACCAATGGTGAATTCGATACAACCATATGCTGTATGAAATTTTTGACGAACCGGAGGTCTCAAGGATTGTAAGACTGTGGAAGCTGCAATGGGCTGGACACATAAATCGTACGGGTGAACAACGCATACCCAAAAAAGTATTCGTTGGGAAAAATGAAGGCCGGTGGCCAGTGGAGAAACCGAAGAAACGCTGCTCTGACTCGGCCGACGAGGACAGTTCATCGTTGCTCGGATTTTGAAATTGGAGGATGCGGTAAACGGACCGAGGTAGTTGGAGGCGCTGTTTGCAGGGAGCGAAAGCCCGAGAGGAGCTGTAGTGCTAAGAAGAAGAAGAAGAAGAGCACAGCAAAATAAATTAAGTAGTAGCACAGTAAGGAGAGAAAAAAAAAAGACATGCAAATAGCAAGATAAAACTAATAAAAAGTGCAAAAACGAGGAGAACATAAATAAGAAAAGTTCCTAAGAGTTGAGAAGAAAACAGTTGACATATCTTTTATAAACTAAATACGATAGGGAGAAGGGCCCAAGCTGAAGGTCATCATGGTTACGAGGTAGTCTGATCATGGGTGAGTGAAAATACAGCAAACTACGTATGAATTGAACATCAAAGATATTCGACGATCTTGCAGAACGCATAACGTGCCTCACTGGAACCTGAGACTAGCCGAGTATCGAGCAAACCACGGCAAAGCCTGTAAAGGTAACATTCATCAAGGTAGAGTCGATGCTTTTCCAGCGAAAGAATATTGGAGACAGATAACCGTGATTCATAAAGAAATGTAGGGAATCTGGAACTTCAAGAAGACCATTTGGGTAAATATTTTTTATACAGCCTCTAGCGTGAATTTGAAACCAAACTAGCGAACAGTACTCAAGGATGGGGTGAACTAAAATAGAATATAATTTAACACACGGCAAAGGATTGGAAAAAATATAGAAATTTCTTAAGATCAAACCAGAAATGCGAGAGGCTTTAGAAGTAATTTCAGAAATATGAACGTTGATCTTCAAGTTAGAGTCAAAAGTGACACCTAAGTCCCCGAAGTATGTCACCGTACATGGGTACGAACTATTTAACGAAAATTGAAAGCTTATAGGGCCAGGGTTATTAGGAAATGGAAGATGTATACACTTAGAAAGATTTAGTGTAAGGTGGTTATAAGAACTTCAAAATAAAATGGCATTCAAATCTTCTTGTAGCAAGGCGCAGTCATCGATTCACGACATTAATTTGAAAACTTTGACCTCATCTGCATAAAGAAGGCAGGAGGAGTTGATGACAATGGATGGTAAGTCATTTATAAACAGAGTGAAAAATAGTGGGCCAAGAATGGATCTTTGAGGAACACCTGAAGACGGTTGGAAGGAGGTAGAAAAACAGCCTTGAAAAGATACCTGACTGACACGATTGGATAAGTAAGAGAATAACCAGTGGAGCAAATAATCAGGAATGTTAAGAAATTTAATTTCATTTAATTGATTGTGATTTACTGAGTCGAAGACCTTAGAGAAATCCAAATACAACGTTTCGACTTGTAAACAGTCCTCCATGGCTTCTGAAGCAACGGTCATGAATCCTCACAAATTCGTTAAGATTGATCTCCCTTTGATAAAACCATGTAGTTCAGGAACGAACAAATCATAAGTAAGTGAATTTGATGTTTCTTGCTTAAGTACTTTCCGAGAAAAACTGCTGTGACACACGGACGGATGGATGGACGGACAGACAGGTCGTGATTTAGTAGCGTTTTGTAAAATTATTTTACAAAACCCTAAAAAGTTGACTGAATTTCAATTTTTCAGATAATTTTTGCCCTTTCACGCCACCTCCGTGATTATTTCCAGACTTTTCAGATCGAAGGTGTCCAATGGGGATGGCTGTTTTCCACGCACAACATTTTGGTACATTTTGTCTCCCACTAGACTCCCTAAAGTATAAGTAAATTTTTAATGGCTACTTCGTTATTGGGGGGGGGGTTCCCCTTAAAAAATTTAAATTTTTGGTAAGGCTTACACTTTTGAGAGACCATTACTTTTGACCTTTTCACAAAGTTTGTGCATGTTAGCTTCTATAGTTTCTGAGAAAACTTGCTGTGATGCTTCGATATGCAGATAGACGAACAGGCTTGTCGCGAAACAAGTAGATCTTGCGAAAAATTTATTTAAAAAGACCTAAAAACAAACGCTCGTTTCTAATTCTGCTAGATGGTTCTCCAATCCCTTCATTTAACGAAGTGTTCGTCTTCTTTCGATTTAATATTGAATTTTGAATGTGGTAGATATGCACTTCATGTGAAACCACTTGAGTCCTATCATCGCTCATTGCCGCGTAGCTTCCCTCCACAGATTTATTAAATTTTTCGTATTTGTCTTTAGCTAGTTTTATAGCCATTTATTTTTCATTTTCCTAATTTATTATTTAAATTAATCCAACGGTTAACAAAACTCTTCTGGCAGGAGGGCTCTTCTACGATTTCAACTTGATCTGTTTGTTGGTGTAAGCGTAAAATCACTCAAAAATTCTATGGACAGATAACAAAAAAATTTGTGGAATAATTTCACACGGAACATCAAAGAAGAAACACTTTATCTAAACAATTGATTTTGAATAGTGTTACTGTCAAATTCAAGGCTTCTAGGAAACTTTTCCGAGAAATACACTTACTCCTTACCGAAGAACTGCTTCCACAAGCATGCTCATACTCTTTTTCTATTGATTAAATTTATCCTCCTTGCCATCTTTTGTATCTATTAAAATTCACAGAAACGAGAAACCTTCAATTAGCATAAATACGAATTTTCAAATTATGTGCTATGCTTTCACTTAATTAAAGATTTCTTCACGTTGCTGCTTGTGTCGTCGACGCCATTAAATCCACTAACCACTGAAATCATGTACGAAATGCTAACAATGGCTAAGATATTCGAGAACAATAAGAGCGTCTGACACAAAATCGACTGTGCAGACGTTTCCCTATTCATTGAAGGAATCTCTTACTCGAACCAACTCAATGTATCCGCGTCTGTCGTAAATTTTCTATTTCAAGAAAGAGGAATAAGTATGCCCTCAGGATTGAGAAATTATCGGAAATCTTAATTATCGTCAGGGATTTAAGTTGAGTATAAGATAAGAGCTTTAAAGGTTGTGTCTGTCTTTGTTCACTGAACGATAATTAAAAAGTTTAGCATCGTCAGAGTATAAAAGGCGATCAAGGACACTCTATTGGGATGATATTTTGGCGAATGACTTTTGATAGGATATAGCTTTTATAGTGCACTGTTTAGATGAGGTCATTAGATGCTTATGATGGCTTTTTGCAACTTGTTCACTTGAGTCGGTGGGGGAATGAGCAGTGAGAAAAGTAATTTGGATATTATTCCACGAGTTTCAATTTTAAATGTGTTTTTGAATTTTGTTAATAACGTCTTTTATTAGCGGACAGGAAAGTATGATCAAAACATGGATGATAATGAGTCAAACGAAGATTGATTGGGTAGTTATGGAAGATTTGACTAATTAGTTGCCTCAATATGACCAAGCGAGGAAGTCAATAAATGACTATTATTTAATTTTAATTTCTGAGATTTAACTTCAAACGATTAGTCTAGAATGTGCTTTGATAATAGTCTTGCAGGACCCATCTAAGACAATAAGTACTAATACAGTAGATATAAAAAAACCAAGCTCGATCTCAACAGTCACCCATGTATGGTAGAGAAATAAAGCATACCTGCAATTTTAAATTTTGATGAGAAAAAAAGCACACAGTTTATATAACACAGCCAAGAAAATACTTTATATTACTTTTACCAATGAAATGGAGAGACTTGTTAATAAATTCAATAAATAGTTCAAAGAAAAAAAACCCCGTTGTCACCACCAGTAGGAAAGGCAAATTTTTCGCAGGCACATAAAGGTTCAAAAGCAAATAGTTAACTCTCCAGTTCCTATATTATATTCTCTGTTGAAACTTTGCTCTTACTTAGATTTTCCGTATGCTAGACAGCCAAATTTATGTAAAAAAAAAGTTTTTTCTAAATTGAAGCTAAATTCAGCTACGTTATAGCTCTGCATCCTATGGGGTGCATAGGTAAGGATGCGACAATACAATACACTCAAGGCTTAACAATTGTTGGTTTTTTATTGTATCAGAATTAAAAGTTGATTATAGAAACATAGGATCAAATACATAATAGAATACTTATTTCAAAATATTCAGTGAAAAACATAAAACTGCATTGAAGAGCTGCATGAAATTCAGACCAACAGTGAACATGTAGGCCTATTTCACATTATTAGGTAAATTTTTCGAGAAAAATTATTAAAATCGAATGCAAAATGAAAAAAGTCGAAAATTTAAAACGTCATATTTTTAGCTGCTATTTTCACTAAAAAATTGAATACTTCTACCCTGTCTAGAGCGAAACTCCGAAGATTTTGTGCATTGATTGATGAGGTCCTAGCACACAACGATTTAAAATAACCCAAAATCAAATGCATGCATTCAAAATGGCGGCCCCCCAAAGATCAGAAAGTAAGCGCAATTCGCTATTTTAGTAGCAATTGAAATAATGAATATTCTTCATGGAAACGTTTTAAATGACTTAACTTGGAAGTATTTATAAACCAGACCATTTTCAAGATATTGTTAAATATTTTTACAATATCCTTAAAAATTATGAAATCGCAACTTGTCTGTCTGCCCGTCTTTCCGTCCGTTTGTTCGTATATCACAATAACTTTTCTCGCAAACTACATGAGCTAGAATCAGGAAACATTCTATGAAAGCCAAAAGTGGTGCCTCTGCAAGAAAATATTTGAAGGGGAGGGTTCTCCTCATACAGGGGATGACTTAAAGTTTTCTAAATTTCTGTATCCCTCTAGCAGCCAAGTTTCTCAACAGGTGCCGATAAAACTTGAAGTTATTCCTCTTCTTCTTCTTAGCACTACAGCCCCTCCCGGGCCTTCAGTTCCTGCAAATATCGCCTCCAACTGTCTCGGTCCATTGACTGCGTCCCCTAATTTCGGAATCCGAGCAGCAATGAACTGTCTTCGTCGACCGAATCAGACCAGCATTTCCTCGGTTTCCCCACTGATCTCCGGCCTTCAGTTCTCCCAACGAATACCTTTTTGGGTATCCGTTGTTCGTCCATTCGATTCATGTGGCCAGGCCATTGCAGTTTCCGCAGTCTTAATATCGTTGAGACTTCTGGCTCGTCACAAATTTCATACAGCTCATGGTTGTATCAAGTTCGCCATCGTTCCCCGTCTAGCTTCGCTCTAATCATTCGCCTCAATACCCGTCACTCAAAGGCGTTCAATATATTTGCGAATGCTTGTATTAGGGTTCATGTTTCACAACATAGCATAACATAGGTCTTATCACAGATGTGTATACTTGGAGCTTTCCTGTGTATGCAGCTGGTCTTCAAGATTGTCAAAACTGAATAAAATGTTTCATTTGCGAGCTGTATTCTTTGGCGTATTTCGTCTCTTATATTACCCGTCTTCGTTATTTCGGCGCCTAAATACACAAATTCGCTAACATTTTCAATATAGTATTCACCAGTGTGATATTTTGTGTAGTTGAGGTATTTTACCTCGACTGCGTCATGAGCTTCGTTTTATTTTCATTTATTTGTAGCTCTACTAGCTTTGCTTCGCTGTCGAGTTTCAGGAAAAGTTCTTAGGAAGTTTTTAATGACCATGAAAAAATGCTGATATTTTCCGCATAGGCTACTTCCTGGCTCGACTTGAATAGTGATGTATCTTGCGTACCGACAGGTATATTTCTTATGATGTACTCTAGGGCCAAATTAAATAACAATGGGGCCAGCCCATCTCCCTGCTTTAGTCCGATATTTGTGTCAAAGGCATCGGTGAGTTGGTTATTGATGCGGACTTGGGAGGTCATCGACATTATTGTCATTTTGGTAAGGCGGACCAATTTGGCTGGGATGCCAAAGCTAAGCAAAATATTATTTGGTACAGTACGTTTCGATCAATACTATTGTGTGCTTACTTGAAGTCAACGAAAATTTGGTGTACGTCTATATTGAACTCCCAGCATTTTTCAAGGAGCTGCTTGACAGTGAACAATTGGTCTGTTGTCGATCTACATGCTATAAAACCACCTTGATACTCCCCAATAATACTGTTGGCATATGATCCGATTTGATTTTCTAAGATTTTAGAAAATATTTTGTATGCCGTACAATTCAGTGATATGCCTCTATAATTTTCGCACTGTAGCTTATCACCTTTTTTGTGGATAGGGAATATAATTGATTGGCTCCACTCTTTTGGCATATGTTCTTGTTGCCAAATGTGCTGGATGACTTTGTGAATAGCTTGATGAAAACTACTGCCACCATATTTGATGAGCTCCACTGGAATCTTATCGATGCCCGGCGCTTTATTATTCTTTTGGGCTTTGATGATGAAACAAACTTCATCCAGTGTTCGTACGGCCAAAGAAAGCTCTCTGCAGACATCTACTGGCTCCGCTGTTTTGGAGCTGTGCGGAGGATAAAGGAGGTTCTTGAAATATGATGCCCATCTACCCTTGATTTTGATTTAATCTGCGATGATATTGCGGATGCCATCACAAAAGAGTGTGGTTTTCAGGGTTTCCACTACTTTGTATACTTGTCTTGTGTTGTTGCTCGATAAACTTCCATCTATACTTCGTAATTGGTCGTCATAGTGTTTCCTCATCTTAATTCTAATCATCTTATTCGCTACTCTTCTGAGATTTTAATAGTGTTCTCTCTTCGTCCTGGTGTCCCTACCAACGTTTTCTTTGCATGACTGATTCCTTTTATCAAACGCATTCATCGAACCAATCATACCTCTTGCGCCGGGCTTGATGTCCAATCGTCTGTTCTGCCGCGGTCCTAATAGCCGCTTTCACTTCCATCCAGAGCTCGTTGCTCATCTTTAACGATGCATCTGATAAGATGGGAGCCAACTGGTTGTTGAGGGTCTTCGTGAAATTTTTGGCCACAGACGCCCTTTTGGAGTCTTTCATGTCAATTTTTTTTGGCGGGCTGGTCTTCACCAAATATGCCTTTGACATCCAACAACGCTAGGTTAATTTGATCAAGTAATGATATGAGTTACAATTGGCGCCTCGGTATGTACGGACGTCAAGTATGCTCGAGGCCCATCATTGTTGGATAAAAACATGGTTGATCAGGTTTTATGTGTTGCCATGCGGTGATACCCAGGGCTTCTTATGAATGCATCGATGTGGGAAGCAAGTCGAACATATGACTAGATATCTCCTACTTGCCAAGTCAATCAGGCGCTGGTCTTTGCCTTTTGTTTCATCATGAAGGCTATATCCTCCAGCCGTTCCCCAATGAGATAGCTCATTTTCAACATTAGCGTTGAAATTACCCAGAATTATGTTTGTGTCACTTAACCATGCCGGCGGAATGGAGGCTGGACGATGGGCTAACCCCCCATCTCTGGAAAACCTTGAATTGATTCGAAACCTGCAGATAGGCCTCAGAATGGATTTAAATCACGGCAATGACCTCGCAAACAAAAACGAGAGTATGGCATTGGATCCTGGAATGTCAGCTCACTCAATTACCCTGGCGCTGTTAAGGACTTTTTACAACAGTCCAGTCAATATCAATTTAAAATACTGGCAATCCAGGAAACGAACTGGACTGGTAATGATATTCAAGACATGAGATCGCACAAAATACTCAAAAATGGGAAGCCTACTCCAAACCGAGAATTCGGAGTGGTCTTCATTATGAGTAGGGAGTTCAAACCACACGTTATTGATTTCAAGACAAAAAACTAACGGTTGTGTACGATCCGTATAAAAGCCAAATTCTACAAGATCTGGCTAATTAATGTTCACGCCCCCACCGAAGAAAAAGCCGAAGAAACAAAGGAAATGTTCTACAATCACCTGGAATTATAAGTTATGAAGGCAAGTTAATTTATCCTGTCAAAAAATTATGAACATCGGATGACAAATAAAAAAGTCGAAAATTTTTTGCTTAATATTTTTAGCAGCCGTTTTCAATAAAAATTAAAAATGGTGTCCCCTAATGGTTTAGAAAAGAATTGAGAATGTATATATTAATGGCAATGCAAGTGCTGATTAAACTTTTATGAAAATCTGTTGAAATGAACTATTTGAGCTATTTAAGCCGACAAGTTAGCATGTTTGTGTGGTAACCACTGTGAAATGTGTAAACAGTAAATGTGAGAAACCTGTATTTATATTGGCCACGAACCAAAAACACATTGCACTTCTGACACCACTGTCGCGTGTTTTTGGTTCGCGGCCAATAATTTTAATGTTCCGGGAAAGTGAAAACGCAATGTCTTTTAAATTAAATTGAAAGAGTTTATTAAATTACTTAAAAATGCACAATCACTTATTTGGTCTATTTTACAATTTTAATTTTCACTATAAAATCTAACTTCCACTTGTCCATAAATTTCTATCGCGATTGTCACAGTTAACGAAAATCACTTTTCTATTACTCGATTAATATCGCTTTCCACACACTATTGCAGTTTTTATCGCTGTCGAATGAATGATCCCCCCATTCATTCAGCTCGCCTTTATATAGGGTCTGTAGGCATTCAACCAAGTTCTCGTACATTGACGAATTAGCGGGAACTTTCGAGCAGCGTGAATGAATGGAGCAGTGACTCACTTTCAGATGTTGATGCTTGGTGGGTTCTCGTGGTTTCGAGTAAATTCATTTGCTAATGTTCTTAATGATTGTGAAAACAATTGCGACTGTAGCCCGCAGAATTATTGTACATGTAACAATATGTTTATAAAAATTTATTATCCGCAAATTTTCAATATGTAATCCATACGTGCGAAACTCAATTTATTTAGGAAAATATTTGGGCCTCTATAAAGGGCCTCTATAAGGGTCACTACCCACCTAAGTCCATCTTTCACTTTCATCAAACGATTAAAAGGGAAGTATTAAAAACAATCGAAAATTTGAAAAAAAAATGCAGCACCTGGTATTGACAACATTGCCACACATGTAATTATTCTAATTCAAGGGGAGGTAGCTGAACCACTGGCCAATTATACAAACGAGCATATTAGAAATGAAATATTTCCGGACGAAGAGAAACTGGCATAAAAATACCAATATTCAAAAGAGGAGATCATCTGGACCCGAATAATTACCGCCTTGTTGCACTTTTGATAGCCTTTAGTAAAATATTCGAAAAACTTGTAAATAATCGTTTAAAATCTTTCTTAATGGGCAATTCCACCATAAATCCGAAGCAGTTTGATGAATGAAAGTCTTGATACAGGAGATTATGTTATTGCAATTTTTTGTGGACCTGAAGAAAGTTTTTGATACGGTTGCTCATGACCTGTTACTTTAAAAACTTGAATCGTATGGTATACAAGGAAAACCGAAACAATTTTTAAAAGTTATTTGGAAGGAAGATTCCAAAGAACATCAGTTAATAATGTCTTGAGAAATCTAGCACCAATGAAATCGGTTGTTCCTCAAGGATCCATACTTGGACCAACCTTGTTTTTGCTATACACCAATAATTTGAATATATGTAAACTGAAAGCTCACAACACATTATTTGCTGATGATACTGTACTTCTTTATTCAGGACATGATAAAGTTGCCATGGAGAATATCGTCAACGAGGATATAGATAAATATCGTTCATGGCTTATCAAAAACAAGCTAGCAATGAATACTATAGAGACAAAATCCATGATTTTTAAACAGAAGAATAAGGAAGACATAGAACTTGACCTAAAAATTAGCGGCGAAAACTTGCAAAGGGTGCTTGAAATTAAATATCTCGGTCTTACTATGGATCATAGTTTGACATAGGTGCCACACATAAATAATATGAGGAGACAACCAGCACTAATGATAGGAGTGTTGAGAAGATATGGAGGTTTTTAAATGCATATAAAAAAACTTGTATTAAATGCATTTGTACTAACAAAGATACATTATGCGGTGGTTATTTGGAGTCAATCGTTAAAGCAAAGCCTTCGTTTTATATCCAGGATACTAACTAAAGCCTATTAAAAATATTCAAAACCTTCTGATTCTCACTCCAACAAGACTAGTGTATCAACGGACAAATGCACTCACCATCAGTCAAATCATTACTATGGAGAAAGCTAAGTTTGTCTTCAAATGTCTAATTTCCAGTGAGTCCGAATGAAGCCTCTTTATAAAAGTATCACAAATAAATCCATATGATTCAGGAAATGCCAACAACTTTGTAATACCTTACGCTAGAACTGATCGATTAAAGAACGATGCAACGAATGCGGCTCTGCGTATATACAACAATCTTCCCGAAACAGTGAAAAACGTAAACTCATCATTGGTTTTTAAGAAAAAATGTAAGGAACATCTAATAAATTCAAATTAAAATGATAAAGAGGGTTATAAATGCAGTATCTTAGGGCATTTTAGACCCTCACGTCGAGATACTTAAAGACAGCTATTTTTATAAACTCAGAGTTTTTTTTTACTGTGTCGTATTATAATATTTTTTTATCTCTGAGAATATTTCTAGACTAGCAGCAAAGGAGTACTTCACAGCATTTGGTCTGCCCCTTATACCGATGTTTTAGCATTGCCTGGAGGCACACGTAGGAATTGACGACGTGTGAAGTGCAGATCTTACGAGCGTTGTGCGACGATGAAAGAGTGATGGAGAGAGTGGTAGGGAATGGAAGTATTTAAAAAAAAAACAAAAAAGTTATCTGGAACAATTTAAATGTCATTTGACGGCAATGCACCAACAATGGATTCTAGAGTGCTGTAAAAGTTGCCCTTGATTGCCTTTGCCTTCTTTTTTGTAGGCACGTAACAGTTGATAAGTCCTTTTGTTAATGACCTTAAAATTCATAATTGGTTTAAACCTGCTGCTAGCATTGAAAGTCACTGTAAACTTATGGCTTCCTTTAAATGTTTCGCTTTTAAACACTGTATATTTTTGCATGTCAAATATGTTTTCACCATGCCATCAGTTTTCTCGCACTGTGAGGATGTTAATTTTGATTTCTTTTTACCCAGAAGTTATCGCAGTGCACCTGGTCTGTTCACTGATTAACATCTCAAGTTCCAAAATAATAGTACTTCATATGATGCAATAAGGGTTGTTGTTCATTGATCCCGGTTCCGTGACAAGTAAAAATACTAAGTGTAGCGTTGTCAATGCTTCTACTTAGTGTGTTTTTGATCCAAGAGTGTTATTTTATTTGCCACATACCTGCCAGCTAACTGGTTAGGGCACCGTACATCCAGCATCCCAGCAAGTGTCGGACGGGGGACCAAAGAAACTTGAAATACAATATATAAACATTGAAAGGCAGACGATAACATTATCAATAAACAATTTATTACAACGTCCGAAGGTATTTTCTCAGTACCCGAACACACTCTTTGACGAAAATTGAAGCGAGATGAACGAGAGCAACTGGACATCCAACAGCCCAATTATAAAAACCTAATATCCCTCTAGCTGGCCTGAATGAATTAACATCAGGCGAATGATCACACTTATAGAACCATATCCTTTTCATGAAATTTTCCATAACCAAACGCAAAGTGACGGCCCTTTGTCCTCGATAGCCTCACGAATTCCTTTTTTGAGGTCTTGAATCGCCACTGGGCTGTTGGCGTATACCTTCTCTTTCACGTGGCCCCAAAGGAAGAAGTCGCAAGGTATTAAATCACAAGATCTATTCAAAATAATACCTCTTATTGGAAAACCCTATATATACTGTTACATGCACGAATAATTTTGCGAGCTACTGTCGCAATTGTTTTCACAACCAATACGAACATAATGATCAACAAGCGAATGTACTCGAAAACCCACCAAGCATGATCAACATCTGAAAGTGAGTCACCGCCCATTCATTAAGTTGCTCAAATATTCCACATAGTTCGGCAATGAACGAGAAATGGATTGAATGACTAGAGACCCTATATAAAGGCGAGCTGAATTAATGGGGGGATTCATTAGAACCGCGATAATGTAGAGTACGAATTGGGAAGCGACATTGATTGAGTAATAGTAAAGTGATTTTCGTGATAGATAAGACAGTTAAAGTGAAAAATTTATAGACCAAATAAAAATTAAGATTGTGTTAAATTAATGATTGTGCATTTATTAGTGAATAAACTCTTATAACTTAATTTAAAAGACATTGCGTTTCACTTTCTCGGAACATTAAAATTATTGGCCGCGAACCATAACACGCGACAATACGAAAATATATATATATATATATATACATATGCAATATATATATATATATATGTATCTATATATATATATATATATATATATATATATATATTTATATATATATATATATATATATACTCGTATATATATATATATATATATATATATATATATACGCGTATATACGTATAGTTTTGTTATATATATAAGATACTCCCCGGATAGACAAATTTCTCGAGATAATAATTTGACAAGGGCGCCATGTTCGAGTTGTCTTACTTTTGATCAAAATGCTTGTAACTGATCGGTCACACAAATAGACAGGCGAGTACTAACTTTGATAAAGAATTGTGAAAACATTGGTACAAAGTATAAATATATATAGATTTTTTTTTTTGTGGTGGGGAGGTGAAGGCATTTACGCCCGCCGAGTCTGGCAGTGTGGGACTCCCATGGGGGATACCCTTGGACAACCCACTTAACACCTCCCCTGTCAATCTGAGAACCTAGCCTGGAACCGTTTGACACATTACTTCGGGCCAGGTCTCGTTTTGTTACGCCGTGGGGCGCCTTCAAGCTGGGGAGTCCCTTCCCTAGCGGGAGGGGAGAGGGGAAGAGGAAATGCCAGAAGAGTGATCCCCCAGCCCCAGTGCCTCCGGCTGCTGTGAGTCCCTTTTATATTTTAGGACTGCCCGAGCATAATGTGCCACCTGGTTCCATTTGTCAACCGATTCGAGCATCACCACAACTATATTATCCGGGGTGAGCTCTCCCGTCTCCCTGTAGAGCTCCCTTCGCAGCCTGGCCCATTTGGTACACGCAAAAAATGTGTGACAGGCATTGTCCTCCTCTCCTGGGCAAAACCGACCATCGGGAGGCCGTGACTTACCGATCCTGTGCAGGTAAGACTGAAAACACCCGTGCCCGCTCAAAAGCTGGGTCAGATAGAAGTCAGTCTCACCATGCCTTCGATATAGCCACGGTCTCACATCCGGGATGAGGCGCGCAGTCCACCTTCCCTTCGTGCAATTCCTCCAAGACTGCTGCCAATCGTTGAGCGAGCGTTGTTTCTCCTCGCGGACAACCATCTCCCTCGCATCCTCGTTTCGGCGCAAGTAAATAGCGCGGCGCTTTCTAGCAAGGAGGGCGACAGGTATCACGCCTGCAATCACTCTCACCGCCGAGTCGGAGACTGTTGGATACAAAGATGCAATTCTCAGTGCTCCTCTTCTCTGTACCTGTGCCAATCGTTTTCGGTATACCTCCTTGCTGAGAGCGTCGCCCCATACCTCTGCTCCGTACAGTAGCACTGACCCTACAGCACTCATCTTCTTGATGGGCTGGGTCCCCCTACGTTGGCCATAAATCGACTCAGGGCCGATATTTCCGAAGCAGCCTTCGCAGCCGTTGTCCTGATTTGCTCAGAGAAACTCATCTTCGAGTCGATCAGTAGCCCCAGGTACTTCACCGCTGGCTTCGATTCGATTTGTATATCTTCAATACTGATCATCCTTACTCTAGGGATTCTCATTTTTGTCAAGATGACCACTTCGGTTTTCTCCAGTGCTAAACTGAGCCCGCGAGCAGTCATCCAGTCCCTCACTCGGCGCGTTAGCATACCTAGCCTAAGTTGCGCTTGTTCAACGGTGCATCCGGCGACCAGAGCCGCAACATCATCCGCATAGCCGACCAAGCGCGACTCATCTGGCATCTCAAGTGTCAGTAGCCCGTCGGAAGACACGTTCCACAGGTCCGGACCAAGGATAGATCCCTGGGCAACACCCGATGTAATCTCCATTCTTCGTTGGCCCTGGGTCGTGTCGTAGAGCAGGCTTCGGTCCTTTGGGTAGTTCCTCAAAAGCCACATTAGATATTCTGGAACTTGAAAAGAGTTTTCCAGCGTGTCCAGAATATCCACCCATCTAGCGGAGTTGAAGGCATTCCTGACGTCGAGTGTCACTAACAGGACGATCCGTCGCTTGGTGCGACTATATGCCTCTGCCTTTTGAACCGCGTTCACCACTTCTGCAATCGCATCAATGGTAGAACGTCCTGCTCTAAAGCTAGATAGGTCCCCAGCAGCACGAATCGCGTCAGTGAGTCTTCCCTTGATGAGTTTCTCTAGCACTTTCCCAGCCGTGTCTAGCATGCATAACAGGCGGTATGCAGACGGCGATTCGGGATTTCCCTTCCCCTTGCTGACCAGCACGAGCCTCGCCACCTTCCATCGTACCGGGAAAACCCCGTCCCGTAGGCAAGCGTTAAATGTGCTGAGCAGCAAGTCAGGAAAATGGTGATAGACGAGCTGCAAAACCTCAGCTGGGACACCATCTGGACCTGGAGCCTTCCTCGTATATATTAAGGGCGTAACAAAACGAGATCTGGCCCCAAGTAATGTGTCAAATGGTCCTCGGCTGGGTTCTCGGGTTAATAGTGAAAGTGTCCAGTCACCTTCTTGCCAACATGGGAGCCACATATTTTGTGCGTTGTCGGCATTCACCTGCCAATCAAACAAAAAAAGGTATTTACAGCTTCAGGTTACATACATACATTTATTTGATATTTTCTTTCGTTTTCATATAAATTTTCCTCTTTATCACTTTTTCTATCTATTGTGTGAACAATCATTGCGAGAAAAGAAGAAACGGTCATAAGAAAAATATTCACAAGGTTAATATTCTATAATAACACGCTCAAGGAAATTCTTTGCCATGAAAGTGAAAAATTCGCCAAATCGCGAAACGTGAAATGTCGTTTTTGGACGTGTAATACGTTTTTGGTACTTTCCAAAGACACGAAAGACTTGGCGTTCATAATATCTGAAACTCCGATCTGAATCTTTAAATTCTTGTGCAAGATGTCTTAATAACATTCCAAACTTAAGTGCAAACACATGTCGAGCTAGCGCTTGGAAGTTTCTTAGAAATAAGAATCTCAGGGTATATAAATGTGCGCCTGCTGCTTCTCTTTCTTCAGTGCTGCTACGAGTACGTATTACCTGGTGGAAACTTTTAAAGTTTCCGGAGGAAATGAAGCTATGCACTAACCGTAACGAGTCACCTCGTCTGTAACGGATGAAGATTTGAACCAAACGCTGTGTTAATATTCTTCTAAGGTAGCAATCATATTTGTTGTTTCCTAGCTACTTTGCTTGGTGAGAAGTAAAGGAATATGGATCACTCCTTACAACAGAACGCTTGGACGATAATGACTTTGCTAATTAATTCACGAATACCACGAAATGCTCTTGATGGCTCTCTTGCTTGGCTGCATGTGTAGTCACCAACCATTACCGTCACCTCCATTCGCTCGTTATTTTCATTTGAAGCTATCAACTTGAAACACGTGCTGTGTACTGGAATCATTGAGAGATTTATGAAGGTGAGCTGCTGTTCTACATGATGTTAATTTGTATTTCTCTTATATTATCGCAGTGTACCGGATATGACGTCTTGTTACGCGAGACATAATTTAAATCAGATTGTGACGAACAAGAACGTGTGATTAAAATTCTTGATCATTTTTAGGACATGCAAAATTACATTTTTAAAGAAATTGAAAATTGATTTGTATATTTGATATTTGCAGACGATTCTCTTTCCCTTGAAAAGCTGTCGGGCGTTGCCCCTTGTTAATTGAGCAGTCACTTTTCGACTTCTTTGTGTCATATTCAGTGTCTAAAAGATGTGTGTGTCTAAAGGATGGGTTAAGCAGGTAGGTCCTACGTTTAGCCGGATGGAGGGATACTAGGTTTTTGTCTTTTGGTTTGTTGGACGTCCTATTCTTCTCGCTCATCTTGCTTCCATTTTTTCGGAGGATGTAGTCTAATACTGAGAACATTTTGCCAGAATATGTATAAGTTTTTCGTTGATAATGTTACCGTCTATCTTTCTATGTTTACAAATTTCAAGAGTACCTGTAATGTAAAGTTTCGATCCTTTGCTTTGTTTGGGTAACAATGTCATACAGTTTTTCATACCGTCAGACTAAAGAGCGTAGTTTTGTAGGTGTGTCATGCAATTAGAGTCTCCCTGCTATGTAAGAAAGAAAATAAACAAGATGAACTACTTACCAATATGAATTGAAACAAACGGGAAACTCAACTATATGGACCTAGCCGTGCCACGTGAACAAACACTAATAGACTACATAATATACAGAAAACCAACCACAACTGACAATACCACACATGTAACATCTAATCACCCCGCACAACATAAACTTGCAGCGTATAGATCCATGGTGTACAGACTTCACTCCATCTCCATGAGTTTCACTAACTACTCCAACGAACTAAACAACATTTACAGAATAGCTGGTAGTAACGGATGCAAACTACGTGAGATTGACAAACTTATCACATGGTACGAACAAAAACAGGAGTGCCAATTGATTGGAATGCACAAAAATGACCAACAATGAATTCCTTTAACAAATGTAGGCAAAGAGATATGCAAGCTATCAAACTTCCTTAGGAAATACAAACTACAAAATGCATTCAAAACTAACAACAACATCGGAAACAAACTGAAAACAAAATTGAATGACACATCAATATGCGAAAAGAGTGGCTTATACAAACTGACATGCAAGGACTGCGACATGGTATACGAGTATATAGGGAGGACAACATGGAAACTAACGATAAGATACAAAGAATATTTACGATACACAACAAGGCAGACTCCAATTATGCGATGCACCTACAAAGCCGCGCACACGAGCCTGGCGCTATGACAAACTCTATGGCGTTGCTGCATAAACAAAGCAAAGGACCAAGACTTGACATCCTTAAGGGACTTGAAATAAATAAACATCGATAATAAGACGGAAACATTATCAACGAACAACTTATTACTAATTTTGAGGCAATTTTCTCAGAACTAGACCACACTCTCCGACGAGAATAGAAACGAGATGCAACAGAACAAACAGTCATCCAACAATCCAAAAAAAAAAGCCTAATATCCCTGTACCGGTTCTAATTTAGTAAAATATTAGCTGCTTAACCCATCCTATGACAATGTGAAGTCATTCCCTTCCGCACATCCTTTCGACAAAAAAATGACTCAAAGGAGTTGAAACATGTCTGCTCACACAATAAAGTCAAGGTTTGATGGTATTTTAAGAAACATAATATAAAGTTTAAACAAAAGTACGTAATGTGCTTATTGTGTATGGTAACGGGCTTTAATTTAGTTTCGAAAACGTTCAAACCCTAACAACAGCAAACAGATTGGGGAAAAAATACTTATATGGTCTTTAAAATCACTTTTGTATCAACTAGTGATTAAGTTTGACTATAAAATAATTTTCTTAGGTATATCGCGTCAATTTATGAATTAGAAACTGTTCAGGCAAGCCTCGGTAGTTTCTATATAAGGCCCTAATGCGGAAAATCCCATTAGTGTTTAAACCTTAGGTAAATTCCTCGTGAGAATTTACCTATTGCGGAAAGTGCCTTATATATATATATATATATATATATATATATATATATATATATATATATATATATATATATATATATATATATACATATATATATATATATATATATATATATATATATATATATATATATATATATACGGGATATAACGAAATTTGTGACCGCGCTAGAGGTCGCAATTCCGCTCCGATTTTCACAAAATATTCAGGAAAGGTGATAACCAAATGGCGACCACTTAATACGAAAAATCGTGATTTCTGTTCTGGCTAAAGTATAGCTCCGATTTAGATGAAATTGGTACGAGGGTTTATTGATGGGTGCAGCCCGTCTGCCTGAAACAAAATGGCAGCCGCTCAAATGTCGAAAAACGTACAAAATTTTTTAGTTGTAATCGTGACCATAGTTTTCAGCTGATGTTTATAAAATTCCCTAGTTTGATAAAAACTACAAGTGTCTCAAGAACTGTGCAAAGAAATCGAAGGTCAGGTTACAAAAAACAAAATGACAGCTGGTTGAAACTCAAAATTTCAAAGACTTTTGAAAGTCGCGATTTTTACCTAATGCATATCAAAGAAAGATATTAATTAGATCTAAAGACTTCATCATTTTGGTGATCATACATGGGCATAATTAAAAATGGCGGCAGTTTAAATATCCGACTTTTCAGATTTTGTGGCCCTTTATCGGCCATATTTTCGAACGGGGTTTGTTGAAACTTGGGGTTATGAATTTGTGTACTAAGTTCTTATGCATCGCAAAAAATTATCAAAATCGAATAAAAAATAAAGAAGTCGAATATTCCAAACATAATAATTTTAGGTGCGATTTTTACTAAAAATTTGAATACTTTTGTCCTGTCTAGAGTAAAATCCCGATTTGAACGAGATTCGGAACATTAATTGATGAGATTCTAATAAAAAGACTTAAAATAATTCAAAATCAAATGCATACATTCAAAATGGCAGCCCCCAAAGGTCAGAAGGTAAGCGCAATGCGCTACTTTAGTAGCAACTACAATACTGAATACTTTTCATGGAAACGTTTCAAATGGCTTGACTTGGAAATATTTATAAAGCAAAGCATTTTAAGGATATTGTAAAATATTGTTAACAATACCCCAAAAAATCAAAATACCGCGACCTAGCTGTCCGTCCGTACATCCGCCCGTCTGTGCGTGCGTCACAGCAAGTTTTATTCTAAACCACATGAGCCTGAATGATGAAATTTTCTACGTAGGTCAAAAATGGTGCCTCTCAAAATTTATAGTGCAAGAAAATATTTTAAGGTGTTTAAAGAGGGGCCCATTATACAAGGGGTGATTTAAAATTTTTTTTTAATTTTTGTAGCCCTCTAGCAGCCAAGTTTCTCAACAGATCCCGATGAAACTTGAAATTATAAGCTGCAAAGGCAAAGCAAAGATGACCAATAAAAAACTCTGAAATTTATAGCTTAATATTTTTAGCAGCCATTTTCAACAAAAATCAGAAATGTTTGTGGTGTTCAGAGTGAAACTCCAATTCGAATAAGTATCAGCACAGCATTTGAGACTAAACAACTGATATCTGTGAAAATAAGCAAAAAAGATGGTTCAGAAAAGAACTAAAAATGTATATATAAATGGCAACGCGAGTGCTGACTAAACTTTAATAGAAATCCTTTGAAATTATCTATTTGAGTTATTTAACCCGACAAGTTATCACGTTTGTGTGGTAACCACTAGGTAATGTGTAAACACCAAATGTGAAAGGGACGAAACCTGTATTCATAGGTTTATAACAATTTATTGTCCCCATATTTTCATTGAGTAATCCGTAAGTAACCAACTCAATTTTATAACAAAATATTTGCGCCTCTACAACGAGTCTCTAAATATGAACATCGGTAGATTCTTTCTAGATTACAGTAAGAACTCTAGTAGCAGGCAATCCAAATTCTTTTTCGAAATCTTACGATACACTCGAGAAATTTACCTTTCCGGCTGGTGCTGTCAACGGAGATTTTTTTAAGAATTGATGGTGTAATGCATTGCCGTCGGCATAATGGCCTTATTAGCTTCTAATGTGTGCCTAATAAGGCCTAATAACTTTCAAAATTGAATTTTTAGCTCTGTTGGTTGAAAAGCTTTGAAGATTTTCTGAAAATAAAGGGTTTTCTAATAAGGATATAGCAGTTTTATCTATTAATAAAACACCAACATATTTGAGATATTGAGTTCAAATTTATTGTGAATAAAGTGCAAGCATTACATTTTATGATTTTGGTCATATGACCAGCACGAGCCCGTTCACAGCGGTTGCTTCTTTTTACCCAATTTCCCATCACTCTGGCACGCATTTCGACCGGAATGCTAGCAATTTCACGTTGGAAGTTTTCTTTGAGCTCATCTAAAGTTGCTGGCTTGTTGGCATAAAAAGAAATCCAATGGCGTGAGATTGCATGTACTAAGCAGCCAATCGACTGAAACATTTCTCAAGATAACACGTTCACCAAATTTGCCTTTCAATAAATCGATTGTGAGGTGTGTTGGGTGGCTAGTGGCACCGTCTTGTTGAAACCACATATCGTTGATGTCAAGTTCATCCGATTCTGGCCACAAACAATCTTCCAACATAACACGATAGCGCTCTCCATTGAAGATTACAATCACATGTCCGGCATGAAAACCGCAGCAAACAGTAATTTTTTTCGGACGCAATATTGTTTCAAGAAGCACACGTGAGTTTATTGCTGACCAATATCGCATATTGTGCTTTTTAACAAATCCATTGACACGGAAATGAGCTTCATTGCTGAAGATGATAAGCGATCTTAAAATTGCGATAATCGACTCAGAATTTCGGTACTAATTTCTAATAATTGGCAAACGTTGCTGGTTTTTGAACTTAACCATGATAAAAATGTTGACCTTTACTAACGTTGTGGCATTGACAGGTCATTAAAAAGTTTAAGGGTGCGTTCATATAATGATACGAAATTGTTATGTCCCTAATGGAAAACCATATAGTGTCTTATCTTGGCTAATGTAATTTCAGTGAAAGCTGAATTAAATCAAATTAAAAACTAAATAGAGAATACAAATAAGTTTCCTTTACAGAAAGTAATTCAATCCCAAAAGGATATGCTGATAAAATCCAAACTCCACGAAAACTTAGAAACTACAATGCGGGGGATAAAAACCAACCGGCTAAAGGATTCCGATTAAAATTTTCAAACCAATGAGGAACAGTAGAGTAGTTATGAAAACAGACCCAAGCAAAAATGGCGAAAAGCGCTATGAAGTAATTAATAACTAAAACAGTTTTAGCGAAGTAGACAGATATCCTTTTCAGGAACTTCAATTGCGAACCACCTTGTGGTAGCTCAAAGGCTTGGGCTCACGTTGTTATCTAGCCAAGGTAATTGGCAGTGGCAATTTTTGAGAGTTGTCTGCCACTTAAACAAAATTGCCACATTTTTGGTACTAGCCCAGTGCTGGGAAAGCCAGCGTCCATCGAGCCATCTAGGCATTATTATCGATCATAAAAAGGCATGGGTAAAGAACAGCTTACAGTAAATTTCCAAGTAAAAGTCACACAAATCAAAGATGACAAGAGTAGCAGACAAGGCTAGAGATAAAAAGTGTGGAACCGAAGTTTGATTTAAAAAGTCTGAATCATTTGATCACAAATGATAATAAACTAGATATATTATGCACACATCAAATAATAAATGGTAAATGACTGAATTTTTGGGGTTTTGCTAAAATCGCGTCCTGTCTGTCCGTCTGTGTGTCACAGCAGTTTTTCTCGGAAACCACTTAAGCTAGAAACATCAAATTTTGTATGTAGGTGTAAAGTGGTGTTCTCTTTTATGTTCAACTACAAAAAAAAATTTATAAGGTATTTAAGGGGGTCTCCCCATATAGGGAAGTGACCCCCCCGAAAAAAATTTCATTGAAGGTAGCCGATATGGCTATCAAATGAAAGGTCTTAATAAGAACTTTTCAAAACAGGTCTTAGTTTGGCAAAGTTTGCTTCGAGGGGCACACAGGGAGGGGAAATACACGAAAAACGTGTGTCCCCCCCCCCCCCCTCGCGATTGGACACCTGTGATGCGAAAAATCTGAAAAAAATCAGGAATGTAGGTCTTTATGAGTACAACAACAACAAATATGTGAGAAGTCGCAATTCACTTAACTTTGTTAGTAATAGTATGATTTATCGATTTTATGTTTTCTTGAATAAAATCTTAACGGTACTCTTAAATTCGATTAAATTCAGTATGTGAATGTCTGTTTATAAGATTGATCTACCTCGAAAGTTTTTCAAGATTGAATCATATTTAGCGAAGTTATAGTGGTTTGAATTTTTCTGTATTACTATGGAACAATATGCGCTGCATGTATTACTATGGCAACATATGGCTATGGAACAACATGCGCTTTTTACTGACTCAGACACCACAGTTTTGCTAGGATTTGTATGAAAAGATCGAAGATCATACAATTATTAACAAAGTTGAACAAATCTCGACTTCTGGGGTTTTTGTTATGGTTATACTCATAAATATCTCCCTTGATAATTATTTCAGATGTCCATTCGCCAGGGAGGAAACACATTTTTCATTTATTTCCCCCCTGTGCCCCACTGAAGCAAAAGCTGACAGTTTAAGAACTGTTTTGAAAAGCTCCCATGAAAAACTTCATTTCATACTCATATTGGCTACCTGTGATGAATTTTTATTTTCAGGGGCCATTCTCCTGTACTGTTATCATCGATTAATGGCCAATTTTTTCGAATCCTAGAATTGTTACAAAGCCCTTTTGTCAGGAGCTCTCTCCCGCCTTTTTGACTTGTTTCACTTATGGTTATTAATTGTGGGTACTCTTCTTCAGTCATTCATTAAATTGAATCAAGTGTTCAAAGCATGCACCTTAAACGTTGAAGTTGGGGAAAACTAACTCAAAATTATTCAACCTTCGCATTTAAAACAGCCACCATTTTGTTTTACGATTACTGATACCACTAGCTGAACCGATTCTCAAAGATATATATGATACCTTTCATTCCTGAAATTTTCATGCAAATCCTAGCAAAACTGTAGTGTCTGAGTCGGTAACAAGCGCATGTTGTTCCATAGCCTTATGTTGCCAGAGTATTAAATGCAGCGCATATTGTTCCATAGTAGTACAGGAAAATTCAAACCGCTATAACTTCGTTAATTATGATTGAATCTTTATGAAACTTTCAGGATAGATCCATCTTATAAATAGTTATCTGTGTCAATTTCATTGAGTTTAAGGGTACCGTTAAGATTTTATTCAAGAAAACATAAAATCCGTAAATCATACTATTACTAACAAAGTTGAGTGAATTGCGACTTCTCACATATTTGTTGTTGTTGTACTTATCAAGGCCTACTATCATGATTTTTTTCAGATTTTTCGGATCACAGGTGTCCAATCCCGAGGGGGGGGACACAAATTTTTCGTGTATTTCCCCTCCCTGTGCGCCCCTCGAAGCAAACTTTGCCAAACTAAGACTTGTTTTGAAAAGTTCTCATCAAGACCTTTCATTTGATACCCATATCGGCTACCTTCAATGAAATTTTGTTTTCGGGGGGTCACTCCCCTATATGGGGAGATCCCCCCTTAAATACCTTATAAAATTTTTTGTAGTTGAACTTTGAAGAGAACACCATTTTACACCTACACACAAAATTTGATGTTTCTAGTTTAAGTAGTTCCCGAGAAAAAGTGGTGTGACACACGGACGGACGGACGGACAGACAGACAGACGGACAGACAGGACGCGATTTTAGAAGGGTTTTGTAAAATTATTTTACAAAACTCTAAAAAGAGAAACTAATAACGGCTTGTGAGATTCATCACATTTGATCAAAAATTCATCGCTTAATTCAGAAAATGAATTGTATAAATTTGTAAATACTAAGTCTAAAATATTACCAGCATTATTTTTAATATTATTATTAAATTGCTTAAGTTTATACAGTCTTGCCCAATCACTAATAATACGTGTAGCTTCTCTATACTGTACATTACTATGATTTCCAATTGCTGTCGAATAATTTTCATCTAATACCCACCCATACCCAGGCATATTGAAATCACTGACTAGACATAAATTACAGTCGTTTTCTGAATTTATACTACATGCAGTATTTTGCACACAATTGATAAATTCTAAGTAATATTCAGACTTTAAATTAGGTGGTATGTAGCAAACGCCAAGAATAAAGTAATTATCATCAGTGATAACTTTAATGAACGCAAGTTCAAAAGAGTTATCAGTTACTATTATTTTATTGAATTTAAATTTCTTGTTAATGGCAATTAAAACTCCACCACCATCACTTTTCATACTGGAAAAAATTGATCGATCACAACGTATAACATTATAGCTATGTAATCCTAATTCAGAATCATTAATTTCGTCGACAAGCCAGGTTTCAGTTAGAATAATAAAATCACAAGTAGGGATAGTAGTTATATTAGACCTCACTAAATTTAGCCTACCTCGAATGCTATGTACATTCTGATAAAGAATACTTAATTCGATGGGGCTCGCATTATCCTATGCTGCGGATGAAGTGCTAGCTAACAAAGTGTTCGCAGATGATGTATCAGCATTCTTCGTATTTGGTTTTACTTTAGAAATAGTCGGCACATTTCTAATATATTTTATAAAAATGTCTTTTTCTCCACTATCTTTACGTTGTTTAAATTCGTTCACTACTTTGGCACGATATTCCCTTTGTTTTCGAGTTAGGTCACCAGAAATTGTTGTTGGGTCTTTGCAAATGCTTTTCTTCCGGTGATATATCCAGTGAACATGCTCCGTAGATGGCAGGGTGATTTTAAGTGGGCGCGAAATATCTCTATTGAATTTAAGCATTTCACCAAAATTGTTTTTATCGGTAGAATTAGCATTGACAGAGTCAGGCATGTTGTAAACAATAATATTGCTTTCACGGGACTTTCTATCCATTACTTCAGAAATAATATCTTCTGTTACATAAAGAGCATTTTCTTCAATGACATCAATTCTTTCTTCAATATTGACAATTTCTTCTTAACATCATTGATAGATTTATCAAGTTTTTCTTCCAGCTTGTTGATTCTTTTCGATAAAAGATTATACAATATTTTGGAATTATTATCGAGTTTGGCGAAATCATCATCGATATCAGCACTTTCATCGGTTGTAGTATTTCTACGGGAAGAAATATTTTTTCCGTAACATGAATTGAATACACCGTTAGAATCAGGCTTAGCCTTTTTTCCGCAAGAAGGATGGTAATGAACCCCGCATTTAGAACAGATAACAGAATTATCATCTGTTAAGGTGGTATTTTTATCTGGACACGCAAAGCACTTGTACAGCATGATAGCACGCGTTAATACACCTTTTAGGTTAGTAGATAAAAATACACGGAAAAAGGGTACACAAGTTTTTGATAGAAAATAAATGTACACTATACAATCCAACTTATTGAATAGATCTGTACTAATTATTTAAATATTCTGTTATCTCAAACTTTTGATTAACCTTTATTATAATAGAAGCACTACGAAAAGCTGTTGCTCTAACCACTGCTACATAACTTCTTATGTAAGAACCTAATTTTTTTGAGTTTTTACTACTTTCGCTGGTCTTCTTCCTGCTTTTTCTTCTTTGTAGCACTACAACTCCTCTCGGGCCTTCGCTTCCTGCAACAAGCGCCTCCAACTGCCTCGGTCCATTGACCACGTCCTCTTATTTCAAAATATGAGCAGCGATGAACTGTCTCCATCGACCGAGTCGGACCAGCGTTTCGTCGGTTACCCTCACTGGTTTCTGGCCTTCAGTTCTCCCAACGAATACATTTTTGGGTATCTGTTGTTCGTCCATACGATTTATGTGGCCAGCTTATTGCAGCTTCCGAAGTCTTATAATCCCTGAGAACTCCGGTTCGTCAAAAATTGTATATAACTCGCGGTTGTATCAAATTCGCCATTGGCCCCCATCTTGCTTTACTCTGATTATTCGCCTCATGCCCCGTCGCTCAAAGGCGTTCAATATATTTGAGAATGCTTGGGTTAGGGTTCACGTTTCATACACATAGAATTACACAGGTCTTATCACAGATTTGTAAACTTGGAGCTTTATTTTCCTGTGTATGCAGCTGATCTTCAAGATTGTCAAAACTGAATAAAATATTTTATTTGCGAGCTGTATTTTTCGGTGTATTTCATCTCTTTAATTACTGGATCTGGTTACTTTATCGCAAAAATACACAAATTCACCCACATTTTGAATACTGTACTCGCCAAGTGTGATACTTTGTGTGCTTCAGAAATTTTTCCTCGACTGTGTCACGAGCTTTGCTTTATTTTCATTGATTCGTAGCCCTACTAGTTTTGCTTCGCTGTCGAGTTTCAAGAAGAGTTCTCTGGCAGTTGTTAATGATCGTGACAAAATGTTGATGTCGTCTGCATAGGCTACTAATTGGCTCGACTTGTACAGTAATGTACTTCGTATATTGACGGGCAGCTTCGTTATAACGTACTGCAGAGCCATATTGAATAGCAATGGGGCAGCGCACCTCTCTGTTTTAGTCCGATATTTTTGTCAAGACATCGATGGCTTGATGGTTGATGCGAGCTTGGGAGGTCGTTGACGTCATTGTCATTTTGGTGAGACGGACTAATTTGTCTGGGATGCCAAAGCAGAGAATTATTTGGTACAGTAGAGATGCCTGATTTATTTCATGATTATTTTTGGCAGCCCTTGTGACATTTCGTAATATTTTTCATATTTCTTATATTCATTCTTTAGTTTATGGGATTGCTTATTTCTTCTCCAAATATTGTACAAATTTTTTTTTGTTTAATTGACTTAAGTATAGCAGATGGAATCCAGGGCTTTCAACCCTTATACTAAGCTCTTGGTAAATCAAAAGTTGGTTTTAAAACACAGTAATTAATATCACTAATCAGGAAACCAATCGCAATATTTGGACCTTCTATCTAGTCATATTTTAACCGATCTATTCTTAATGCTATCTCAATTAATTTTTCGTAGTTAATTATATTCTTTTTAAATGTCAGTCCTGTACAATTATATGTAAAAGCACAGATAAGAGAGTAATGGTCAATTAACAATTGAGTATGCCTGTAGGTAGTTAATTCAAAGTTGGCTTTTACATACATATCATTAATATAACATTCAATAGTCATTTATTTTATATATTAAGTTAGGATTCGTTATTTTCCATATTTCAGAGCAGACTGTTATGAGTGGTTTAACAGACAAATTTTTAATATAAGATTCGACAAAAGCAAAGTTTGCATGTAAGCTGCGAATATTAACATGAAGGATAACAGTATTAAAATTTTCAAGTTTATAATTAAAAAAATCAAATAAATCCACTTCATTTTATTAAACTGAGAGTCTATTAAATCAGAATTGACTAATTTAAGCATAAACAATTGTAATCATAGAAGAAAAATATATTTATAAACTTATACATTATTTAAGCATATTACCGATTTTTGAGTCTTTGAAAGGTTCAGTAGATCTCCAGGGATAGTTTGTCATACTGATATGTCTTTCCGATATCGCTGTATAAGGTTCACGGTAGCTTTTATCCTGAGCATCATGATGAATAACTCCACAATAGACAGTCTCAAGACCGTTTGAGAAAGGAGGTTGGAACCTCCTTGTTTCCCTTTCCAATAGCCTCCATGATTCCTCATCCCAAACCCCCAATTGAATGGTAGCAAATATTCTCGGGGTCGCACATTGGGTTTCCGGGTTCCCCAATAATTGGACATTTAGTCTCGAGAAATGCTACTAGCTGTAAATAAATCTACAGATCTCTTGCTGAATCCTAGATACACCTTCTTTGTAGAGACGAAAGAAAGTGAAAGCGAATCTTCCGCGTCTGATAACGGATTCGAAGTAATAACCATACCGCCGAAATGGAGGTTGCGTGACGGACTAACCCCTTCAAATGTTCCGAAACGGAATAGATTGGGCTCACGGCAAGCATATCGCAATTGGAAAAAGGACTATGGCATCGGATCCTGACGTGTCAGATAACTCAATTACCCAGGCGCTGTTAAGGACCTTTTAAAACTGGCCAATCAATATAAATTAAAAATACTCGCAATTCAGGAAACAAACTGGACTGGTAATGCTATATACAAGATATGAGATCGCACACAATATTCAAACGCCTACTGGAAAACGAGAATTTGGAGTGGCTTTCATTGGGGATAGGGAGTTCAAATCGGACGTTATTGATTTCAGAGCAATAAACGAACGGTAGTGTGCGATCCGTTTAAAAGTAAAATTCTTCAAAATCTTGCTGATCAATCTCCGATCAAAGAAAAGGATAAAAAAACGAAGGAAATTTTCTACAATCACCTGAAAAGACTAGTCGACTCATTGGCTACAAAAGACACAAAAATAAGTCTGGGTGATTTCAACGCTAAGGTTGGCAATGAGATATCTCATCGGAGAACGACTACAACATATAGTCTCCAGGACGAAGCAAATGACAACTGCCAGCGCCTGATCGACTTCGCTTGTGGCAGAAATCTAGTCATACGTTCGACTTGCCTCCTATATCGATGCATTCATAATCACTGGATGGCAACACATAAAACTAGATCGCCCATCTTCTAATCTAACAGCTTTGGACCTCGAGAATACTTGACGGCCGTACATACCGAATAGTCAATTATAACTTAGATCGTTACTTGATCAAATTAACTTATCGATGTCGTAGGCATATTCGGTGAACACCAGCTCATTACAAAAATTTGACACCAATTTTCGACAACCAGCTGGCTACCATCTTATCAGACAGATCGTTAAAGACAAGCAACGTGCTCTGAATGAAAGTGAAAGTGGCTATTAAGACCGTGGCAGAACGGATGAAAATGTCAGAAGAGTAGCGAATTAGATCATTAGAATTAAGAAAAGGATGTACTATGACGACTAATTAAGAAGTATAGATGTAAGTCTAGCGAGCGATAACAAGTGTAGTGAAAAGCCTGAAACGTGGATATCAGCCACAATCCATGCTCTGTCATGACGAGATCGGCAATAACATCGCTGATGAAAACAGGATTAAGGAAAGATGGGTATCATATTTCAAGAACTTCCTTAATCCTCCGCAAAGCTCCACAACATCGGAGCCTGTAGATGTCTGTGCAGAACTTCCATTGGCAGAACCAACTTGGATGAAGTGTGTTCCATCATCAAAGCCCAAAAGAATTTTAAAGCGCCGGGCATCGATGAGTTTCGAGTAGAGCTCATCAAATATGGTGGCAGCAGTATTCATAAAGCCATACACAAAGTCATGCAGCAAATTTGGCAACCAGAACAAATGCCAAACGAGTGGAGCCAATCAATTATATTCCCTATCTACAAAAAAGCATATCACTACTTTGTACGCTGCACAAAATATTTTTTTAAAAGCTTCAAAAATAAAATCGTATCATACGCCAAAAATGTTATTTGGGAGTATCAATTTACCTCTAATTTATTACAAAGTAATTTGAAGGATAATTTGTCAATATCTCCAAAAGTAAGAAACAATCCACAAATAAAGGTTATTGATGTCATAACAGATGTTAACCACATCGAATAGCTAAAGCATAACCCTTCCTTAACTGAAGATATTTTAAATATAGAAATGATCTCTCCACAGATGATTAAATTAGTTCATATTTTTAAACAAAAAGATGATAAAAGTTTCTCCTACTGCATATGCCAAGACCATGAAATTCAGATCGATCATTGTTGGCTAACAAAAATGTCAAGTTTTTGATGATTCCAATGACAGAAATTGTAAGAAATGTTTTGTTTTCGGTCAAAGCTTAGAAAAATTTCCAAGGAAAGATGAAATACCTAACACTTATGAAAAATGTGGCAAAAACCATGAAGAGACCAATTTCAACCCTAATATTCTTGCTTGTACCAACTGTATCAAGGCGAAGCAATATCTTAAAAGTAAGAGAGATATTCATCATTATCTTCTCTTTCTTCGTAGCACTACAGCCCCTCTCAGGCCTTCACTTCTTGCAAATAGCGCTTCCAACTGTCTCGGTCCATTGACCGCGTCCTCCAATTTCGAAATCCGAGCACCGATGAACTATCGTCGTTCACCAAGTCAGACCAGCGTTTTGTCGGTTTCCTCACTGGTCTCCGGCCTTCAGTTCTCTCAACGAATACCTTTTTGGGTATCCATTGTTCGTCCATACGATTCATGTTTCCAGCACATTGAAGTTTTCGCAATCTTACAATCGTTGAAACCTCCGGTTCCAGTCGGCTGTTTATCACAGTGGGAGCAACAAAATTCAAAATTTTTCGAAAGGTTTGAAATGATAACCTTTTGAGAGTTTTAAGATGAGAAACATTATCGAATCAAAATTGAAGGGTGGAAAAGGGAGGTGCTTCTAATCGACTCAGGCATAACATGAATATTTTCAAGTATTAAAATGTAACGGTAAAACGAAATCGCTGCTTTAAATGAGGATATTAGAGAAAGTAAGATTATTATTTTCCCAATTTAATCATTTTCAGCTTAAAGTTTCTGGTAGGAGCATACTCCTGCTACCTAAAATGTTGCCACTCACATGGCTCTAACTTTTGCATTTATCATGGTGGCTTGGGGGGAAATTGCGCTATCAATAAGTTAAATTTGTAATCAATGAATTGAAAGTCATTAGATTGACGGCCTTTTTGGAATGAAATAAACACTGCCTGATTTCTATCAAATTACCTACTTTCATTCCATGCCATTCATTCATTCATCCACTCTTGATTATTATCATTTGAACAAAAAAAAATCCAAATCAATTATAAATGGCTGAAGCGAATTGAGGATTCCTTTCTTTTGGTTATTTTCCCTCACATCATCCCAATCTGGCCAATCATTTGAATAAATGTTTGTTTGATACGATCAGAAGCATTATAATGCCATTTCAATCTGCCAGTAACCTCAATAAACGTTGCACACATCAAACAAGCATTAACTTGATTCGTGATTGGAATCCATTTCTAAATAAAATCAATATTATTGAATTATTATATGTATATTATTTTGCAGATATGACAGATAAACAATGGACAGTCTCCGAGCGTTGCCCATATTGTGAAAACGAGACGTACTGCCTTCGTAAAATACAGGACATGTAAGCCATTTCACATAAAACAGGATAGCAGTCATTTTAGTGGAATATGGTTGATGGTGTAAGTAGATATCTCTATAAGGCATTCACCAACTCGATCCGATAAATGAATATGAAGTATGTCATTTACCGTTGATGTCTAATACCAATTCTTTTATTGATTAGTAATTTGTCATTTGGTTCAATGAACGATAAATGAGTTGTGACTATATAGAACCATGATAATTCTATGTCTAGCATTTGCTACGCACAGACGAGTTTTTTTAGGGTTTTGTACTGAAATGCAAAACCCTGTTGAAATCACGACCTGTGTCCGTATGCTCGTTCGTCCGTCTGTATGTCACAGCAGTTTTCTTTCGAAACTATAAAAGCTATAAGCATGAAACTTTGTTTAAAGGTCAGATATGGCGTCTTCTCAAAAGATTGGGGTGAAAAAAAATTTTCAGAGAATTTTAAGGGAAGTGACCCTTCAAAAAAAAATTTTTCGCCATACGTAGTCAAGTAGGGTGTTATTCAAAAGGTTTCAAGGTCTCAATGAGATCTTTCCAAAACAAGTCTTAAACTTAATTTATCAATACCGAAAGGAGCGGGGAATGCACGAAATTTTTATCCCTTTGCGATTGAACACCAAGTCTGCGAATAATAGTAGGATTTACTATTTTCGTCAGTAAAACTATATTAGTATCAGTTGGATGAAATCAGCCATTTAAGTAGTTCATTGAAAAATGCTTATATGCTGTAAGTTTCAAAAAAATGTACAGAAGTTATAGCCATTTGAATTTCCTCAGATTACAACAATCATATACGATTACATGGGCTTCCCATCGAAATATACACTACATTTTTGACTGGATCTTCGGCAAACTTTCAGATAAGATGAACATCAAAAATAAATTTAAAATTCCGGTCAGTCAATGATTTGAGCAGTTTCGAAATAAAATTTTGGCTGGCTAAAATGGAGTTCTTTTAAAGCAAGAATATATTTGTTGTGCATGACATGAAAGTTTTTCTTGAATTAAATCATTCTAAATGTCTGCATATTGTCGGTCAAGTACAAAACCCTCCTGACATGAGCGTAGTTCTGTCTCATCGACTTGTTTCTTAATTATTTAGGTAGGTATATGTAATTTTCAATAGAACTGGTTGGTTTTTTTTCTTTTTCCCAATTAATTAATAAAATGTGGTAGTTTTCATTTGATATTGTATGATTAATTTTTTTGATTGAATATTGCTTGAACTTATAAAGCTATGTGGGCTATCGATATTTTAAATATTAGAATGATTTTAAACTTTTTTCATGTATTTATCAAATCCCCGTTGGCAGCACCAGCCGGAAAGGTAAATTTCTTGTATCTAGCGTAAGGCTTCGAAAAAGAATTTGGCTTGCCTACTACTGGACTTCTTACCGCAATTTTCGTAGCACCTTATGGGTATTTATTAACAAAAAGAATCTGCCGCCGTTCGTTTTCGGAGACCCTTCATAGAGGCGCAAATATTTTACTAATTAAATTGAGTTGCACTCGCATGGATCACATATTGAAAATTGGCGGGTAATAAATTGTTATAAACATATTTGTACTGGTTTTGCCCTTCTCACATTTGCTGTTTACACATTTCACAGTGGCTACCACACAGAGGTGATAACTTCTTGGCTTAAATAGCTCAAATAGTTAATTTTAAAAGATTTTCATAAAAGTTTAATCAGCATTTGCATTGCCATTAATATATACATTTTCGATTCTTTTCTGAACCAACCATCAGGGGCCGTTATTTTGAACGTTTATTGAAAACGGCTGCTAAAAATATTAAGCTGTAAATTTTCGATTTTTTTATTTTTCATCCGATTTGTATAATAAAATTAAATAAGCTTGACTTAATAACTTATAATTTCAAGTTTTATTGGAATCTGTTGAGAAACTTGGCTGCTAGAGGGCTACAGAAATAAAAAAAAATGTTTATGTCACCCCCCTGTATGGGGAGCCCCCTTAAACACTTTAAAATATTTTCTTACGTTGCAAATTTCAAGAGGCACCACTTTTGACCTACGTAGAAAATTTCCTCATTCTAGCTCATATGGTTTGCGAGAAAACTTGTTGTGACGCACAAACACACGGACGGATGGACAGACAGACAAGTCACGATTTGATAGTTTTTAAGGGTATTGTTAAAAATATTTTACAATATTTAAAAAATATTCTGATTTATAAATACCTTCAAGATAAGTCATGAAAAATTGATTATTTTAGTTGCTACTAAAATAGCAAATTGCGCTTGCCTCCTGACCTTTGGGGCCGCCATTTTGAATGTATGCATTTGATTTTGGACAATTTTAAATCTTTGTGGGCTAGGACCTCATCAATCAATGTGCGAAATTTCGTTCAAATCGAAGTTTCACTCTAGACAGGGCAAAATAATTCAATTTTTAGGGAAAATTGCAGCTAAAAATATTACGTTTTAAATTTTCGACTTTTTTATTTTTCATTCAATTTTAATAATAATGCAAGAACATAGTGCGGGATCCATAATCTCAAGTTTCGTCAAAATCCACTGGAAAACGTGACCGCTATAGGGCCACAAAAACGTGAAAAAAATGCATAATTAAACCGCCACCATTTTGGAATTTGCGCGTATATGATCACAAAAATATTAAAGTCTGTAGATTTAAGTGATGTCTATCTCGAAATCAAGTTTCATATATGTCGGATCAAAATTGTGACTTTTAAAAGCCTTTGAAATTTCGAGCTTCAACTGGCCGCCATATTGTATTTTGCGACCGGAACTCTTTCTATCTAATTGCCGAATTTTATGAACATGTGTTGAAAGCTTTGACCACTATTACAACAACAAAATTTTGCACGTTTTTTGACAATTTGAGCGGCCACCATTTTGTTTCTGCCGTACTGACTTTGGATTTTTTATTGTGAGATTCATCACATACAAAAGTGAGCCTTTGTACCAAATTTCATCCAAATCGGAGCTCTGCTTTGGTCAAAACAGAAATCACGATTTTTCGTCTAAAATGGCCGCCATTTTGTTTTTGCCCAGCCAATATAGCTGATTTACAAGCCTAATCGAGATATTTACCCAATACACCTTTCCTGAAAATTTGGTGAAAATCGGAGCAAAATTGCACCCTCTAACGTGGTCACAAATTTCGTTATATCCCAGATATATATATATATATATATATATATATATATATATATATATATATATATATATATATATATATATATATATATTTGGGATAGACAATTGTGATAAATATTTATGGACAAGTGGAAGGTGGAATTTTAATAGTGAAAATTAAAATTAAAATAGTTAAATAAGTGATTGTGCATTTTTACGTAATCAAACAAACTCTTTTAATTTAATTTAAAAGACATTAATGTTTCACTTTCCCGGAACATTAAAATTTTTGGCCGCGACCCACAAAACGCGACAATATATATAAATATATATATATATATATATATATATATATATATATATATATATATATATATATATATATATATTTATATATAGGGTCGGGATAACAAGTCACCGGACTGACCTCAGGAAATTTTTTATTGGCAAAATATGTACAATTTTTCCTTAGAAATCTTCAAAGTATTTCCCAATCCCCGAACGCTCCCTGGAAGTCGGCTATCTCGATGCTGTCTAGAGCCCTCGCCGTAGCACGTTGAACGTTTTCCAGAGTCCCGAACCGTGTTCCTCTAAGGTGTCTCTTGATCTTGGGGAACAGAAAGAAATCCACTGGTGCCATATCCGGGCTGTAAGGAGGCTGTGGCAACGTTGTTCTCGACTGTTTGGCCAACTGCTTGGTGACGAGCAGGCAGGTATGCGACGGAGCATTGTCGTGATGGAGGATGCACGAATCGGCGATCTCCGGACCGACTCGGCGAACCCGGTCGGTTAGTCGACGGAACACCTCTCTCTAGTACTGGACGCTTACAGTTTGGCCGGGTGGTACAAACTCTTTGTGAACAATGCCTTTCACGTCAAAAAAAAGCAATGAGCATCAACTTCACCCTCGATTTGCTCATGCGCGCTTTTTTCGGTCGTGGTGACGCCAATGTGTGCCACGCCGAACTCTGCCGCTTTGTCTCAGGATCGTATTCAAAAACCCCCGTCTCGTCCCCTGTAATAACGTGGTTAAAAAACTCTGGTTCGATTGCTCGATTGTACGCTCCATTTTCACTCCGACGACGTAACTGAACACGCACTCCGCTCTCGCTCGATGCTATCTCTCCAAGCGCTTGGAGGCAACTGCTGCAGCCCGGTTCCCTTTACCTAGACCCCCGCCACCACTACAGCAACAGATACCGGTTAGCAGACGCTCTAACGGTGGGGGGGAGGCTCAGTCCGGTTACTTATTATATTGTCCCTATATATATATATATATATATATATATATATATATATATATATATATATATATATATATATATATATATATATATATATATATATATCTATATGTATATATATACATATATATATACATACACATATATATATATATATATATATATATATATATATATATATATATCTATATATATATATATATATATATATATATATATATATATATATATCTATATATATATATATATATATATATATATATATATATATATCTTTATATATATATATATATATATATATATATATATATTTATATATATATATATATATATATATATATATATATATATATATATATATATATATATATAAGGTACTCTCCACAATAGGTGAATTTCTCTCGAAAATTTACCTAAAATTAGAATTGAATCAGCAAAGTGCACTTGAATTTGAATTTAACGTTGAAAGCTCTTGTCAGTCATTTACAAATTAAAATATTTTTTAAATATTGATTGGATAAATCAGTTTTATTGGCAAAAATTGACAGTCTAAGCTACAGTATTGAAAGTAATCAATTCATCGAGGAATATCAGCAGCCTGAATATAGAAACCACTAAGTCAAGAAATCCAAAGGCATTACAGAACCAGCAATATGGAGGCGCACGATGATTTTTTGCCATTCAGGCGAATACCATTTAAAGCGAAAAATTCATCAAAAGAAAAATGGTAAAAGATGCTACAAGCGGTGAAAAAGAAAACTCCAAATAATGACAAACAAAGAAGATTTGACAAAAATTGCGCAAAAAAACGAAAAGATAAACCTGAGGATTCTTTTATTGGAGGAAATAGTGGAAAAGTTCATCAACGGTACCAACTAAACGAAGACATCTTAAGTGGAAAATAAAACCCATTTTAAGGATGCAGCGCCAATGATAAACAAGTTGGGTAAACAGAGCTACAGTCATGTCAGAAGGGTTTTGTAACCAACGTGCGAAATGCAGTCACCAGCAACGAATAAAGGCAAGAAATATGTCAAAGAGATGGGCATATTTATAAGAAAATCAATTGCTTCTGTACTACTAACGGTCGTCACTTTGTTGCAAACTAACAAAAATCACTTGATCATGAATCCCCCAAAAAATTATATCATTGATCTTATTTGAAAATTTCAAGAAGATCAAATCAAAACTGTAGTATCTGACCTAATGGTAAGTCCATAAAATACCAAAATCGTGTGTTATTGTTGTTGTGTTTGGTAAAATTTCAAATGGCTAGAACTTCCGTGAATATGGCTGGATTTTCATCAAGCTTGTAGAGTATTAGGGCCTTATGTGAAACTACTTAAAAATCGGTTTTCATTGAATTTAAGGGTATCCATATGATTTTATTGGGGAAAATGTGAAATTCGATTTTCATACTATCATTAACAAAGTTGAGTGAATTTTGACTTCTAAGGTATTTGTTTTTGTTGTACTTATAAACACTAATCTCCATATTTTTTTCAGATTTTTCGGATCACAGGTGTCCCATCGCGAGGGGGGGGGAGGACACAAATTTTTCGTGTATTTCCACTTCCTGGGCGCTCCCCGAAGCAAAAACTACCAGTTTAAGCCCTGTTTTGAAAAGTTCTCATTGAGACCGTTCATTTGATACCCATATTTTCCTTTGATAAAATTTTTTTTCAGTGGCTATTCCCCTGTATGGCGAGACCCCCTTAAGCACTTTGTAAATGTTTATTGTATAGAAACTTTGAAGCGGGCATCACTTTACACCTATATACAAAATTTTATGTTTGTAGCTTATACGGTTTGCGAGAAAAAGTGCTTTGGCATGCGGATGGACGGACATACGGACAGACAAGCGCAATTTTAGAAAGGTTTTGTAAAATTATTTTACAAAACCCTAAAAAGGTGAAAAGAAACCTGTTCAAGACACCGATCAAATACTAAACGATGCAGGTTTCAACGACAGTGCAAACTACTACGCGGTCCTTGACACGATGAGTGATGCAATGGATTTCGGTTACATGAACAACAAGATGGATTACGAAGAATCGAACACAAGGATACAACTTCCTTATTTGGTAAAGATCGATAAGAAAATTAGCAAAATAAAATAATTTTACTAAATATTCGAAGAAAAAATCAAATAAAAAAGGCCAACGAGTTGTTTTGCTGGTCCTTAGAGCGAATTGTTTTTGTTCCGCCGCCAAATAATATTTTTAAGGGTTCTGTACTAAAAAAAAGCCCTTTTGAAATCATAACCTGTGCCCGTTCATCCGTTCCTGAAAGTTTTGGGGCGAAAAATTTTTCAGAGAGTTTTAAGGGGGGGGGTAAGCTGTCTATATGGAGGTGACCCGTCAAAACCTTTTTCTTCACCATTGGTGGTGTCATGTGAAAGGTCTAGCACTCGTTGCGTGTAGACGTGTTTTTTATCCTCTCCTATAAAGAATTTTTAAAAACTAAATTAATTTTTAAAATGTCAATTAGAAAGTAATTTTAGAATAAAACTTATTACATCGGCCAACTTTTTGAACAATTCATTGAGTAGCTGGATTTCACTTGCGAGAAAGTTTCAAAAAAAGTCATAAAGAAACGTTTATAACACTGGGGGTATGGAGCAGCCCGACAGCTTCCAACCGCTCGGGTACTCAAAACCTGGCATTTCTAATATGACGAATAAAAAAATCATGAAACGGAAAAACGACAAAAACAGGTGTGAGCATAGCAAGCATATCACACTTTCAAGTGAACAATACGAAAGAGTGACCAGAGAAAATACGAAGCTTACTAAACAAAATGATGGGAATTAGTTCTTGGATTCTGGCTAAAGGCCACTTGTAATCCTTTTGGTTATCAGTAGTTGCGTAGTCGCTATCGATAACGTAGTTTACGGGATAGCAAGAGTTTTTTCAATTTCGTCTATATATGATACACTGTCTAGGTGAATTTCTTTCAAGAATATGTGTGGACTTATGACACAAATGTTGCATTAATATCTGATTCGCATTCGCAGAGTGTGGTATTCAATTCCTCGTAACTGAGACCTGTAATGCCTAGGGTTCTCCTCAGAATATCTTTTCTAAGGGCGTACCATTCTCTCCCACCACCCACCCAACCATTTGGCAGATGGAGAATTAAAAACCCACTCAATTTTTTCGGTCGCACAATAACTCGAAATTTCCTGCCCATTGGCGTGCAGCAGTAACCGGTTAGCTTTAATAAAATCGATACTATTATCGCTGTAAATGTAGTGCGGTTTTCTTCTACGATTTATAAATCTGAGGAAGACTTCGAGAAATCCGTCAGCTGACAATGTCGTAACTAATTCAAGATGAATAGCATGATATACTGCGCAGGTAAATAAACAGATGTAGCACTATTGACCCTCTCGTAAAAAGAGAGGCGCTGCGTAGTCTACTCCCGTGATTTAACAAGTTGAAGTAGCAGGAGAATGCTCCTGCCAGAAGGGTAATGTAAAACAATTAGTAAATGAAACAATATATTCTGCATATCAAAACTTGACTAATATATAGATTCCATAAATTGAGTTCGAAAAATTATTATGGTTATTATGATATTAAACTCGCCACCATTTTGTTTCAAGTGGTTTGACCCCGTCGCTTGATAAGTCATGATAACACATGGATATTACAAACCACTTCTTAAAATTTTCATCAAAATTTCTACATATTTGTAGTGTCTAGGTCCGTTGCAAACGTGTATCTCCCTAGTATCACGTGTTAATGTTGTTGTAATTGTTAAGTATTCAATCGGCTGTAACTTAGCTGCTTATTGTTTAATTATTGCGAAATTTTCGAGCCATATACAATTACTTTCAGAAAATTTAAATTATAGATTTTGGGAAATTTTAGGGTCCCATCTTGATTTTATAGACAAAAAACCAAAATTTATAAAATTTACTATTGGTAACAAAGTTGATCGAATTTCGAATTCTAAGGTATTTGTTGCCCTTGTGAAGGAAAAATTGTCAGTTCAAGTACTGTTTTGAAAAGCTCTTATAAAAAACTTTCATTTGATATTCATATTGGCTACCTTTGATGAAACTTTTTTTCAGCGGCCACTTCCCTGTACTGTAGATAATCATCGATTCATGGCCATTTCTTTGAATCCTAGAATGGTTACAAAGCCTATTTGCTAGAAGCTCTCTCCTGCCTCTTTGACTTGTTTCACTTATGAGTATTAATTGTAAGTACTCATCTTCAGTTATCATTAAATTGAATCAAGTGTTAAAAGCATGCGCCTTAAACGTTCAAGTTCGGGCAAAATAACTCAAAATTATTCAATATTTGCATTTAAAACAGCCACTTTTTTGCTTGACGATGGCTAATACCACTAGCTGAGCCAATTCTCAAAGATATTCATAATACCTATCATTCCTGAAACTTTCATGCAAATCCTAGCAAAGCTGTAGTATCTGAGTCGGTAAAAAGCGCATATTGTTCCATAGCCATATGTTTCCATGGTAATACAGCGCATAGTAATACAGGAAAATTCAAATCGCTATAACTTCATTAAATATCATTCGATCTTTATGAAACTTTCAAGACTGATTAATCTTATAAATAGTCATCTGTGTACTTATTTTATTAAATTGAAGGGCACCGTTAAGATTTTATTCAAGTAAACATAAAATCGATAAATCATACTATTACTAACAAAGTTGAGTGAATTTCGACTTCTCATGTATTTGTTGTTGTTGTACACATAAAGGGTTATATTCATGATTTTTTTCAGATTTTTCGGGTCGCGAGGGGGGACACAACATTTTCGTACATTTCCCCTTCCCCTGCGCCCTTCGAAGCAAAATTTGTCTTTTTTTGAAAAGTGCTCATTAAGACCTTTTATTTGATACCCATATTGCCTACATGCGATGAAAATTTTTTTTCAGGGGCAACTCCCCTATATGGGGAGACCCCCTCAAAGACCTTATAAATTTCTTTTCGTGTTGAAACTTTAAAGAGGGAGTCACTTCGCACCTACTTACAAAATCTCATGTTTCTAGCTTATGTAGTTTGCGAGAAAAAGTGGTGTGACACACGGACGGACGGACGGACAGACAGGATGCGAAACTAGTAGGGTATTGTTAAATGATTTTACAATTCCCTAAAAAAATTTTGCACCTCTGACTCTCCTTTCCGGCAAACTCGTAAGCGGTGCTTTTAATGTGTTTCCCGCAAAACGGACACAGGTAGTGCATTTTTGTATGAAATTTTTGACAGGATGCCGAAATTTTTAACATCGTATTGATGCCCGCATGATTATTTTCGTGTAGGATTTGTGTAGTAAGCAGTTTGACTAATTCAAATTATGGCTTAAACGTATTGGAAATCTGAAGGCAAAACTTCATTGCGGTTTAAAACTTGGGATGTCGTTCTGATTAATCCAATGCTTTCTTCTTTATAGACTTTAAGGGTATTTAATCGTGAATCGTTTATTCCTTCAAAGGTCTCGTCTTGGCTGATTTTCAGGACACGCGCATCAATAAATTCTCTCACACTGATTTCACCCTTATGGCGGCATTCTTGATTTACTTCGCAATTTCGAACAAATTGAAAAATTTAATCAATCATCCTGACGGTTTTTAGATAATTTGACATTCTGAGTAAATACCACGGTGGATCAGATTTCCTGATAATCACATTAGCACAACAGAGTACCGAAGCCTCTTGAATCAATCTTTCGGGTGTAGTTTTCTCCGCATTTTTCTTCAACTCTGCGACAACTTCGTCCCCATTAATCTCAAAATGATCAGCTGCCCAGTGGTTAGGAGACTCTTGTAGCCAGTTCGGTCCCTCCCACTATCTGGAATTTATGAGCTGTCTGGTTGTGTACCCTTGTTGTTGATTGCCTGGTACGTGTTGCCAAGTTTTGATATCAGTGGGCGCTCATATTTCTGCTAATAGATTCCACACAAAAACTGCCCATTGACCATTGCAACGAATTCAGGACAAAACAGTTGAGGAATCCATTCAAAAAATTACCTCTACCTCCTTTAATTTTAACAAATTGATTGTGTTTTGCATCAAGGGTGCCCCAAGCATTGCTGAATCGAAATATCTTCTCGTGGCTTAACTCGTGATTTCGCTTGTACCAGATGAACGGACGTCCCATTTCCTCCTTCCAGTCGAACAAAAAGTGTAGCCACGTATGCGGTTTTGCTTGCGTCGACAAATATGTGAAACGTGACTTTGTCATGTGTGTCTCCGAAAATCCACCGTGGAACACTCAGATCTCGAAGTTCAGAAATTTTATCGTACCAGGCGTAAAAATGTTTTTGGTAGTCATCTGGAATCTCATCGTCCCAATTTGATTCTTCGGTTCCCCATAAATTTTGGAGAAATATTTTAGGAAGTAGCAAAGCGGGAATGGCCTGACCGAGTGGATCGAAAACTTTATGCGCCGCAGATCAAACAAAACGTTTCGTGATTTTTCGGGTCGGTTTTCCGTTATTGTTATAATAAGTGCCAATGTATCTTTGTCCTTGTTCCAAATCACTCCGAGTATGGCACTGTTGTCAGAGTGTCCATTATTCTGCATTATCTCCCACTCTTGGATGTCAAAACAGGCTTCTTACATGATCCATGTAGTTTCATTTTGGAAATACTAGACCTTTTTTCCGACCTCACGCTCGTGACACAATTATTGACGTAGAATGAGTCGCGTATTTTCTCTATCCACTCTGATTCTTCAATGCTCGTGAATTTTTGAAAAAAAATTTCCCAAATGACAATCGATTGTTTTTCCTAGCTGAAATGGGCTACAGGTCAAGCCAAAAAAAACTCGATGGTGTTAAAATGTAATGATTTTTCTTGGTTTTGTTTTGGTCCACCAAAAAAAATTTCAAAAATTGTCCATCCGAAGGCGCCATGTTTATTTGTAAAAATGCTTTTTCAATATCAGTAACTATTCCAATTTAATGATTCCCGAATCTCAACAAAATATCAGGGATAATTTCTATTAGGTTTGGACCAATTTCAAGGCATTTCTTGAGTCTTGTGTTTTCGCGGAAGCATCGACTACTGGTCGGGCCGGTGTGGTGCAACTAGTTTTTAGAATATAACAACGTGGCAAATAATAATCATGATCTGATAACTGATCACTAGGCACTTCTTCAATGATGCTGTCTTTTTCCTAAAGTGTCTTTAAATCGTCATTCTTCTCAAACAAGTATCATTTTTCAATTTATGGTATCAGATTATTTTATCTCTTTTCAAATATAAAACAATTATTTGCGAGTGGGGGTTGCTTCTCCTTCCAGGAAAGCGTCACTTTATAGCGGCCTTCTTGAGTGACCCAAGAAACTCTCAGCTTTGAAACTCTCTCAGCTGGATTTGTAATTCCCGTCGCATCAAGCTTCTATAAATCTGTAATATCTGAAGCCTTAGCAAACATCGAAATAACTGTAAGAGCCGCATCTTGGCATTTCGAAAAATTTGTTGAATTTTTTCCCATTTTAGTTCAACCAAGTAGGGTTTTAACCACGGTCTCAACAGTGGGCATTTGTACAATTTTACCGGGGTACAGTCGCCCGACCACATCTATGCCTATCAACACAGCTATAGGTTCGGTGCCATTGCCAATGTCAGATAAGTAGATTCCTTTACTTTTCAGCTCAGTCAAACGTGTGCTGGTTTCATATGCCGCAATATTTTGACAAATGATTTATTCGTGGAATGCCGTAAGAGTATAATTGAAAGTACCATCAAGTTTACTTAGTGTAATGCGTGAAACTCAGTGTTGTCGGGGTTCTGACATCCCCCCAAACAATAAATGCACTAACTCCTTTCCACCCATAGTTTCGAAACATAATTTTTTGACAAAACTGGCCAATACGTTTGGATTATGTGACCTGGTGTCAATGACTGCGCAAACATTTCATTCTCGCGTGGGCCCTTTCAACTTGGGGCTCTTGGAAGGATTTCACCCACGGTCTGATCGCTATCGTTTTTGGTCACTTCCCGACACATCAACGAAGCATGTTTTTTACCACACTAGGTACACTTTATTCTAGAACGACACTTATTGTAGCTGTGGTTTCATTCCGAATACGCAAAACATGCTTTTTTGTCTTTCACAATGTCTTGTCTTGCACTCAAACTCAAATTATTTGCTTTTTTTCCGCAAAAAAACACTTGATCGGAATTTCGTTTGTTTTGTTCGATGTCAACAAAGCAGCTGCAGTTGGTGTTGTTACACTTCTGTTTTTCTTCGAACTTTTGTTGTTGTTGTGACATGGTTTTTATTCGTCGAATCCGTTTATCGCTAATGAAATTCTCTCTTGGTTTTGCACTTCTGATTCAAAGAATGTTCTTGGGCACTAGCAACGCTAGTATTTTGGCGTTGCTAGGCCCGCAAAATCTCATCGGGTAGAGAGGATTCGACGAGTGGAAATAATATTGTAGCGCACATTTCCGTGGTGACCCATAATGATTCTAGAGTCCTCAAGTGCGTTTTCAACTTACCGTAAATTTGTGTTAAATTACTTTAGATTTGCTGAGCAAGAGAACGTAAATTTCTACTAGAATATCATCGCATCTAAATCTATTTTACAAAATTTCAACTGCTTACGTGTAGTTTGCCGCCATAAGCGGGTAACCATTTACAATTTTGCTCGCTCTTGATTCCTCACACCTTGATTGGATCAAATATTAGAACTGATCTTCGGTTCGAACTAGGGGGTCTTCGTTCACTTTCTCAAACATGCTCATAAACTGTAACCATTCTTTTGGATTGTCGTTGAAACGTTTCAGCTCAAGTTTCGCTAGTCTTAATTTGTCGAATTATTTCCACCATCTTCTTGGGTGACCGGTGTGGAAAATTGATCGAATGCAGCTTTTGCCACTTGAAATCGACTTTTATATTCATCAGCCCCTTTATCTTCTGTCTTAAAGTCTGCTTGAGAGCTATCCGCTTATATCATGTGTTCAAAAAGTTGTTTGCTTTTTAAACTCAGAAGTTTTTTTAAGAGGTGTGCAAACGGAGCCGTTACAACATATACCGATGGATTTTCGTTCTCCATTTCACCGTTCTGTTTGCCTAAAACTCTTTTAAACGCTTGTCTCTGTGCTTTCCGAACTTTTTTGATATCGTCCATTGTTTTTCACAAACAGCTCCACACTAACTAAAAATTTTGTTCGCAACAACACCAAACTTGTCCTGTCACGGTCACCAGATGTTGCAAAATGGTTTTAAGAAGAGGAACAAAAACAACTCGTACCTTAGAATGGAATATATAAAAAATTGGATTTATTAGAAAAAAATTAATAGAATTATCTTTAATCTGTTGTTGCTTGGACGATGCACGCCGAGCAAATCCCTTCATAAACATAATTAAGACGCACATGTAGAATCAACGCATGCGCAGTCGCAAAGACTTGAAAAGCCAAAAATCTTCAGTTTTCTTTGATTCCATCACTAGAGTGTATTCACCAAGGAATCCAGCTACATTTTTCAAGACCCATTCTTTGCGAAGCCATTACTCGAACTTACCATAAGAAGGACTCGGTGTGGTATGAATTCAACGGTCCAATGACTATTTCGGGCAATTCTACTGCTGCTATTCCTGATCAATGCGAGCCTTTTGTTTGGAGTCATCGTCTTCGTAATATTTAAAGGTAGTTAAAATGTCTCTTTTCGTGGCACTTTTTCGCAGATTTTCTTTCAAGAGGTCTAAGTATCGACAGAAATCAATAATACCACCAATGAATACAAATTTGCCAACACCGCGACTAGATATGCATCCCCAAACCATTAAACTGCCGCCACCGTGCTTCACTGTGCGTGAGTTTCTTCGGACGCAATTCATCGTTAGGCTTGCGCCACACCATAACCCGTCCACCTGAGCCAAACACATTAAATTTTTTTACATCGGCAAAATTTACGTCGTCCGAATAATTTGCATCCTTCAAAATATATTCCTTAGCGAAATTGAAATGTTTTTAGGGTTTTGTAAAATAATTTTACAAAACCCTTCTAAAATCGCGTCCTGTCTGTCCGTCTGTCTGTCTGTCCGTCCGTCCGTCCGTGTGTCACAGCAGTTTTTCTCGGAAACTACTTAAGCTAGAAGCATCAAATTTTGTATGTAGGTGTAAAGTGGTGATCTCTTTAAAGCTCAAATATAAAAAAATTTTGTAAGGCATTTAAGGGGGGTCTCCCCATTTAGGGGAGTGACCCCCCGAAAAAAAAATTTCATTAAAGGTGGCCGATATGGGTATCAAATAAAAGGTCTCGATGAGAACTTTTCAAAACAGGTCTTCGTTTGGCAAAATTTGCTTCGAGGGGCGCACAGGGAGGGGAAATACACGAAAAATTTGTGTCCCCCCCCCCTCGCGATTGGACTCCTGTGATCCGAAAAATCTGAAAAAAATTAAGAATGTAGGTCTTGATGAGTACAACAACAACAAATTCTTTAGAAGTCGCAATTCACTCAACTTTGTTCGTAATAGTATGATTTATTGATTTTATGTTTTCTTGAATAAAATCTTAACGGTACCCTTAAATTCTTTGAAATTCAGTACACAGATGACTATTTATAAGATTGATCTATCCTGAAAGTTTCATAAAGATTGTATCATATTTAGCGAAGTTATAGCGGTTTGAATTTTCCCGTATTACTATGGAACAATATGCGCTGCATTTATTACTATGGCAACATATGGCTATGGAACAACACGCGCTTTTTACCGACTCAGACACTACAGTTTTGCTAGGATTTGCATGAAAATTTCAGGAATGATAGGTGGCATGAATATCTTTGAGAATCGGTTGAGCTGGTGGTATCAGTAATCGTAAAACAAAATGGTAGCTGTTTTAAATGTGAAGATTGAATAATTTTGAGTTATTTTTTCCCAACTTCAACGTTTAAGGTACATGCTTTGAACCCTTGATTCAATTTAATGTATGACTGAAGATGAGTGCCTACAATTAATACTCATAAGTGAAACAAGTCAAGGAGGCGGAAGAGAGCTCCTAGCAAAAGGGCTTTGTAACCATTCTAGGATTCGAAAAAATTGGCCATTAATCGATGATTTCAGTACAGGAGAGTGGCCCCTGAAAAAAAAAAAATTCATCAAACGTAGCCGATATGAGTATGAAATAAAAGTTTTCATGGGAGCTTTTCAAAACAGTTGTTAAACTGCCAGTTTTTGCTACAGTGGGGCACAGGGGGTAAATACATGAAAAATGTGTTTCCTCCGTCGCGGCTGGACATGTTAAATAATTATCAAGGGAGATATTTATGAGTATAACAAGAACAAAAACCTCAGAAGTCGAAATTCGTTCAACTTTGTTAATAATAGTATGATCTTCGTATTTCATATTTTCTCCAATAAAATCGTCTTTGACATGTTTCTTGATGTGATTCGATCTGGTGACTGCATTTTGTAAATTGAATACAAAACCCTTCTGACATGAGCGTAGGTCTGTTTACCCAACTTGTTTTCTATTCACATCGCTGATGAATGGCTTTTTGCAGGCTACACGTACATTATAACGATCATTTTTCAAAGCTCGACACCCTTTTTCACATCCCACATATTTGAAAAGTTTGCGTAAACATTACTTACAATTTTTGCAGCACACCATTTAAGGTTTTTCTTGATTTTCCGCACGATAGCGGGTTCTTCAAGTGTCTTTAGAAATTTAAACGATACTTCAAGTTTATTCTGCCTTCCTCTTAATATCTCCGGAGAATATCGTAAATAGTTCTACGTTTTATGCTGAGGATCGAACATATGTATTTCTGCAGCAGTTTTACCTTCCTTATGATTAAAAATTCTCTGGGGACGTGTATTTGCTCATTTTGCATTGATGCAAGCACAACGTTTTTTGAAGCTATCAAAAACGGTTTCAAGAACATATTCGATATGATGCGCCCGTAATCCTTAAGGCTTTATTACTGAAGCCAATGTTAGATAAACAAAGAATCACTCACATGAGTTTATATTGCATAAAAATGCACGCGTTTGCCCGTTTAATTGATGTGCGGATCTTTTTGGGGCGTCTGTTTTTTCAGTTTTTTGTTTTATCCTTCCTATTCCTTCTCAGTTTGCGATACATTTTTATTTTTTGGTGATCGCGTAAATGTCTTTTACAATAAATAAGTTTTAGTTTCCTTTTCGTGTCATTGATGAAAGCATAATCTTTTCGGGAGTCACTACATCTTAAACTCTCATATTGGACAAAAACGAAAATATTTATCAATATATTTACTTAATTACTCAAATTTATAAGAAACAAAAAAGGTGCCCACGCTTAGCTATAAGCGCAAAAACAACTCTTTGCAGGCTTGAGTTGACACGGTAAATCATTCTTTACATGTTCATTTTATTCTATGAAGGCCTGTTTTAATTTTCTTAAAAAATTTCGAAAGAAATTCGTTTCACCATTTTTCCCTCTAAATGCTTCACCAATATTGAATTGTTCTGAAAAAGATTCAAAAGTTTTTCAATCCAGGAAAAACCTCCCTATAAGGAAAACTTCGCAAAGAGCTTCGACCTCAAGAGCTTTTCTTAACTTCATTCCACGAGCGACGTCTGACTAATGAAGTTGTCTTTCAAATCAATTCTTCGAACCAAACAAACAAAAATTTTCCACTCCACCCTGAGTTGATAAATATTTTGCTTCCTAATTGAGTGGATCCTTCAATCTCCAGCAGAAGATGTTGTTCCATTCAGGAGCACCTAATTCAAAGGATCATATATCAACTGCAAATGGCCCCATTTCGTGGCACTTAAAAGTGTGCAAAAAGTACAATTTCTAGCCATAGCACCATCAAAGGGAAAGTTAATTAAGGTTTTTGCTTAATTTTAAAATGTCCAAACCACCACCATTAAAATTTAAAGTATTCATGATTTTAATTCAACAACATCTTCAAGTGTCATTTCAACCCTTACTTTGTGGCAAATAATGAAACATTTGTGCTGAAAGCTACAAGTAACCTCGGGAAAATGGAAAGATAAAGAAAACAGACTCATGTTTTCTGCCCAGTCTCCTTCAGATGGAGTACATGTTGCAATACGAAATGGGGGAGTAAAACTGTATGTGGGGTTAATATAGCGGAACAAGTGGCGAAGGGAAACGCTTCAAGTAGGTTGGAAGCTTTTTATTTTGCACCATCATCATATGGAACGTCAATTGGCGTTGATAAAATTTTATGACACTATGAAATTACTGAACAAAAAGGCTCCAAAGTAATCGCTTCTGAGATGATTTCATTCAAGTGGAGGAGGCGTCAATTCTTTCACTTAAGTCCTCACATTAATGCTGCAGAGAGTTACATTTATTGAAGGTGATAAAAGTCATTCGTTTAACTACTTCTTTGATTGTGAATTGAAAATAAATTGAAGTTAAGGCAGAAAGATTTCTCCAAACTCGATTTGATTATCGGAGTTGCCCAGGACGTCGCTATCATACACTGCACCTCTTTGATGAACGTGTCTTGTGGGAAAGAAATCTTAACGATTCCCTCCAGCGCTGTTTGAACCCTTACTGCCAATAGCCGCGTATCAACACTCGGTTGGCAATCCACCACTGCGAATACATAAAAACATTAATTTTAGTAAAATGTACCGCGGCGCGCGTTTTATGACCGTAATTTTCGCACTTAACATGTTTCATCTCTTAAATATAATCAGGTTTTGTGGCTGCCTGAGGTACGAGCCTTTGCCCTTGTTTAAACCACATTTCGACCCGAGACTTGTCTAATAGGTTCAAATTAACATTCTTGTCCCTCGAATGGTTTCTTTATAGTAACCGTATCAGGCGCTTAGAATTTTAATAGGTCATGTACACGAAAGACGGAAGTGTAAGGTTGTAAAACGCATGAGTAGGATACTGGGGAGGACAGTGACTGGGATGGCAAGAAACCAGGCTAAGGTGAACGTTTTACGAATATTGCTACGACGCCATGTCGTGGCATCTGTCAAGATTACTCTGGCTCACCACCCTCTCACATGCATCACAACTGAACGCCATTAAACTGTAAGTAGATGGTTATCGTATAAATTTCAGAATTAATGGCCGTCTTTGGAATCGTGTGCGCCAGATGTTTCGTACATTATTTACGCAAGTAACTTGCTTCATTTGACTGTGTTAATTATATTTTTAACAGGTCCTGATTTCGTGGCCAGAGTAAGTCCATTTACAACCGCTCAACTTTATGGTAGTTTGCTGGCTTAGATTTTTGGAAGAAATACACTGTAGGGAGCTATAACTTCTCGTATAATTAAGATTATTAAAAATTAGTTTATAATAGCTTAATTGAATGAAAGTAAATTTGAACCTATGTGGGAGACCTTGATTTTATTGCTGGACACTAATTGCTTTTGCTGTAAGGTAGTGGATAAATGGCATGAGTTGATTTTTGCTAACGAAAGAAAATTCATACTGAAGAGACCTTATAAATTTGAGGGTAGTTCTTACTATACAAATGAATGTTAATTGATACTTTGACACGCAACGATATCAAATATTTGATAAGAAATGCTTTTAAAACATTAGATAGATTAAGTGTAAGTAGTAGTATTTTTCTTAGAAGCCACTGACATCAAATTACATTTTGATATGGAAAAGGAACGCTCTAATTACAAAAACTAAAGAATTTGTTTTCAAACGAACTACTATCCTACGATAAATATTTTATACCCTTCAGATAAAGATTGCGAGGTGTGACAACTAAGTAATGAGATTTTATTGTCGCGCTTGTGGTAAACCTGCGGCCGTGAAATTCCCTTCTTCTTCTCCGACATCCTTCCCCTCGCCATTGATATATTTAGTATTGCTCCAGCTTGTTTCATTCACCTGCTGGGTCGTGTTGAGTAGATGTGTGTTGGTGGTGCTCGTCACGAAAATGGAGAAACGAAATCAAGAGCAACGCGTCGCGATAAAATTTTGCGCCAGATTGGGCGAAACAGCTTCGGAAACGTACGCTAAATTTGTAAAACGGCATGGTGGTCGTGCTCTTAGTCGTGTCCAGATGTTTCGATGGCATAACGAGTTTAAGGAATGGCGTGAAATCGTGAAAGACGAGGCGTGGAGCGGGAGACCAGTCGAGGTATAGACTGACGCAAATGCGTAGTCTGTGCGCGTCCTAACACGTGAAGATCGGCGTTTAACAGTTTGAATGGCCTTGGGATTGAATATGAACCGTGAAACAGTCAAACAAATTTTAGCCGACGATTTCGGGATGAAAAAGTTGTTCGCGAAGATGGTACCAATAAACCCTTCTAAGGAGCAAAAGCAGCATCAAATGACCGTCGCAAAAGACTGTTGGGAACAAGTGGGAAACGATCCCACACTGCTTGATCGAGTTACTGCAGGTGATGAAAGAGTTTTTTGTTCCCTAGAACAAAATCAGTGGTCGAAGGAACCCATTTTGAGTCGATGACGGACATCCAGGTGGTCGTGAAGAGAGTATTCGCGGACATCCCGGTCGGAGCGTTCCAGAAATGTTACGAAGCATGGAAAACCCGCTGGAATCGTTTTATAGCTGCCCAAAGGAACTACTTTGAAGAGGATTGCAGAGTTGTAGAATAATTTTTAAATACACGGTTTTCATGGAATCAGTCTCATTACTTAATTGTCAAACCTCGTATTAATCATTGCTTGATATTTGCAAGGTTTTGGAAAATAATTTTACAAACCCCTATTAAAATCGTGACCCGTCTTTCCATTCAAATTATGTTTATATTTTTCGTGGATACACCACTGTAATAAAAAAAATCCCGTGGGCACCACCAGCCTGAGAGGCAAATTTCTCCCCTTATTTTTGAAAGCATATACTCATTTTATTGGCCCGCACTTTTAAAGTTAAACAATACTTAAGGACAATTAAAAGTAAAAGCAGAGCCCCCCTACCATGAGGATATTGTACAAAAACTAGTAAATCCAACAATGCCTTCTGAATATCAAAACTTGGCTCACACGTATATTTCATGAATTTGTATTTTAGTTTACCGTCATTTTATTTTCAGTTTTTTGGCCTCAATTTTTGGGTAGTCATGATAACATATCAATGTTTCAAAATATTTTTAAAATTTTCATCAAAACTTTTACACATCTGTGGTGTTTGGGACCCTTCAGAACGTGTATTTACACAATATGTTGTGTAATTTTTGTTGTAATTGATAAATTTCAATCGTCTATAGCTTAGCTGTTGATGGCTCGATTTCTACGAAATTTTCAAAAAAAATGCATTAAACATTAAAAAATTTAGATACAAATTTTTCGTAAATTTAAAGGTTATCTTTAAGTTTTATAGATGAAAACGTGAAATTCATAAAATGTACAATTTTTCTCAAATTAAATTTTAACTTCTAACGGATTTGGTTGCCTTGCACTTGTGAAACCCTAATTTTGTAATTTTTTCCAGATTTTTCTGTTTAAAGATGCCTAATCACATAACATAAAATAGTTCCTACATCTTTTCTCTCCCTGCACCTCTCCTTGCAAATGCTTGACCGCCATATTGGCTTCCTTTGGTATAAGAAAATGTTGAGATCTACTCCCGTATATAGGGAAACCCTCTCCGCTCAAATACTTTAATATATCATTTTTGACCTACCTAGAAAATTTCATTATTCTAGCTTATGTGGTTTGCTAGAAAACTTGCTGTGACGCGCGGACGGACAGACGGACAGATGATTCACAATTTTAGTAGAGCCTTACGAAAATATTTTGCAATAACCTGAAAATAATCTGTTGTATAAATATTTCTACGTTGAGCCGTTTCCAAAGTTTCGATGAAAAATATTGATTATTTCAGTTGCTACTCAAATAGCGAGTTTCTGGCGACACCGGGAGTGAGAATCCAGCAACTGAGTGACGTAGTTGTGCGTGAATTGGAACTTTACTCGGAAAAGGTAACCCTATTTTGTATGCTGCGGTTGGTAGCCGTGAGTCATTTTGACCCAGAGGTTATTAGGGTTTCGTAAAATAATTTTACAAACCCTACTAAAACCGCGACCTGTCTGTCCGTCTGACCATCCGTCCGTGTGTCACAGCATTTTTTCTCGCAAACTACTTAAGCTAAAAACACCAAATTTTACAAGTAAGTGTAAAGTGGTGCTCTTTTGAAACTTCAATTACAAAAAAAAATTTATAAGGTATTTAAGGGGGGTCTCCCCATATAGGGTAGTGGCCACCGAAAAAAAAATTTCATCAAAGGTAGTCAATATGGGTATCATATGAAAAATCTTGAGGAGAACTTTTTAAAACAGGTCTTAAACTGACATTTTTTGCTTCAGGGGGCGCACACAAAGGTGAAATACACGACAAATGTGTGTCCCCCCCTCGCGATTAGACACCTGTGATCCGAAAAATCTGGAAATAATCATAGAGGTAGATATTTAAGAGTACAAGAACAACAAATGCCTAAGAAGTCGAAATTCACTTAACTCTGTTAATAATAGTATGATCTTCGAATTTTACATTTTTCCCAATAAAAGCGCATAGGTATCCTTAAACTCAACGAAGCTCGATGATTACGTAGTTTCACATAAGGACCTAATACTCTGCAATTTTAATGAAAATCGAATCATATTCTCGGAAGTTATAGCCATTTGAAACTTCGGCAATTACAACAACAATAACACACGGTTTTAGTATTTTATGGATTTCCCATCGGTTCAGACACTGCAATTTTGATTTGATCTTCTTAAATTTCCGGAAAAGATTTATAACAATACTTATTTTTCCGAATTCATGATTTGAGTGATTTTTGTTAGTTTGGAACAAAATGGCGACCGTTGAAAATGTGAGAAACAATGGATTTTCCTTTAAACGTGCACATCACTTTGACATGTTTCTTGACTTCATTTGTTGCTGGTGACCGTATTTTGGAGATTGTTAGGTACAAAACCCTTCTGAAATGAGCGTAGGTCTGTTTATCCAACTTGTTTTATAGTGAAATATGTATGAATTTTTCAAAATAATTTATCAAAATTAACAATATTATTTTGTTTTTATTGATTTATTTTCAGTCTTTTAGTAAATTGACAGCCTTCTTGTTACATAAAAATAGTTTTTTTCTCATTGTAACCACTTCAATGTACATTGCGGTAAATGATACACGAAAGGTAACTTGATAAACTAAACGATTTTGGTTCAAAAAAATACTTCAATTACTCGAATAAAAAATGCAACCAATAACTAAATTATTATAATGCAGATCGTTTGGGCCTTTCTTCACTTCACATAATGGCAAAAGTTGCAATACGTCCGTATTTGGCACTCCACACCTCAAGATTGACTCAGGAAGATTTGCTGGAGTTTAGAGAGTAAGCCGAAACGCCATTCAAGGATTACTCAGAGTGCGCACCAACTCCATCATGAATTCAAATCTGGAAAACGGTTTTCCTTCTGGTCGAGCAGCAATGTTCAAAATGTTATAGAAAAATGCTAGAGGCCACCTCCTAGTTTTCCTTCCCATATAAGTATCTTGGCAGAGTCTATCTAAAACGTTGACACCTCCTTTGGTGCTATTATAATTGAGAATAATCTCCGGTTGCTGGCTTCCAGGATTGACAGAAGCATTATCATGAACGGTGGACATGAGGGCTACAAGTTTCTGCGTAGTTGGCTTATAAAAGACTGCTATGGTAGTATTCAAGAACAAAAAACCGATGATCCAGGCTTCCAGCCATCGAATCTTATATCAAAGAATTTAGAAAGTTATTCTTTTTTATTTTTTCGAACCGTTCCGATCAAAGTTATTTTGTGGTCTTTCAGTACTGGTTCTTGGAAAGGCATACTTGAAAACCAATTATCCATAGTCAAGTTTCTGTTGGACCCCGAAAAAGGTTCAATAAGCTTAAGAGCATGATGAAGCTGCCGGCACCTATAGCTACGGCACTTGGGTTGGATCGTCTTCCAAGATAAACTATAGCATTGCACATATATTTTGTTGCGTTATCACAAATCATTATTATTTTGATCCCATATTAGTTGGGCTTGTTCAGGATGTACATTATAAATGGAAATCTTCCACGAAATCCAACAAGCTGCTCATCTATTCTAAGATGTGGTCCTGGTCAATAGTTTGATTTGCAGTTGTTTACAAATAATTCCCAAAGCTGTGAAATAGGAGCTAATTTAGTATTTCTTCACTCCCTCGTAGTTCGATCATCGAACCGAAGGGCTCGCAGTAAAAACTTGAATCTAGTGTCAGACATAATGGTACGATGTTTATCGCCACAGTACACTCGGTTATGCAGAATTTGCGAATTTAGATTATTATTCTTTATTGTTGTTGCGTAATAAAGAGAATCAAAGAGCCCCATCTATTTATTTTTCGTCAAGTTACCAGTTGTCGTTTTACACTACACTTTATATACCGGCGTTAAGTTCTGAATTTGTTTATTTGTATTTTGTAGAATTATTGCCGCGATGTCTTTAAATAAAATAACACAGCACTCTGAAGATGTTTTCGCAGAGTTTGCAACGCAGAATGCACCTCCAGTTGTATGGATGGTATTTTTAACCCAAAGCTCGGGTGTTGTGTTTTTTTTCGGCTGGGTTTTCCATCCATAGCCGTTTCTCCCAACTTTAGTTCCTTCGCTTCAACAAAGGATGAGTGATGTTTCATTTTTGCTATCTTCAGTTTAATCAGTAGAAGGCTCACCTTTTCTTTTTTTTTTACCGGAGCCTTGATTTTTTGTTTGTGTTTCTGGATGCTTCCTTCTTTTTGCCGAAGAGTCTTCTTCTAAATAGTGGATTATGTTCATCAACTCTCCATCACCCATGATGTAATTTTCTGGCACAGGCTCATATTTTGATCCAACACTTTTATCTGATTCTGACTGCAAATTATGTTCCGCTTCTTCATCGTCAGAATCCATATTCTCCAATATTTCGAGAATCTCCTTCTCTGTTAAAATTTTATTTCTCGCCATCTTATCTTATCTGAAATAAAGCCAAGTTGTTTATTACAACATAAAAGGCTCATAATATTTTATACTTATAAGTGCCATTGATGGTACTCAGAAGTCAAAATGACTCAGAAAATTTAATGTCCTGGTTCGTAACCATGAGCCAGAATGACCTGCGAAATTGTACGTCAAAAGGTAACCCTCAGTCACTAAGTTTTAAAAACAGGTTCTCACCTAACGACAAAGTTGACTTTCCGATTTACATGTGCCGGGCTCAAGTGCATAACTAAATTGGCTGAGATTATCTAAGCGCTCATATGTATAACTTCAATCATTGAGAGAAGGAAACGATTGGATATTTTGAAGTGAGCCAAGTTGACTCATTTTATCTGTACCGAGTTAAAAAAAAAAGAAAAAAGAGACCCCGAACGCCATATAAAACGAAATTTCGGTTTTAGGAAAGACATTTCATCTCAGAGCACAGGGTAATTGTGATTTCCCCCCTACATGAGAAGGAAATTCCACTGACTGCGAAAATTTCTCTCCCGTGAAAAGAATAACGCAGCAAAAAGTGCACAAAAAGTGCAAGATTACCGTTGATTCTGTTTGAGCAAAAAAAATTTCACGTATTGCGTGTAAGAAATTTTTCAATTGAAATATCGGACTTGTGGTGTAAAAATTTTATTTTGGAATACGATATCGGTCGTCTCATACCGTTGTGTGGAGAAGTGATTGAGTCTTGCTGTCGCGTATTCAGTAAATTTTTGGTGCGGTGCGCCATTTTTGCTTGGTTTTAAGTACCCAGTACAAACTTTGTGCATACCTCGATGAAAAGAAAGTAAAGTGAACCATGTTTACTTAACAAAGATAGAATCTGAAGGATTTCAATAAGATTTGGGGTAGAAAAGCTGTGGTAATAAACATAATTTTTCATCTGTATTGTTCAATAAAGTCGTGACTTAATAATATTTTTTATTGATACTTAATCGTGTCACAGATGAATTCAATTCTACGCATTAAAAAACACCATATGATTTCATACCTATCAAATGCCAAAGTGAGCAAAGGTAGACAACATTCCAATGAATAAAAATAAAAATACGGTGCTTCCGTTAATGATTGGCATTTGAAAAAGTCTCAAAAAGGCTAAGCGGATGATTTCCTGTAGGTACTGATTCTCGAAAAGTGCCAAAACTGTGTAAAGAGAGCTGTGAAAGAGGAAGACTTATCGAATCATCCACATAAATTAGGATAATATCTCATCCAATCAACTAATATTCAAGACTGTAGGCCCTATTATCCCTCTCACCAACGAGCGTGGAAAAGAGTAGGTAACTATCCTTTTGCTGTTTTTTATATTGTTATTATTCTTCTTAGATTTAAAAAAAATTATTAACTATTATTGGGGTTCAATTTTTTTATATAATACTTTATACTTATCTTAAAAACGTATCCCTTACGAATATTGGGTAAAAGCCTTCCGTTTCAAGATGTGATCCCTTTCGGCAGGTTACAACGGCCATTGGCACCTTTTTTGCCTCAGCCAATTGGTCTTGCCTTTTTGACTCCAGTCACCAACTTACATGTAAGTGCGAAAACATTTTGTAATAGGCCCTTGTGTTGTGGGAAAAGAACCCGCCCCACGACACCGCAAAGCTAGCTTACCAACACACTTGTGGATTCCCGCACAAGGCCATTTGCAGTGTAGCACTGATTCTTCTTGCTGAGGCAGTAGAATACCGCCGCAGTCCTGAACGGACCTATTCACATCCAGGAAAATACTACAACTCCTGTATAACAAGCTAATACAGCCTGCATATAATGCCGAATATGTTTCAACCTAAGAGTCTTAATCACGTTTCATTTTTGGTTCGCATATCACGTAGAAGTAAGAAAGATTGGCTTTATATAGATCTATTAAAACCTATTTTCATACATCTCCTCCAGAAATCAATAATCTGTTGTCTAAGGCTTTTTTGAAAACACTATATGGAATTGAAGATGGAGGAGAAATAATTAAATCTAATGAAACATAAAATAGATCTTGGTCTAGGGCTTCTAATAAAAAAGTGAATTTTGTTTGTTCCGTTATTGTGTTGAACTTAACTAATTGTGCCTCAAATTGGAGAACTAAGCTTCTGGAATCATTTCCAAAAAGGACGAGGAATGATTGAACCTGCATTAATTAAATGCAAATCTTTAACCAATTTGCTGATGGAGAGTCTACGATACCTCCTACTCTTCCGTTAAGAGCGTTTAAATATTATTCCTAGTTGGTAATCATATCTACCACTCTATCAACCGAAATACTTCCTAATGAAAAATTACGGGATCAACATAAGGGTATGAGATCCACTATGCGGGGTGAACCCAAACTGTCGTAGAGTACCTTCTTCCTCTTAACCGCGAGCTTAAAAAATCAATAAGGCTAGGAAATATTAAATCTAAGCACCTCTTCAATTAAATTTTATATATCTCAATTACGACATGACATAAGAAACACCATATCATTAAATATTCATTCAAGAACTTAGCGCTAAAATATCTACCATAGAATGTAAGCTCATTGACTTTGATTCCAGACTAGTTCTACAAGAGGGAAAACCGTCTATGCTGCTAATCCTGCAAAAGGAGCTATCACTAGCCATTAAAACGATACGAGAATTGAAAATTAAAAGAAACTACCAGGATCAGTTCTCAAGACAAAATAATATTGAAATTACCGGCATACCTGCAAAAAAAGGAGAGAACTTATCATCTATATTGTTCGATCTACGAGTATGTGCAACCGTCGGGTTCAAATTGAATGATTTCGATATAGATACACTACATCAAGTGCGCCCATTTTCACCAAATTCAAAAGTGCAGCCAGCAATACTCCAGCGACTCGCCCATAATCGATTATTGTGCGTTTCACATAGTGGCTACGCAAAGATAAATTGATTGCTGCAGTGTGAGCACGACGCGGACTTACACTGCTGATATCAGCTTACCGGCCGCAGCTTCAATCATTTATGTTGGTGATCATCTCACACTCGCCAAAAAACTATTATTGAAGCAAGCACGCCAATTCAGGACAGAGAAAAATTATATATTCCCATGGGTGAAATAGTGTAAAATTTTTGTTTGCAAGAATGAAGTATCCAAAATCGTACAGATCGCTTCTGAGAACGATTTAGCGAAAATTATATGACTTAGAATTCTCAACATTAAAATTTAGTTTCTTTAACATTGGATTTTGTTTATTTCAAATCATTTCGTCAAATTGCTTATCAATTTATTATAAAAACGTGAGGGGGTTACGCCAAAAGTCTCATTCATTCTTATCTAATGTTTTACTGTCTAATTATAACATAGTGTTCTTGACAGAAACTTGACTGACTCCTGATTTCTATGATGCTGAATACTTTCACACTTATTTCAATGTTTTAAGGAGAGATAGGCTAGAATCTGACGGACGAGGTATGCGTGATGGAAGGGTGCTTATCGCAGTGCGGCTTGAGCTGCATGTACGGCGCCTTGAATGCTTGGATTCAGGCCAGGAGCCTGAAGAGCGGTGGCTATCTACTGAACGCAGCGCATCATACAAGTCCTCTTCCTGGCAGCTTAGTGCTTCTTACACTAAACTGCACTTAGTTTGTTGCTACTTCCAGCATGGCAATCATCATCATCATTGCAAGTCTTCTATGACAAAGTATTTGACTTTATTCAAATGAATCAGGGTGATAGATTTTGAATCATTGGAGATTTTAATATATCCAAAGCAATCTGGCAAAATACGAACACCACCGATCAATTGTTAGATCTATACACCAACGATGACCATGTTGCGGCCGATTTACATGACTTCTTGGACTTGGCAAAGTTAAAGCAATTCAACTCTTGCACCAACTTCAATGAGCGAATACTTGATCTCGTTCTTTGCAATGATACGTGCACCGTATCTTGTTTCACAATACTATTAGCAAAAGAAGATCAGCGTCATAAGGCACTAGATATCACCTTTGATTTAGATTGTTATAACTATGTGCAAAATTTTAGAGATCAATTTAAATTAATTTACCATGCACTTAATTTTGAAGAAATTGAGCCGAGAATTGTTAAACATCAATTGGTTGGAAATTATGTCCAACCTTAATACCGAGGAATGCGTTACGCACTTTTATTAATTCTTCAAAAATTTAATGAACCATTATATTCCCCGGAGATTTGTCAAATCGAAATCATAGTATCCATCCTAGTTTTCTCAGGATCTCATAAAACTCATTAAGCAGAAAAATAAACAGCTTTTGAAGTGGAAGAGATATCAAAGTGCTCGAGATTATCAGCTCTTTTCTGATTTGTGATCCCTCTTTCAACACCTTGAACGAGAGTGTTATATAAAATACATTACATCGCTTTCGCTCTTAATTACTTTTGGAGTTTCATCAAATCAAAGATATGTTATAATAATATGCCAGCACAAATGAAACTCAATAAAATTGTTTCAAGTGACGTGAAAACTATTTGTTCTATGTTTGTTGAGTATTTTAACTCTGTTTTCGTTCATCAGTCAGATACTGAGATGAATTTCTCTGCAGCTCATGAAGATAATTTTCCTCTAGCAGATATTCCATCCATAGTTATCACGCAGGACATAGTTGTGAAACAACTCGAGCTGGTAGATGTAACAAGTTGGGTAAGCAGGCCTATGGTCATGTCAGAAGGGTTTTGTACCCAACCTCTCCGAAATACGGTCACCAGCAACAAATAAAGTCAAGAAACATGTCAAAGAGATGTTCATATTTAAAAGAAAACTCATTGCTTCTCCATTTTCAACGGTCGCCATATTGTTCCAAACTAACAAAAACCACTTAAATCATGAATTCTAAAAAAAATGTATTGTTATAAATCTTATCTGGAAATTTTAAGAAGATGAAATCAAAATTGCAGTGTCTGAACCGATGGGAAATCCATAAAATACCAAAACCGTGTATTCTTGTTGTTGTAATTGCAGACATTTCAAATGGCTACAGCTTCCGCGAGTATGATTCGATTTTCATCAAACTTGCAGGGTATTGGGCGCTTATATGTAACTACTCAAATATCGAATTTTGTTGAGTTTCAGGATACGCATACGATTTTATTGGGGAAAATGTGAAATTCGAAGATCGTACTATTATTAACAAAGTTGAGTGAATTTCAACTTCTAAGGCATTTGTTGTTGTAGTACTCATAAATATCTACCTATATGATTTTTTTCAGATTTTTCGAATGACAGGTGTCCAATTGCGAGGGGGGGACACATTTTTCGTGTATTTCCCCTTCGTGTGCACCCCCTGAAGCAAAAACTGTCAGTTGAAGACCTGTTTTGAAAATTTCTCGTTTAGACCTTTCATATGATACCCATATTGACTACCTTTGATGAAATTTTTTTTTGGGGGGCCACTCCCCTATATGCTGAGACCTCCCTTAAATACCTCATAAATTTTTTTTTTGTAGCTGAAATTTCAAGAGGGCACCACTTTACACCTACTCGTACGTGTAAAATTTGGTGTTTTTCGCTCAAGTACTTTGCAAGAAAAACTGCTGTAACACAAGGACGGACGGGCAGACGGACACACAGGTCGCGATTTCAGTAGGGTTTAGTGAAATTATTTTACAAAACCCTAAAAAAAGGCGCTGGCTGTGATGGTGTGCAACTTTCTCTAATGAAAAACTTAGTTAAGAGCTTTCTATACCCCTCAGTATAATACATATAATGGCTTGCAATTAAGAATAAATGATGTGAAATGGTCACCATATACCGCTACATGAGGCCGTTGAATTTCAGATAAACCATTTCAGAAATGTTAGCCAAAATCACAAAATTTGATGTTCGAACAAAAAAATTCCCCAATTCTTTCTAGAAAACCTATGTGAAAAATGGCTCCACTATGACTCATCACTGAAAAAAGGCAGGACTACAATAATATCTAAAATGTTTGTAAAGCTTCATGAAATCTCGTCTAACAGCCCGCAAAGTGATTTTAGTGATATAGTGGTACCCTCTCTTCAAGAATAAGTGCTTCATTTGTAGAATAGTAAATCTTCTTTCATCTTAAAAAATTTTGTAAAGTCTAAAATGAAATCAATCAACAGGTGTTGATTATATAAAACAGGTCGTGATTAAAAATTTCTCCCACAAAAAGCAACGTTTTTTAAGCAGATCTAAAATGCTTGTATGAATGTTTCATACTTCACTGAGTATTGCCAAAGTTACTCCTGTAATAAAACACCACAAGGACTCAACTATAACAGAAACCTACATACTGATGAGTCTCTATAACTGCTTGACAAACATTTTCGAAAAACTTCTACATGGGGAAGTATGCTCGAGGCTCAATGTTGTTGGATCAGATCAGGGTTGATTTGGTTTTGTGTGATGCCATCCCTTGATACCTAGGTCATTTTATGTATGTGTCAACGTAGGACGCAAGTCAAACATATGACTAAATTCCTGCTACACGCAAAGTTAATAGGGTGCTGGGCGTTGTGATTTGTTTCAGCCTGGAGGCTATATCGTCCAGTTGTTCCCCAATGAGATGGCCCATTGTCATCCTTAGTGTTGAAATCACCCCGAATTATTTTTGTATCATTTAAACGCAAGTAGTCGAAAAGTTTTTTCAGATGCTTGTAGTATATTTTCTTTGTTTCTTCATCCTTTTTTTCTGTCAGGGTGTGTACATTTATCAACTAAATTTCAATGATGTTGCTTCTATACGGATTTCACACAATCTTTCATTGACTGCCTTTAAATCAATAACGTGTGAATTTAACTCCCAATCCACAATAAATGCCATCCCAAATTCTCGCTTGCCAGCAAGCTGCTCACTTTTGAATATTTTGTGCAATCTCATATCTTGAATATCAATTCCAGTCCAGTTAATTACCTGGATTGCCAGTATGTTTAATTTCCAATATATTGTTTGCCCTGTTGTGAACATCTTTTGCATTGCCACGTTTGTTCAGTGATTTGACATTCCAGGATCCAATTCCATAGTTGTAAGTCACTGCAAAACAATAATTAAATTTTTAATGAATCCTGGAAGGGTAGAAGGAATACTAGTAGTCCACGTACTGTTGTGGTTAGAGAACTTGCTGCCTAAGTAAAAGGTTCATTGCTTGAATTCCGAACGAGATTTGTTTTGAGTTGTTCTTCAGACGGAACTATAAGCCCGCTAAGTTATAATAAGTACTGGTTGAAAATCAGAGCGCATTGCAGCTGGGAGGACGGACATACGGCCAAAGCGTAATACTGACCATATCGCTTTCTCAAATGTCAAAACAATTTTCCAGAATACTGAGATACTCTAACTATCTCTAAACAAATGTCCGAAAGGGGCTGTAGCGCAAAAAGAAACATAGAGAGTGAATAACATTGACTCCGAAATGCTGGCTAAATATTATACTCCAAAAGTTACTTTCATCGAAACTAAGTTAAGTTAACTGGTATCCATTATTGCAAACCATAGATTCATAATCAATGAATGCTAGCAGAATACAATAGCTCGAAATTGTTACCACACCTTCAAATGAGGTTTGCATCTTAAAACGATATTTTCATTGTTATCCAGTCTAGTTGTATTTTTTATTGTATTTAAACAAAGAAATAAAACAGAGAAAATCGATTTTCTTCTTGTGTGAATTATAGTCGTGAAGAAAAAACCAATGTACGTGCTTACGGGCTCCCAATAACCATAAAAATTCGCGCATAGGTGTGCTAAACCCATAAATCATTGAAGCCATGCGAATTTCCAAAGGATATTGCTGCTCATATTTTTCATCAATGAGTTGCCATAACTTAATTAATTTTATCAGCTTAACTGATTTTTTAGATACAAGGAGGTTTTTTGATAATATTGGGGCTTCATGTTAAATTAAGTTAGTCGTACAATTTACTAATTACATCGAAAATATATATGAAGCTTTAAATTATCTCAGAGCCTTGAAGTGATGCTGAAGGCTGTTAAGGTAATCCAATTAAATTCCATCGGATAACTGATACCTCTTTGCCAAGGAAATCATATCTGCTATAGTCGCTTGCTTTCCAATCGTCATATCACATCTCAGTTTATCTGGAAACTTAATTTCCGGTAACCCTGTCTACCATTTTCCACCGTAGTCTACATGTAGCATTGACACGGCGGACAATTTTATCGAATCGCATGGCGACTTATTTTGAGTCACGAACCAACTAGAACCGGATTTCCTACACTAAAACGTTTCACCTGTCTTCCGTTTTCCACACACTATGAGAGTCTCTATCGGCACAATCCTAGACTTATTGTGTACTACACTACTCTTGCATGTTGGTATAGTTACGCTTTCGCAGCGGAGGGTTTATAAAAAGCTCGGTAATGGATTTTCTTATAAGTACAACACTTACCTATGCCGATACCTGAAAAAAAGGATTCCAGGGCATTCTCATACTCATGTCACGTATGGCGTCCGGGATTTTTGAAAAATCTATCGCATTTCAATTGCCAGATGGGGGAAAACAGGAGTCGAGTAAAATACTGGAGGAACGCAGCGAAAAGAAAATGGAGTTAAGTTGCCGGTTTCGGTGTGCTTTCTACCGAAATGAATATCTGTCGCCAATGACAAATATCCCTTTGGAATTGAATACACTAAAAGGAATTTCTCTACTTTTTCTATATCGAGTACAAGGTCGGATTTTCTTAGAAAGGAATGTGTAAGGTTGTGATGTTAGGACGCGATGTCAAAGGAATTTTTTTTTTCACTTTGTACTAAATACGCTTGAATGTCATTGCTGGTCGGATAAAGATGAAGCGTAATGGACATGCTTTGAAGGTATTACCTTGTCGCCTAGATTTAATGATCGGCCTTTTCTAGGAATGTTTCTGTTTGATATAGTTGCTAAAAGTTGCCTAGAATTCAACAAACGGATGTAGTAGAAAAGTTTTATGAATAAATTAGTAAATAAAACAATATCCTGCAAATAACAATTTCATTTATATAGAGAATCTCTCAATTGTTGAAATAATAATATGTGACTATCGTGTTTTTAGGGTTTTGTACTAAAATACAAAGCCCTATTGTCATCACGACATGTGTCCGTCTGTCCGTCCGTTTGTCTGTCTCTATGTCACACCACTTTTCTCCGAAACTATAGGAGCAACAGCCATGAAACTTTGTGGAAAGGTCAGAAGAGGTAGCTTCTTGAAAGTTGGTGAAAATTTTTTCAAAGGGGTTTAAGGGGAGTCTCCCTGTTCAAGGAGTCTTTTTTTTTTTTGATATTGTTGTTCTATGGCGAAATTGTCAGAAATGGGCAAACACGTTTGTTGGATAATCTACCAAACCTTCAAAGTACAACATTGGGCTGGATAATCTTGGGAAAAGTATCAAACCATATCCCATTTTGCGGAATATCCAATACAAATTTAGAATGTCAGTTGCAGAAATTTTGTCAACTTGTCATTGTTGGGTGATGCCTCACTTCTCGGTGATTCAAAAGCATTGGCACATAAGCGGCTCTTATCCATGAAAAGTAAAATATCCAAACAACCGATGCTAAAATACTAGTATGACCAGTTCTTGCAAGAATATCTACATTCAGGATACACGATGGAAATCTCCAAAGTAGAAATCATCGGGCCGCATTATTTCTTGTCACATCATTACGTTTTAAAAACCGAAAAGCAGTACTATGAAGCTACGAGAAGTATTTGATGCTTCAGCAAAAACCAGGAATAAATAAGCGCTAAATGATCTTCTACTCAAGGGACCAAAAGTACAGGAAGATATCAGCACTATCATTACTAGGTTCCGTTTAAAGCGCTATGTGTTCACAGCAGATATTACGAAAATGTATCGATAGATTCTCATAGCCGAAGAAGACCAGCAGATTCAACTAATAATGTGGAGAAAAAGTGTATCTGAAGGAATAAAATATTATAAACTTGCTACTGTTACATATGGTACTAAAGCAGCACCATATCTAGCAATTAAATGATTGAGGAAACCGGCTGAAGAAGAAGCAAGCCAATTCCCATTAGGAGCTGCCGCAACCCAATATTTCTATGTTGAAGATGTCTTTCCAGGGAGTGATAATCTAGATGAAGCAGTAACAATGCGGAACGAGCTACAAGCATTATTGGCAATAGCAATCTACACAAGTGGTGCGCTAACTATCCAAAATTGGTGGATGTTATCGCAAATCAACAACTCGACATTGAATTTGATGTTTCGGCATTGGATACTCACTCAATTAAAACTTTAGGACTAATTTGGCAGCAAACCACAGACATGTTTACGTTAGTTGCTGGTTTAAAGGAACACAGCACAACCACCAAAAGAAGTATACTTGCCGATATTTCACAAATCTTTGATTTCTTAGGACTCGTAAGTCCAGTGATTGTGACAGGAAAACTCATTATGCAGAAGTTATGAAAGTCAAAGGTTGACTGGGATGAAGATATTTCAAAAGAGCTTCGATTGATTTGGCTAAAGTATAGAGAAGAACAACGGGGCTTGAATGAAATCTACATTCCAAGATACATGTTTAGTGACCACGAAACAATTGATATGCAAATCCACGCCTTTGCAGACTAGTTTAGAGGCCTATGGCACTGCCGTTTATATAAGATCGAAAGATAAACGCGGAAAGATTATAGTCAAATTGCTTTGCGCGACATCGAGGTTTGCCCAAATCAAACCTACTACCATCCCCAGATTAGAACTATGTGCAGCAAAGTTGGCGGCCAAATTGGTAAAACAAGTCAAGTCATCAGCTAATATATAAACGAATGCAACATTCTATTGGTCTGACTCACTCATCGTCATGCACTGGATTAGAGGTGTTCTATCTATTTGGAAGACATTTGCCGCGAATCGAGTCGCAATGATACAAGAAACGACGTCGACAAAAAAGTGGTTATATGTTCCTACTAAAGATAACCCAGCCGATCTTGTTTCACGTGGACTCTTTCCCGAGCAGTTAAAACGGTTAAAACGGAGTTCTTAAAATTGCCCAAAAATACATGGCTAGCTGAGCCAAACTCTAACCTAGATGATGACGAAGAGACTTAAGTTAACAAACTGATTGCGACGGAAATGGAAATGAAAATTCATTCCAGAAGCTGTTGCGGGTTATGGCTTACGTAAATCGAGTGATGGGGAACTTAAAAAACAGAAGCCAAAACGTTTAGTCATATTATCTGTCAACTGAAGAATTTGATGATTCCCAGTTATCATCGGAGAAGTTCAACAAAGTAGCTTCCAGGATGAAATACCCGCTTTGATGGCGGGCCAAGAAGTTTCGAAATCAAGTGGGCTTCGCACTCTTGCACATTTCAAACCTACGGATGATATCATCCTAGTCGGAGGCAGACTACGCGCAGCAGAAACCCGTTACGATGCAAAACAACCCATGGTGTTACCAGGAGATCATTTTGCCACACGACTTCTACTCACACATCTTTATAAGCGAATTTACATGCAGGACCTCAAGCGTTACAGAACATCACGAGACAAAGATATTGGATTCCAAATGGTAGAAATATCTGTAGAACCGTTGTCGCGAATTGCGTTTTATGTACAAAATTTTGACCCAACTTACTCAGCCAATAAATGGGTGACCTGCCAAAATATCGAGTCTAATTAACAAGACCATTCCTCAACAGTGGCGTATACTTTTGTGGACCAATTTACACGCACTTCTAAAAACGGGACAAAAGACCCAAAAAATCTTACATAGCAGTTTTTGTCTGTTTTGCTACGAAAGCAATATTTTTGGAAGTCGTGTCTGACCTAACTACCGATGTGTTTCCAAATGCACTTAAACGTTTCGAATCCAGAAGAAGAAGGTGCGAGCACATCTACTGCGGTAATGCTTGAAATTTTGTTGGCACGGACAATCAACTGAAAGAGGTTGAAGCTATTTTGCCGAAACCAGAGTCTGTTCAAATAATCGTGAACAACTGTGTGAATTGCAATATCCAGTTCTACTTCATACCCCCTCGTTCACCACACTTTGGCGGGCTGTTGGAGAGAGTGGTGAAATCGACAAAGTCTTTATTACAACGGACGGTTGTGTCAGCTTCATTAACATATGAGAAATTATGCAGAGTGGCCACGGAAGTGGAAGCCATACTAAATTCAAGACCACTCCACTTTCTTCAGGCCCGAATGATTTAACGCCACTGACACCAGCACACTTTCTAATTGGAGAACCGTCTTCAGTTCCAAACAGCTCAACAAATGAAATCGCAAAAATGTCGCTAGCATCGAGATGGCAACTAACAAATCGGCTCAAATAGGAGTTTTGGCAGCGATGGTATATGGAATACTAGGGCGAGTTATAAAAGTGAAGAAAATGGTTATCAAAACAAATGGACATCAAAACAGGAGTGCTGGTACTATCAAAGAAGAAAATCTAACACCATATAAATGGAAACTGGGGCAGATTACACAGACCATTTAAGGACGAGATAGACGTGTACATGTAGATGATGTACAGACGAGCTCAGGCATTACTAGATGATCAATCCATCAATGAGCACCATTACCTATCCACTATGACGGCGAGGAATTCATAGACCCATACAACAGTACTGAAGCTACTACGGAGCAAATGGAGACGACACAAATTGTGGATACTACGTACAAGAAACACAGAAAAAGTAAGCGATCTCCGTAAAAATTAAGTTCACTTAAAACATGCTTATTCACATTGCTTGTCTTCCCAATAGTTACTTGGAACACTTCCTACGCTTCCAAATTACCGATCGAAATCACCCAAATTGACAATTACGGAGGCATATACTTTGAAAATATCGGGAACGGACGACTGACTCCAAACTCATGGAAAATCATAACCTTTTGTGATTTTAAAGGCTATTGAAATGTTTTTTAAATCATTGAGGCTGTTATAATGCAACTAGAGCAGCTTAAAGACAGTTTCACAAATAATACGTATTATGACGTTATTGTCGCGCAATATCGTCAGCAAGTACAATTATTAAGCCAAGATAATCTCATCCTACGAAAACCTACTCAAACCCGAAGGAAGAGATCACCATTTAACATAATCAGGTCTTCAGCTAACAATTTATTTGGAATTTTAGATAGCGAATACGAGTAAAGTATGGGTGAGACCATCGCCAACATTGAAAACAATGAGAGCCATCTTAATGAGTTGGGGAAATGGCACACTTTAATTCTATAAACAACTGCCAACATTATCGCCAAAAGTAAAGAACAGAGGATAAATCAGACAAAACAAATTCAAAGAGCTATCGATACTATTTATGAGAATATAAAGTTTTTTAACGTAGAGTTTAAGCAACAAAGAATGGGCGAAGCATTCAATACCCTTTCCATACCTATTATGGCTTTGATTTATGAATGTCAGGATATGCAGCATTCACTGATTGAAGTAATAATCGTCGCACATCATGAAACAATAAATACTAACTTTATATCACCACAACAACTGAAAGGCCAGATGGGCTTGATCGAGGAAAATCTGCTGCAAGGCTTAGAACTCATTGTGTAAGCTACATGGAAATGAGACTGGATTCGGTTTTAAAGAGAAAGTCATGTTATGACACTTTTGCCCATTAAGGGAAAGAAAATTTGATTGAGCATCTACTAAAGAGGCCAAGTCGTTAATGTACATTAGGAATAAAAGCGGCCCCAGGATGGATCCTTGAGGGACTCCAGTCTGTGGACGGAAGGAGTGAGATAACACTCCACAGAGACTTACTCTACATGGACGATTGTTTCCGTATGAAATACGCCAAATGAGCAAACAACCAGTAATATTATGTTGTGTTAGCTTTTTACACAGTACGTTATGATTTACTTTACCAAACGCCTTGGCATAATCAGTACAAACTACGTCAACTTGAAAGTGCTTATCATGGGCCTCATCAACAATGTGAGTAAACTCAAGTAGATTTGTGGTCGTCGACCGACCTGGAAGAAAGCCATGTTGAGCAGGAGATATCGAGAAGTATATAAGTTCATAAATGTGGTAATGAACGAAACGTTCTAGGATCTTCGGGAAACACGATAGAAGTGAGATTGGACGGTAGTTAGAAACACACGAAAGAGGACCAGATTTATGTATTGGGAAGATGTTGGCAGTCTTCCAGAAGCGAGGAAAAACTTCGGAGGACAAGCTGGCGTTAAAAGTAAAACTCAGAGGAACACTTAATGAAGAGAACAGAGATTTGACGAACACATTTGGCATTCCGTCTGATCCAGAACCAATGCTTGTGTCAAGAGTATTAATTATGGACTCGGTATCTGCAGGGCTAACTGTAGGAGCACTATTAGCCAGAGAAAAATGAAAAGGGAAATCATAAGAAGCATCAGATGCTGAAGAGGAAGTTATGGTGGAAGAAGAAAAGAAGTCCGCGAACAAGTTGGAAATGGATTCCAGTGTTGAACTTTGTTTATCATTCCAATATATGGTGCTAATAAAGTGCCGGGAGGACTTTAGATGATTAATATATGACCAGAATGATTTTGGTTAGAATGAAGTGACTGCTCTATGTGCGTTAAGTAATTTTTCCTTGAGCTTTTAATTAATAATTTTGGGGAGCCACGGGATCTAGAGTATAGATTATAAGAGTCAGAATCACCGGTCAATCTAAATTTTTGGTAAAGTTTGTTCTTAATCTTGAGAGCTTCTGAGATGTTGCGGTTGAGCCAAGGTGGCTCAGAGCTCTTTTTGGACCAACATAGGGGGTGTAAATTGATGGATAAGTGAGTTGAGAATAAAAAAAACTAAGTAAGAGCTTCTTCGCAATCAAGGCAGTCAAAAAGCGAGAACTAATCAAGTAAATTCAAGGATTCTGACAATGCGCTGTAATTGGCTCTCAGAAGTTGAACTTGAGTGGCTGATGGCATTTAAGTGTTTTTGGAAAGCTCATGCTGATATCCAACAACAGAGGGGGATGATGGGGGTCAGGAGATACGTAGGAGTGATGTGCAGCAGCTACGTGAATACACCCAGTATCAATGTTCGACATTACAAGATTTAGAATCCGATTGTTTATATTTAGAACATAATTTAATTGGTTAAGGGAAAATTGGGAAAGAAAATAGATGATGTTAAGTCCACTTCATTGGAAGGAAGATTGAAGTCACCATAAATAATAATACGTACAGTGGGAAGAAGTGAAAGACAATACGATGATAGTGAGTCAAATAGTGAATCATAATAGTCAAAAGAAGAGTCACAAGGAAGATAGATGCAGAATATGAACAAAAGAGCGGAAAAGTATTGATTTTGACAAGTACGTGTTCGGTTAAGGCTGGGGGATGAAAATTGTCGCAAATCTCACTGAAAAAATCTTTAGCAACAGCAATCAGTACTCCACCACCATTAGATTTCTTTGTCAGATTAAAATCACGGTCCTTCCGATAGACAATGTGATTTGGAAAAAATTTCGAGCTTTGTATATCACTTCTCAATCAAGTCTCAGTTAAGCAAATAATATTATTATTTGCAAGAATGTATGAAACGTGGAGGCTATGTAATTTGGTCCGCAAACATCTTACATTTTGATAATATAAGCTCATATTATTTAAAGTTTTAGTGTCTGTAATGCGTTGATTTTTCAATGTGAAGTTCTCAGAAAATATCGAATTCTGGGAAGGTTGTAAAGTTGGACTAAAGTTCCATCCGGCCACAAATTTTGATTCAACAAAGCGCTACATTCTGCTGGTCCATTAATTTTGAAGAAAGCAATCTGACGATGAGGAAGATTTTCTTTTGTTAACTTAACACAGTCTAAGATGGGAAAAGATAAACCAAATTTAAGCTTCACGTGTTCAGTTTACATTTTGACAGTAGTTTAATATGCTAGCCTCAAAACGAATACCTGCAATGGAAAAACGACGGCACGAAAAGCCTCCTCTTCATCAGTAGCTACATCAGGTTCATTTATAAAAGTTGCAGCATATAAAGCGTACGTGATTGGCTGTAACTGCTGAGATGTTTGTTGGCAAGAGGGGAAAATTAATGCCAGGTGTTGAAGTCTGCTCAATTTGACGAGAAGGTATTTGAGCTTGGCTTTTTGTGATGATTTTTGACCTCGCAGATGTCAATAAAGGTGAATTTTCGCTTGGTTGGTTACGGGGAGCTATTGGTGTATTCGGTATTGTAGTGAGCTCCTCCTTTTCGATATTTTCATTCATAATTTCAGGTCTCTGGTCACCAGCTGAGTTTGGAGATTTTCCAGGTTATTCAATATCGGCAATTTTCACAAGCTGGGTGATTTCATCGTTTGCTGTTTCCAGTTGATCATTGAGCTTTAGGAATGAATTAGAAAGGTGATCAGCCTCTTTCAGTACGCTGATATTGTATATTTACGACATGCTTCACAATACCAGTAGACACCTGTTCCTATTTTCATAATGCTGGCTGCTGTGGGTTATATTGGGTGGAGTGCGTACGGAGTGTTGAAAAATTTATTTGCGCCAGACATTGTGAACACAAAGATAGACGATCAGTTAAAGCTCAAGCTAATCGAAAATTACGGAAAAAGGCGTCTATGACTGCTGAGAAATTTCACTTTTACGAATGAAATCAGAAACCTGGAGCAAATTTACGTGATTATTTGCTAGAGTTAAAATGGTGAGCAGCGAAATGCGAATTCAATTCATTTTTGTTGGAGGCGTTACGAGACAGGATAGTTTGTGGAGTGCTGAACAAAAATATACAACAGCGTCTATTGTCCCAGGGGGATTTAACGTAGAACTCAGCAACAAAAAGAGCATTGTCGATGGAGACCACATGCAGTTAATCCGAGTTGATGCATTCGCCAAATATATCTCTGGATGCATTATCGATGTCAAATTGAAACAAAAAGTATGGTTCATGCAAATACTGTGGTGATAAAAATCACGAAGAACCAAAATTCAAAGTGAAATTCTATACATGTTATAAGTATGGTGAGTGAGGACACCTTGCAAAAATTTGCACACAAAAGTGGAAGAAAATAGAGCCCGTTGCCGAAAAACAAGGTAGTGCTAAATCGGAAGTGATTAAAACGGTTTTGGCAAACGGACAAAGTTTGCATGTGTATAAATGATGTCGCTATTGACAATATAATCGATAGTGGCGCATGTTAGTAAAGAGTAAAGACACACACGTAAAATATTTCAAACGAATGGGTCTCTTGCGGTGCAATACGGTCTTGAAATTCGTTAGAAGAGCTAATTTAAACGTTTGCAGTGAAACCATTGTACGTGATGTTCCAACGAGAAAACACACAAATTAAAATTGATTATTTTCAAGTCGGGCAAGCAATTTATCCTAATCATCGGTAGAAATCGTATGGATGTGTTGTGGCCACATAGACGTGAGAGTATTGTGAAAGAGGTGCCCATGAAAACCAATACGTCAACAATATCAGCGCTGACATCAGAAATATTGGTCAATAAAAATATGAAAATGTACTTACGGACGACGGAGCGTGCATTAATAATTATTTGGTGAACATAGGATTGAAATACAATGCAATGCCAGTGTATAAGAAGGCATATTCGATACCATACGCATTGCGCCAGACTGTCGGAAAGGAATTAAAAGTAATTCAACGAAAGGGCATATTGGAGCCTATAGAACATACTGATTGGACAAGCACAATAGTAGTCGTACCAAAGAAGGAAGGTGGAATTCATATGCGCACCGATTTTGAGCAAACACTCAATAAAGTTAACGAACTCAACACATATCCATTGCCGACGCCAGAAGATATTTTTGCAACATTAGCAGGTGGGAAGGTCTTCGCAAGAATCGATTTGAAAGGAGCATTCCAGCAATTGAAAATTGGTGAAAGTCTTTGCCATATTTTACAATAAATACCCACACTGGACTTCTCTAGTATAACGTTTTGACATTAAAAATATCAGCTGCACCAGAAGACAATAAACTGTATACGAAAATAATTGAAACACATCTCTTGTTACTTTGAACACATATTGGTGTGATATCGTAAATTCTTTGCGAAAGGTTGGCAAAATTCAACGAGAAAGTAAATCACGATAAATGCATTTCCCTAGAAAAGAGTCTTGATTATCTGAAACATCAAATATACGAAAACGGAATACATCCAACGAACGGCAAAGCAAAGGTCGTCATGGAGGCACCTATTCCAGAAAATGTGCAGCAACTGCGTCCATTTTTGAGATTGCTAAATTTTTAACAATCGATTTTTAACCAATGTTGTCAACGGAATCGAAGCCACTCTACAAACATGGCAAGGGCAATCAGTTTGAATGGTCCAGCGAATGCAGCAAAGCTTTTCAGAAAGGCAAACAAATGTTGTCTGATAATCAGATAAGATATTAGCAGCTTGCGACCCGACTAAAGAAGTTATTGTGAAGGCGGATGCGAGTCCATATGGAGTTGGAGGTGTTTTAATGCATCGTTTACAGGGAACCAATAGACTTGTGTTATTCGCTTCAAGTATGCCAACAGAGATACAATGAAAATATAATCACTTAGAAAAAGAAGCACTGGCGATAGTATTTGCAGTGCAAAGGTTTCACAAATACCTTTCTGGGCGTATGATTACACTGGTTACTGATAACCAGCCAATTCAAATGATTTTGCAGCAAGTCACATGCAAAGGTGGGTATTAATTTTATTTGCATACCGGTACAAATTGGTACACAATAACGTTCCGTTAATAGCTGTGGCTGATGCACTCTCGAGACTGCCAATGAATGTAAATTTGGAGAAAGATTGAAGAATACGATGACTTGGAGGTCGATGCGTTTTATGACGTGGACTATATACCAATTGATTTTCATCAAATATCGAAGGCTACTGATAAAGATCTTGTCTTGTTAAAAGTGCGGCAAATGACAGAGAGCGGTTGGCCAGAGGAAAGCGCAAAGGAGGCAATATGTCCATATTTTTTACGAAGTAACGAACTGTCCATTGAACGCAAAAGTGTATTACGGGGCATGCGCACAATAATCCCAAGAGTTTTATAATATGAGGTTTGAAACTGTTGCATGACCAACATATCGGAATGGTACGTAGAAAAATGGAGCCGTCAAAGACGCCAAAATAGAACTGGAATTAGCATCGTGTACATGCAGACTTTTTCATGGCCGAGGAAAATGTTTTTTTTTTGTTAATATTCATACCAAATGGATGGAATTAGTACATACGGATTGGATATCAGCTGCAGCAGTAATTGGATAGCTGGGAAAGACTTTTTTTTCAGTTTAGGGTCTACCAGTAGAATTCGTCACGGATAATAGACCTCCTTACAATTCAGCAGAATTATCCCAGCAGTAAGGGCCAGGCAGAGCAAGCAGTTCAGACAAATGAGCACAAATTCACTCAGGTGTATGTTCATTTCAATTGCAAAAATAATAGATCAGTTTCTATTCAAGTATCGAAACACACCATGTACTGCAGCAGGAAAGGCACTAGCTGAAATGATGCTGAATACAAAGTCAAGGGATCTATTACAAATGCTGACGCCCCCTGTTAAATGGAATGAGTCTGAAATGAATGCAAGGGAATTACCTACGACAAAATAATTTAAAAATGGAGAGAAGATATGGGTGCGGCTAAATAAGAATGAGAAATAGCAGCCAGCTACAGTCGTGAGAGCATTATCAAGAAATAAAAAATTAGTCCTAGTGTATTTGGTTAAAGTCTACGGCATCTGCAGATTAGCTTATATTGACCAAGTGGGGAAGTATATGCCATTGACGAAGCCTCCACACATCAATGAAGGAGAGTCGTCTTGATCAGCATTCCAGGAAAAGCCAAGTGAACTAGTATCACAACGATTCGTGTTAATAAACGATGTAGACCCACATTGAAATCCGGACGTACCCCAGCTGAGCAGCCTACGCCTGTTTGACATAAAGATGCTCATCAAGAAAGATGTTCACGAAGACAACCTAACCAAGAAAAAGGCCACGTACCAATAGAGTCACACCCACACTTGTAAAGATTATTGTATTGGCATTGCGTTCTATACTGAATAAAATAGTCAGTTGATCCCAGACATTCTAAGTAAATAGTTTGTACCTTGTTCAAACATAAAAAAATGAATACTGTTTGAGCAGAGACGTTTTGACTTTTTTGAGCCATCTTCAGTATAATGAAGATGAATCAAAGAGGTCGAAATGCATCTGCTCATACAAAAAAGCAAGGTTTGACGGCTTTTGAAAAAAAAGGAAAAAAGACTATAAGATCGTTAACTTTGTCAATTTTTAAAACTTTGAGAAGTTTGGGAAATTTAAATTTTTATAAATCGTACTTTTTTTAAAAATAAGCATTCAAAACCTGTCAAACTTTTGAGCTCATTTTACATAATAAAATAAAGTTATTCATATAGCAAGTTTCTTAATTTCACTTTTTGCGGAAATGGCGTAGGCTTGAATGCTATAGACTCCATCTGAAGCTCATTTCAAAGGTATTTTTAAGTACCTATATTGAAAAGTTTTCTGTAAATGTATCAGATTCCCACTATTTAGCATTGGATACTCGGATTCAAGAATCCATCAAAAACAGATCCCTTGAACTATTTATAAGTTGCTTTGGATACAATTTACAATGTCCATTAAAAACCAGTGTCTTTGTTATTATTAGCTTTAATTTTTATGTCAACAGTATTTTCCGAAAAACCCATACTTTTGAAGTTAGTTGTGAAAAAGCGTTTCAAAACATGCTTTTTTCACGTTTTCACGTTCCTGGGGTTATTTTCTACAAAAAGGCTTCCACCTCTGAGATGGGGTGGCATTCGCCCCCCGGGTAAAAGCGAAAGTTGTAACTGTGTCACTTTTGATATTTGAAAACTTTTTATCTACTCGCCAATTTTCACGCAAATTCAGAGGCAAAATTTTTGATTGACTGGACTATTAAATCCTCAACAAGTCTCCAGGGTCAATCATCTAAGCAACTAAGGATTTTTATGTAAAGTTTGTATTGTTGTAAATCTTTCTGCCTAAGCTATCTAACCCTCGAGTAGGCCAATTTTTTTTTGGCTTGAAATTTTATTTCTGATTAATTTTGGACCGAGAAAACTGAAAAAAGGATTATTTTTGGTCTAAAGAAATTTTTCACCTGTCAGAAGTAGTTTGATTGAAACCCACCAGGAGGCGGTCTTACTGATCAACGGCAAGCAAGATAGTATGGAAGAAATATAAAATAAGGAAAGGAATAAGAAATTAGAGCATTTATAAAAGACCAATGAATTCCAAAAAAGAATACTTTATTTATTCACATTTTGGAATTTATAAAAACACACAAATTAGCATTGCACTTCAGGCAAATTACTTGAGTTGCTGAATTACAACCAGGCATTTTGCAAGTTTCGATCGAGAGTTGTAGGCCAATGGCTTACTTGATCGAAGCGAATGTCATCTGGAGGAAGATATGTTTTACGGTCACCTTTAGACGCAGTTTCAATAATTTTTCGGTGGTTTGAAAAATACCTAAAGCGGCAGCAACACCTCGGTAAGCAGGTAACTTCATTGTCTGATCATGGATACAACGATGCAAAAGGTAAGCAATTACAATGGTCATATCAATCAAATGATAAACAAGTTGGGTAAACAGACCTACGCTCATGTCAGAAGGGTTTTGTATTCAATTTACAAAATGCAGTCACCAGATCGAATCAAATCAAGAAACATGTCAAAGACGATTTTATTGGAGAAAATATGAAATACGAAGATCATACTATTATTAACAAAGTTGAACGAATTTCGACTTCTGAGGTTTTTGGTATTGTTATACTCATAAATATCTCCCTTGATAATTATTTCAGATGTCCCTCCGTGACGGAGGAAACACATTTTTCGTGTATTTCCCCCCTGTGCCCCCACTGAAGCAAAAACTGGCAGTTTAAGAACTGTTTTGAAAAGCTCCCATGTAAACGTTCATGTCATACTCATATCGGCTACGTTTGATAAATTTTTTTTCAGGGGCCACTCTCCCGTACTCTTATCATCGATTAATGGCCAATTTTTTCGAATCCTAGAATGGTTACAAAACCCCTTTGCTAGGAGCTCTCTCCCACCTCTTTGAATCACTTATGAGCATTAATTGTAGGTACTCATCTTCAGTCATTCATTAAATTGAATCAAATGTTCAAAGCATGCACCTTAAACGTTGAAGTTGGGAAAAAATAACTCAAAATTATTCAATCTTCGCATTTAAAACAGCCACTATGTTGTTTTACGATTACTGATACGACTAGCTGAACCGATTCTCAAAGATATACATGACATCTATCATTCCTGAAATTTTCATGCAAATCCTAGCAAAACTGTAGTGTCTGAGACGGTAAAAAGCGCATGTTGTTCTATAGCCATATGTTGCCATAGTAAAAAATGCAGCGCATATTGTTCCATAGTAACACAGGAAAATTCAAACCGCTATAACTTCGCTAAATATGATTCAATCTTTATGAAACTTTCAGGATAGATTAACCTTAAAAATAGACATACACGTACTGAATTTCATTGAATTTAAGGGTACTGTTAGGATTTTATTCAAGAAAACCTAAAATCAATAAATCATACTATTCCTAACAAAGTTGAGTGAATTGTGACTTCTTACGTATTTGTTGTTGTTATACTCACCAAGGCCTACATTCCTGATTTTTTTCAGATTTTTCAGATCACAGGTGTCCAATCCCGAGGGGGGGGACACAAATTTTTCGTGTATTTCCCCTCCCTGTGCGCCCCTCGAAGCAAACTTTGCCTGTTTTGAAAAGTTCTCATCAAGACCTTTCATTTGATACCCATATCGGCTACCTTCAATGAAATTTCTTTTTCCGGGGGTCACTCTCCTATATGAGGAGACCCCCCTTAAACACCTTATAAAAATTTTTTTGTAAATGAATTTTGAAGAGATCACCACTTTACACCTACTCACAAAATTTGATGTTTCTAGCCTAAGTAGTTTCCGAGAAAAACTGCTGTGACACACGGACGGACGGACGGACGGACAGACGGACAGACAGGACGCGATTTTAGAAGGGTTTTGTAAAATGATTTTACACAACCCTAAAAATGCAATGCGAATAACTTTTCGTCGTCATTCGAATATGGTACCGCCCAAGCAACCCATCCATGAGGTTGCCTCTACCCATATGGTGATTATATTCGGTTAAAAACAAAAGAAACAAAATGAGGTTTACAAATCAAAAACGACTAGTTATAGCGACCTTTGATTATATTTGGTAAATCCAATTCCAAGTTTTGTTTTTCGGTCATATCGACTGGCCTTCGGTGGGGAAAGACTTTCCGATGAAATGGTGGAAAATGGTAAAACTCCAACATACGTCGATAGCAAGCGCACTTTCTTCGTGTCTTTCCATTGCACACTGGTTATGTCGATACCATATGGTCTACTAACACACTCCAAAGATTCACCACGATTCATGTTGGTGTCTTTGTTATTTGGAAGTTTGCAATTTGGGATGCGCTCACGACCGTACCGAGGGAATATATTCCAAGCATCCTCAGAAGCATAATCAGTGGTAATGATGTATAAAAATTGTCAAAATAGTGTGGTACCGTGGAAGTCAAAAGAACAACGACATTTGCACTCGTGCCTATGTTAGGGTACCCATCAATGATAACGTTGTCACCAGCCCCAGAATAAATTTCGAAGCGATAGGAATATCCAAAGGAATCGCATAATATGAAAAATTTAATGCCCCATTTATGTGTTTTATTGTGCATACCAGGTGTGTTCGCGAATTTTGAATTTTCGCGGGTTACGTATATTCGAATTTCGATTTTTTTGTGGCGTTATGTTGGTACTCATGTCTGTCACTTATGCCGACAAGCTCGGCCATTTTGAATGTTCACTTGATTGGTGATAGCTGCTTTACTTGCACGTGTTTTCAATCGTCTTCGATTTTTACTTATTCAAAAAAATGGATCAAATAACGTGTATCAAATTTTGTGTGAAAAACGAAATTAAGTGCACGGATGCATTCCGAATGTTGACTGTGGCATACGGAGAAGCTACCTTGGACCGAAACAACGTTTATCGGTGGTACAAAATGTTTTTAGAAGGCCGAGAAGATGTGAACGACGAAGAGCGTGCCGGATGCCCGAGCACTTCAACAACAGACGAAAAAATTAATGAAGTGGAGAAAATGGTATTGGCCAATCGTCGAATCACCGTTAGAGAAGTTGCTGAGGACCTAAACATATCGATTGGCTCGTGCCATTCGATTTTTATCAACGATTTGGGCATGAGACGGGTCGCCGCGAAATTCGTACCAAAATTGCTCAATTGCGACCAAAAACAGCAACGCATGAACATTGCTAATGAGATGTTAAACTCTGTCTGGTCGAATGTGAAAGTTTTGCTGACAGTTTTCTTCGATTGCAGGGACGTGGTGCATCATGAGTTCTTGCCACAGGGAAGAACGGTCAATAAGGAATATTACCTGCAAGTTATGCGCAATTTGCGCGAAGCAATCCGCCAGAAATACCCAGATTTGTGGGAGAACAAAAATTGGCTTTTGCACCACGATAACGCCCCTGCTCACATATCGTTGCTTGTGCGCGACTTTTTGGCCAAAAACAACACACTAATGATGCCGCAGCCACCGTATTCCCCAGATCTGGCCCCCTGTGACTTTTTCTTGTTTCCTAAACTGAAGAGGCCCATGAAAGGACGACGTTACGCTACGCTTGACGAGATAAAGACGGCATCGAAGGAGGAGCTGAACAAGATTAAAAAAAATGATTTTTTGAAGTGCTTCGAAGATTGGAAAAACTGTTGGCACAAGTGTATAATATCTCATGGGAATTACTTTGAAGGGGACAAAATAGATATTCATGAATAAATAAATAATTAAAAAAAAAAATTCGCGATATTTTTTGAACACACCTCGTATACTGTCGTAATTTTGACAGCATTTTGGTGGCACACATTTGCTCATCTACACATAGCCTAGGTTACCTGGGAACCAGATCGAAGCGAAGATTTGGGTAGTCAATAACCGGGCGTATTTTGAAAAGAGTGTTATATCCGGGTTCCCGCTCTTTCTTCATTTTGGAGAAGTCATCTGCGGATAAGGAAAAATCTCTTTGATCTCATTGCGGATGTGATGAGAGCCAGTGCTAGCTTGCCCAGTAGTGTTGAGCCGTTGGGTAACGAAACAATGACATATACAGCATAATACCAACGAATCTTTTTATGTTAGCAGCGGTAACGGTTAACTGCGTGTTGATGTTTCCTAAGGTGGCATTGAGGTTGCTGAACTGCACAAGCTGTTCAAAAAATGAATCGACGAAAAAAAGAATTGAAGCATTTATATGGGGTTTTCAAATGCCTTATAACCTCTGGGAGATTAGTAGTGCCACAAGATGCCACTTCATTTTCATGTAGCTGCATGTACTTTTTTCCACTTAACATTTGTAAATTCAGTGGACTTTGTGTTGATATCCATAACTGTTCCATTAAAACCACCATCATTTGGTTAGAAGTTTGGGCCATATGAATCATATAATGGCAATGGGGAACGCAATCTTTTTTGTGTTTTTTGGTTCGTTTTGGTTTTTTTGATATTATTATCTCTTGACGATGTGTTGCTGTACATGTTGATACAACTAGAGACAGGCGAGAAGGCGTAGGGGGTGGTGTAATAGTTTCGATTGTACTGAGGTTGAGGCTAACACGAATGGCCTGAGATAAATATCCAGTTGATATGTCTCTTGCCAACTGTAAAAAAGAACTCCCGTTCCCTTTCGAATCCGTGACAGAAGCTCCGGTCACGTAAGATAGTTGGAGGAGTGTAAAACTGTCCTCGTGATCTGAGTCATCCAAATTGTTATCGCTATCTCCTTCGGAATCACCTCTCTCCTGATAATCAGGCTACGACTCGATGTCAGATGGAAGCGAAGTTAAACGTTCCTCGATTTCTTCTGCAAGCTTCCTGCTTATTTTGGATAACCAAAATGTTTTTTGGGACGCAGGTTTTACTACTAAATGTTACAACAACAGTCCATAAGAAGTTGATGTAAACCGGCAACCCCGCCTGGAGGCGGGATTGCTTCAACACACTATAGTTCTTATTGTAAATAACAAATTCGCATCCAATTTGGATTACCATATTCTAAATATGTATACTTACCACAAAATAATTTTTTCTGCCACAAAATCTGTACAAAACAATAGCTATAAGCTCACAGAAAAGTAGATGAAGCACAAATATTTTGTCTCGTCTAAAGTTGATGGCTCACGACATTCAAATGTAGATAATAATAGAACTGCAATCCAGAATGACAAAAAATTTATGCGGGTAGTTGAAGGCGATATGAGACTACCAGCTGCATTGCCGGCGAAGAAATATTAACGGTTTGCATATAATTTTTAATTGTTTTAAAATGAGGGCTACTCGAGGGCTAATCAAATATTGAATGCGTGAACAAATTGTTTTACTAGCTATGATTATACACTACCGTCCGTCCTAATTTAAGTTCTCTGTTTATGTGAATTGATTTCAATTCCAAAAGAGCAGTCAAGTTACAAACTGGAATTGCAGGACCAGTTAATGTATAATAAAACCATAAAATAATTAATATCACGTTATGCAGCCTATAATTGTGGTTACCTACCATTGAAACTGTAAGTGGGTTAAAGGAGAAACATTCAGTGTGTCTAATTTTAGAATTGAAGGATTCTTTGTTATACAGGATACTTTGTGGCCTACTTGCCAATCTGAAAATGTTAATACATTGTTAGCCACAGGTAACATTATTTGCTTTAGTCTGGACAACAATGGTAAAAACTTCAATTTCTTTGTACAAGTAATTCGAATATCTGTGATGCGTACTCCCCAACACATAGCTTTTATTATTCCACTTGCATCTTTGCGCGCTTTCCATAGGATATATTATGACATGGCACGCCTTTAAACCCTCTGATCACCATTAATAATAGAAAACTCACAATCCAACCCGTAATCAGCAATCAGTGTGTTCCTGGTACAGAAATCACAAAAAATATTTTAAGTGCTATTCTACATATAGAAGGTATGCCAAAAAAATGGAATATGTAGACTAACTGAGTATCAACTTCCAAATGAGCACACGATCTGTCTCCAAAATCCCATCGAATTTCGTTTCATCCACTCCTTTTGGGAGTGCCAGCTTGCATTTTATGCATAAAGCGGAGACCATTTCGTGGAAAGAATTCTACTTGAAGGTTCATTGATTCTCTTTTGCAGTTAAATCTCTCTCCCTATTTTGCGCATTCTGGATGAAATGCAAGTGCGGCTAATACAAAATGTATCCAAAACAGATTAAACTTTTTGTGTCAGAAAAGTTTACGCGTTATTCTGCTTACTTGACATACAGTGTGAATACCTTTTTTACAGCAAGGAAAAGACTGATCACAAAAAAATAAATTTCATTCAATGAGATTACATGGAAATTGCCATGAACATAATTCATGAATATGAAAACTGACTGAATTGACATGAAATGAAAATCGAAAATATATTCTCCCACCTCAATGGAGGGATACCCAATAACAATATGGGCACATTCCGATTAAAAAAAACTTTCAAGCATGATTTTCCATTCATATTCAGGTTTAAAATTAGCATCTCGAATAAAGAAACTTTTCAAGTCTCTTCCTTTATATTTAAAATATTTACTGAATATCAAAAAATGAATGAAAGTTTCAGTTCAAGGAAAGAACCAATAAAGATGAAAGTACGATGAACGTTTTTTTCGTATGAAATATTAGGCTTAGCAGAAAATGCTTTTATTTGTGAATAGTCTTAAAAATAGTACTTTTATCTTGGGCGTTGAGAAAAACCAGTTCCAATAACCTCACCTACACTTATTGGACATAAGGAATATCGTAAAACTGTACCATAAAGATTCACGTTGAGTTTTTTGTTTTCCCCAAGGAGTGTTGAAAATGATTTTTAGGCGCCAAACGAATTCCGAGAAATAAACATTCATTTTATCAGATATAAGCCCCAAGTTTTGTCGTATAGCGTTCAACGTGCGGAAAAAAGTTCGTAAATATTGTAAATACCTGAAATATCAATTTCGTAAGCTCAGAAATCAAAGAAACTAATACCATTTATCATAATAAATTTCAAAATGAAATGCACTGGTGTTGATATCTCAGGAAAACTTACTAATTTTTTACGAATCGTTTTAGATCATAAGGGGGATTATACTCCTGAGGGATTGTTTGCAAATGTTGCGTAAGTGTATGAAATAAGCACATTCATAAATCAAATACTGAGAAAAAAACCTCTGCTTTTAGTTCTAGAACAAATATTCAACATCATTCATTGATTTCCTTGAATATATGTTATGTACGAAAATAAGAACAAACACTTATTGACTTGGTAATGCTTCGAATCACACCTAAAATTAATTAATGCTTGATTAATTGGCAGCAGATTGGCATCATTAAGCCAAAGAATAGAATACTTGTGCGTGTGTGTTCACATGATTCAGGAGTGGAAAGGCAAACTGAAAAGATCTCGACATTTTTGCTACTCATTTAGAACTAATTAGATTTGACTTGATAAGAGAATGGTAAGTTATCACAGCAAAATGCTTATGTGAGAGTTGATTTTCAGAGCTTGATATCGATTCATAGTCAATCTAGGCGGAAACAAGAGCCCGTAATATAAGTAATGTGCATTCGACGGGAATTCTGAAGTATTTAAAAAAAAAGGCAGAGCTTAGTTGATGTTAAGCACCCTGTGTAAATTAGAGTAGCACCCGGATATTGAGTAGACCTTGGGAACAATCTGGCTTATTTTGCGAATCAATCAATCGGGAACATTGTTGGTCGCAAGAGATAAGTGACTCAAAAAGAGATAAGTGACTCAAATAGACGTCCACCAAATTTTCATTGACTTCAAGCGAGCATATGAAAGTATTGATCGTTACTTACTGTACCAGATAATGCTTTGCTTTGGCATCCCCACCAGATTAGTCCGTCTTACCAAAACGACAATGACGTCGATGACCTCCCAAGTCCGCATCAATAACCAACTCACTGAAGCCTTTGACACAAATATCGGACTAAAGCAGGGAGATGGGCTGGCTCCATTGCTATTCAGTTTGGCTCTGGAGTACTTCATACGAAAGCTACCTGTCGATACACGAGGCGCATAACTTTACAAATCGAGCCAATTAGTAGCCTATTCGGACGTCATCAACATTCTGTCACGGTCATTAACAACTGCCAAAGAACTTTTCCTGAAACTCGACAGCGAAGCAAAACTAGTAGGGCTACAAATCAACGAAAATAAAACAAAGCTCATGCCGCAGTCAAGGAAAAATACCCAAAACACACAAAATGTCACACTTGGCGGATACAGTATCCATAATGTTAGCAAGTTTGTGTATTTAGGAGCCAAAATAACGAAAACGGGCAATGAATGAGACGAAATACGCCGAAGAATACAGCTCGCAAATAAGCCAGCGAAGACCAGCTGCATACACAGGAGAACAAAGCTTCCAGTATACATATCTGTGATAAGACCTGTGTTATGCTATGGGTGTGAAATATGGACCCTTAACCAAGCATCCGCAAATACATTGAACGCCTTTGAGTGACGGGTTCTGAGGCGAATAGTCGGAGCGAAGCTGGACGGGGACCAATGGCGAATTCGTTCAACCATGAGCTGTATCAAATTTTTGACAAACTGGAGGTCTCAAGGATTGGAAGACTGCGGAAGGTGCAATGAGCTGGGGAAACCAAGGAAACGCTGGTCTGACTCGGTCGACGAAGACAGTTCATCGCTGCTTGGATTTCGGAACTGGAAAATGTGGTCAACAGACCGAAACAGTTGGAGGCGCTGTTCCCAGGAAGCGAAGGCCCTAGAAGGGCTGTAGTGCTAAGAAGAAGAAGAAGAGATCTTGCCAAATCGTGTAACTTTCTTCATAACTCTAATCGAAGATTGTCAATATGAGGATGAAAAACACATGAATTGGAGGCTAGTGTTTGGTTTGCTCATAGAAAATTTATTCGGAAAGCAGCTATATATGAATTACTTGTTGACATAAAAGATCCAAAGTAGCTTTTTACCACATCATATACAGGGTTTTCCAATAAGAGTCGTTAATTTGATATTAAAAGAAAAATGCCCTTTTTTAATATTAATTATCAGATGTTTATTTCATTATAAAGAAAAAGGTATGTGGTTTATAGCAAAAAATAACATGAAGCAAATGACAACCACGACCAAGTTTACAGAACCATATCCTTTTCATGAAACTTTCCATAACCAAATCGCAAAGTGGCTGCCCTATGTCCTCGATAGCCTCTTGTATTCCATCTATGAGGTCTTGTATTGACACTGGGCTGCTAACGTAGACCCTTTCTTTCACGTGGCATTAAAGGAAGAAGTCCCAAGGTGTTAGATCACAAGATCTCGGTGACCAATTATAATCACCTCTTCGAGAGATAATACGGTCCGGAAACTTTTCCTGCAAAAGATCAATGGTTTCGTTGCTTGTGTGGCACGTAGCGCCATCTGGTTGAAAATGAACGTTGTCCAGATCCAGGCTATCCAATTTCGGCCATTAAATATCATTAATCATCTCTCGATAGCGCAATCCATTCACCGTAACTGTTACTCCAGCCTCATTTTCGAAAAGTAAGGTCCAATGACTCCGCCGGACCATAAACCACACTAAACAGTCACACGTTGAGGATCAAGAGGCTTTTTAACAATATCTCTTGGGTTCCCCGAGCCCCAGATGCGATAATTTTGCTTGTTGACGAAGCCACTGAGGTGAAAATGGGCCTAACCAATCAAGATGATTTTTGGATGGAATTTCGGATCATTTTCATGCATTTCAAAGACCCAATCAGCACAGACACGACGTTGTTGATAATCGACCGGCGTGAGTTGTTGTGTTAACTGAACTTTATAAGCCCAAGTCTTTGGGCAGAATACGGTGTAATGACATTTGTGGAATGCCTAATTCCAAAGAACGACGACGAATGGACAAACCTGGGTTTTCTTCAACACTTTCGTCTACAGCAGAAATATTCTCGGCTGTTCTTTAGTGACACGGGTTTTATTCTTTGCATTATTAAGTTGTCCCAACAGGTCAAATTTTTCCACCAATTTCTGTATTGTGGTCCAACAAGGTGCTACACGACGACCCAAAACCCTCTCTGCCAAATTATCACCAGTTTTATAGTGAATTTTAATAACTTCAATGCATTGTTGAAGCGTGTATCATTCCATTTTCATTAATGGCGTAGTTTCTACTTGTCAAATATCAAAAAATAATAGCTTCAAAGGTGACATCTACCAAGATAGCGGGTTATGTAAAATAACACCTCTTATTAAAAAACCCTGTATCACTAAAGAAGTTGATTTACGAGCATGTACTGGACAAAAGTGTGATTTTGAATTTTGTTCATCATTTTCAGCAAAGGTGGAACGTAACAATTGTCTTGATTTCACAGTCTGGCTTGAACTTCTATGCATTTTGCCCGAAAGTCACTGGGTATAATATATTAGCTGTAGAATTATCAAATTTTGAGGTTCAGGCAACTTACTTCCACATCAAGCAGAAGTAGGTAAGTATGCTTTTTCCTGTTTTTTTTTTTTAAATTTTTGAAATCTATCTATTTTATTCCAAAGTTGAATGGAAAGGACGATATATTGCCCAAAAATAGTGATGTTATATTGTTCATAGAGATATTGAGCGGGGCACTAAACTATACATGTGCGAGTGTTTTATTAACTTCTAAAATTTAAACACGTCTTCTCGCTTCGACGATCCAATCATAAGTCCACTTATTCGCACAAATACACAATCATAATAGAAGTTTCGTAAAGTAGGAAGCCAATACATAATTGTATAAATAAATGAGTGTTCACTTAATAAAACAAGTAAACAAGTTGCTAGAATAGAAGTTTCGTGAAGCAGAAAATTAAAATTTTACTGGAAGGATGCTGACAACTCGGCCATGCTGATCATAATTGTCCTTGATAACTGGATTCATAATCTATCGAATCACATTTTCCAATTTCAATACATAAATAAAATAGGTATTTATAAGTTCAACTCTTGAATGCGATACGTCAATCCAGCACTCATAAATAGAATCCACGGTGACCAATTCATAAATTTTAATTTTATCCTTAAATGGGATTCATAAGTTGACACAGAATGTAACACCAAATTTCCGTTCTAAAATGTATACCATGAAGGTACACTCTAAATCTTCTCAAAGCATAAATCACAGCAAACGTCTCAGGCTCGAAGCTATGATATTTTGCCTCAAAATCGGTTGTACGCTTAGAGAAATAGAATATTGGATGCATTAAGTTGTCTTCTTTGTTCTGCATAAGTATAGCACCAAAACCTAAGATGCTTGTATTGCAATGTAACTCTGTAGAATCAAATGAAGAGTAGATCTGTAGATTGGGAGGAGCAAGGAGCTTTTGTTTCAGTGTTTCAAGACATTCTATGCGCTCTTTGTTCATTTCAAAAGCGGCATCCTTCTTTACCAAATCATAAAGAGGTTTAGTTATAATTAAAAAGTTTTTAACAAATTTACGAAAATGAGAGCAAAGTCCCAAAAAGCTCTTTAACTCCTTAGTATTTTTCGGAATCGAATATTCAGAGACGACAACTTACTTATTAGCATTGGGCTGAATACCCTTACAAGAAACCACATATCCTAAATAATTAATTTCTTCGTACAAAAATTTGCACTTATCTAACCAAAGTTCTAAAGAGGAGGAGATGATCAGCTACGGTTTCTGTTGCCAAGAGAATATCATCCACTTGGATGATATTGTTTCCCCATCGAGCATTTTCTTAAATACCTTCTGAATGAACCTTTGAAATACTGAAGGAGCGTTGCGAAGACCGAAGGCCATTTTGTTGGACTCGAAGTGACCATGAGGTGTCACGCAGCTAGTATACTTGATGGAGTCTTCAGCAACTCTGGCTTAATGGAAGCCACTTCGAAGGTCACAACTTGCAAATTATTTTTTGTTTCTTAAAATATCGATTAAATCCATAATAATCGGTAACGGATAGCTACCACGCTCGGGTATAGCGTTTATCTTCCGATTATTGACGCACATCCTTGTTTCATTGTTCTTTTTACGAACAAGAACTGTCGGCGAAGAATAAGGTGAATCTATTCTATCTATTGACCCATCAGTAATTTGTTTGACTTGCTGTTTTTCACATACTAACAATCTCCGAGGTAAATGTGATATAATTTTCTCGGAAACCAGCCTAATATTCATTGCATGGTTTACAGCCAAGGATCTACATTCACGACTGACATAATATTTTCTAAATAAATTATAAGCCTCCGTTTTAACATCAAAAGGTAGCCTGTCATTGATATCCAATTTATAATTGTTATCCTGCAATAAGTTTTAAATTTCGATATTAAGAATATTATGACCAGTATCTGAAATATATATGCTACTTAACTTTTTATCAACAGAGCATATCTGACTAATTTTGAAATAATCGCGACCAAGTAGTATACTCTGTGCCATTGTTCCATTTGGAACGACGAAAAATTTAACATCGTAACGTTTATTATTGAATTGAATGCTAACCATATATGAACCTAGTATACATGGTTAGCATATAAACCTAGTATATATGGTTTAGTGTTTTTTATGCTATTATACGCATTTGATGTGTCATTGATTTGTTTGTCAACAAATTGGGGCAATAAATCTTCCTTTATAATGCTTATAGGAGATCCAGTGTTCACTAAATAGTTCGCAATTATCTTAAATTCTCTAATGGGTTCAAAAGATATATTGCAATTAATTACAAAATCATTACCACCTCCAAAACATTCAGATATAAGTTACACATTCGGTTTCGCTGGACAATCTTTGATGAACTGCCCAGATTTACCACACTTGAACTAGGTGCCCCTCCTTCTATGAGATTGCGGACAACTTCCAATGACGTGACCAGGTTGATTGCAGTTTAAGGTTCAGCCACATTGCAATTTTCCTGTCGTAACCAGCGATTTTTAGACGCAAATACGAACACACTGCGACAAAATTTGCAAAGGAACTTCAGGCATGCGCAGAATTAATATGCTCATTTAAATGTATGTCTTTGCCAGGAACACATGCGCTAACTCATTTGCGCGCTATGCAAGAAACTTCCGTGCACGTCAGCGTCAGATGTCCAAATGATGTGCGCCTGCGCGATAATCACAAACACTACCTACTAAACTGGTTTTAGGAAAAATCGCAAATTCCTGCGACTGCCGACCTGGACAAAATTGTCGAAAATCGCAGTGTGCGGGCTTCTATTTAACCATGTGTAACTTGCGACAGAAGTGCGACTATATAGTCGTAGTCTGATGCAGCCCTAAAACATCGCTTCAGTGCTTGCCTGCCACTCTTCGCGTTGCCACCATTGTTGAGATGCTGACTCGGTTGTTGTGATTCCGTTGATTTCAAAATAGGAGCAGTTGTCGTCAACCATACTCCACACATGCTCCTGCAGCTCTCATAGTTTCTTAAATTTTGCAGCAGTTTTAAAGCATTAAAAATTTATTTTCTATTGATGGATTCCCAATTCCATGAAAAATATATTTGATTGTTGCGCGTTCAGTTAACAAAGGGCGTTTTGCAATATATGCCATTGCTGCATATAATACTCAAATGACTCGTTGAATCGACGCTTTCTATTTGCCAATAATTGATGTAGATCGGCATCGTCACCATTTGGAGGGAGCGCACGCAATAACTGGTTCTTAAACTCCATCCAAGTATTGGCTTCAGTTCCCGATGTGTGTCGCCATAATTTTGCACAGCCCTTCAAACTAACTGTAGCATAATGAATAACCGTATACTCCGACCGATTGAGAACCTTGCAGCAAAAGGGAGGCAAGTCCAAATTTCAAAACTGCTGGGTATTAAAGAAAAACGTTTAAAAATGGAATAATACATTTTTGTTTTGGAGCTAATGATATTAAATAATATGAACATTTTTACATATATTACCAAAGTTTTTAAGATGTACAAGTAAGTTTAAGAATTACTACGATTTTTTGAAGTTTGGATCTGCCTCCGTTTTGCACCAAAGTCCAAAAGAAATTCTACCCTATATAGTACTATTGATAACATAAATGTAAGGTTTTCTTTTTTTAATTCAGGAACTATAACTCAGCACGTGAAGGGTAAAACAGTTCAAAGAAAAACAAAAACAAACAAGGGTTTAACAAAAGTTATGAATTTATAAGTCAAATTCAGCTTGATCGACGTCGTCTTCGGTAGAAATGTCATGATTCGCTCCAACAGTTTCACTTTTAAAGGCATTGTAGAAATATAGTTTATTTGGCGGAGCATAGTTCCTTACGAGCTGCATAATATCTTTGTACTTAGCCGTTTTCAACGGCAATGTCTTGTCATACAACCGTTGCTGAGGCAGAACCGTTAGGTTGGCTTGTACATTTCTCATTAAGGAAAGATTATAAAACAGAGGGGTTCCAGTAGTAATACTAACTGCAATACTTTGAATGTGGTCCTTACTGCATTTAAAAATTCGATATTGAGATATTTTGAACTGTACCTTCTCTACATTTGTTATAACTTCTTTCAAATGACTTTCAAAATGCTTTGTAAAGTAGAGAATCATGTTTTGATCCACATTCACAACTTTAAAATTTTAAGAAGAAGTTTTAAAAATGTAGTCTTTCTTTCTATTGAACTTCTCTTTTACGCCAAAGCACCGATTATATGGCAAAAAGCTGTGTCCTGGCTCAGGAAATGGATGAAAAATCTTCTCAATGGATGAGCACCTCATAAGAGTATACAGATACTGAACTCATGTCGAGTCCTTATTTTGTGCCTTTACTTTATCCGAGAATAAATAAAGTTATTTAATTGTGTTTGGTAACATCTTATCTATGTAGTGATATATGAAAGATACGACTTCGTTTGGTGATTTTCGAGCAATGGTTTCATCGTATAAATAAAAATGAGCAATGCTTGTTTTTGCTGAGTGGCTACAAAAATAATATTCCCAGAGTTGACGTTTGTAAAAGACTTCGCCTGCTGGAATTTCAGGTAATTGCACGTTTTGCTGATAGTCAAAAGTTAATACCTTACACTCGTCATTAGAAATAGCAAGTTGACTCTTCTCTTTTAAAGAAACAAAAAAAGTCTCAGCTTTGGCTTGGTGGAGATTCTTTTCTACCTGTATTTGCGGGATTTCATCACTATCTAATGTCTTGTCTTTTAATTGATTATTCAATATATCACACATCTGAACGTGTCGATCCAAAGCTGTATTTAAAATTTTTATTGAAGTATATGCAGTAAAAATCAAATGATATAATTGGCTTAGCAGCTGCTTCGAGACTAGGCACATTCTGCTTCAAATATAAATCGTACATCCTCTTAACATTTAACTCAGGTGATAGATAATAACGAGAGCTTTTATTTCTGCTGTAGTGAGACTCGCGTCATGGAAAACTTCTTACTTTGCGAGCCCAATCACTCGAAATACAATTTGGTCGATTTTGATGTTTTCCATGCTCACATTTAGCTGGTATATTTATAGTAGGGTCGTGATACTCTATAGAAATATTGTCTCCTCGCTTTTTAGAGATTCCATAGATAGATGCAAACCCATTTTGAGAAACTCTTATGTTTCTATTTCCAGATGCAATGAAATACTTTTGTCAACAACTCCGTTCCTTCCTCGTACCAGTTTTTCCTAAATATACGTTTTGCACATAAGTGCCTCCCAATTCATTGAAATTTTTCAATATTATTTTTCGCATTTCTTCATTAATTTGAACAAAAAATTCATACTTTTTGCAACACCAATCCGGTCCTGTTTTTCTTTCTCCCTTTTCGTGCCCTTTATAGTTTAAACAGCTTTTTCCAGTGGCTGCAGCCTTCTTTATAACATTGCGTCTCCATTGTGAAATATTTGCAGCTTCTCTTTTTTTTTGAGATTACACCACTCCTTGATTGGCATGGATGATTTACATCAGATTCGTCCGAAATAATCATACGTTGTCTGCACTAGTTTGGTTTTGGAATGTTGACAAAACACGACCACTTCTATCACCACTTGAACTTAAGTCGTATTCACGAGGGTAGTAAATATCAGATGATCTACAATTAAACGGTTCGGATTCACTCATTTTACGCATACTTGACTCATTCAAAGTATATTTTAAATACAAAACAAAACGTATGTCCGTTTAGGCCGAACTCGAAACATGCACTGTATTGTAATAGATGATGCAATCAAATCGTTCGTTGCAAAAGGGAAGCAGGTCCGGATCTGCTGCCATTTTGCACCAAACGGAATAGGGTAGCACATACTAATTTTGTTACAGCGCACTTGTTTTTAATCGAATCTGCCCCGTTCATGCATCAAACGATGACCCTTATTTTTTTTCAAATTGCACGCAAAAAAACTGTAAATGATAAAAATTTGGATCTGCCCCCCTTTTGTTGCAAGGTACTCAATTGTAAACTGTCTTTAACTTTTTGATCATCGACAGCAATAATTCCGAAGACATGCATGTCTCGCTGCTAGGATCGAAACATGGAATAATTTCATTCAATTCTAACGGGTAGATGAGTTTTTTCTTGGCGGACTTATGTTTGGAGTTACCCAATAACTCATTTTCTTGTTTAAAAGCTCGTTCTCCCATTCCATCAGCAATTTCTCACGCTTTATCAACTCAATTTCACAATCGACACTCATAATGGATGTAGATTCCACTAGACGTTTTTCAATGTCTTTTTTCCTACTTGCACTAATGCCTTGTTGCTTACACAGCCGCTGCAATTCATTGCGGGGCATGATTACCAAATCAAAAATCCAAAACTCCGAACCATAATTTAAATTTTCTCGCAAACCCTGAAAAACTTGTTCAAAACTCTTTCACCAAAAAGGAACAATTGAAAACAACCGCAACCAATTTTTCCTATCCCGCTTCTGAGAATTTGTGAGTGTTTTATTAACTTCTAAAATTACAAAACGTCTTTTTGCTTCGACGATCCAATCATAAGTCCATTTATTCCCACAAATAACAATCGTAATAGAAGTTTCGTAAAGTAGAAAACCAATACATCAGTACATAAATACATAAGTGCATAAGTACATAAGTGTTGACATAATAAAACAAGTAAACAAGAGTTGCCAGAATAGATGTTTCGTTACGCAGAAAATTAAAATTTTACTGGGAGGATGTTTACACATGTGTGAAATATTTAATGATTTATTGAAACTCTTCATTTGCGAAATATGTAATAATTTATTCGAACTATTCATTTGCGAAATATGTAATAATATGTTGAAACTATCCATTTGCAAAATTTTAAATAATTCACTATAACTTTTCATTTGGGGAATATTTGATAATTTATTGAAACTATTCATATGTGGGATACGAGTATTTACTAATTTATAGAACTGCACCGAACTCAAGGTAGTTATGTCTGTAATTGAGAGAACTGAATAATTGAATTTGAAAGAAAAGGAATAAAACATGTTTTGTTAAACACAAATAATCAGTCTTTCTACTTTAACTTCGAACGGGTATGGTACCCGCTACGTTGGCTGGATTCTACACTCATGAGCTAGCCATCGGGTAAGCTCCCAGTCTTTTCTTTGCTGCAGGGACTCTCGCCGGGATGCTTGGCCGTTCACACCCGATATGAATGAAGGCATGGTATTAGATGCCTCACTCTTATTTGTGGGCCGTAACCATCCTCGGCAAAGACGAAATCACCTTCCGTCTCATAAGCGGTTAAATTGGTAACAATGACAACGCAACCAATGGTTGCAGCCACGGTGTTAACAATACATCGAGAGCGGTACTAACGATGACAAAAACGACGATGAATACAATGACAGTGAAGACGGACAAATAACGGAAATTAGCAGACAGTCTGGTCTAGACTGAGATTCCTGCGGCGTTCGGGAGCAGCAAAAAAATTATGCAAACGCCAAAACGTCCTATCAACAAAAATCGGGAAACTCTGCAGGACGCTTCAGGTGTTCTAGTGGCGGAAGAAAATATAAAGAACATCAAGAATTCGATGGTCACTGCTGCGATCGTTACCGAAGCGACCGATGCAAGGGTCGTAAATCCCGACATAATAAAGAATCACCTTGAAGCCAACGAGGAGATTACGGTAGGAAAAGAAACGAGTGGCCAGGCAAATAAAGCAATGTTGTGCGATTGCATCGCTAACGTCGAAAATGTGGCGAAAGTACTGCATTCAGAAACGGAAAGCGATAACCTCTCCCAAGGATGGTCGCAAAGTACAATTGCCACCCAGCGACATGAAGAAGAAAGGCTATTCCAAAAAGCGGGAGATGTTCTGAAAAGCATACAATCGCATGCAACTCCCCAAAAACCAGCAAAGTAGTAAGGGTTGGGCTCCTTGAACTAGAGGAGCTCCTAGACCGAATAGGACATTATTGGAGGAGCTGGTTAAAGGTCGAAGATGAGTAGAAGGCTAAGAAAGCGCTGGTTGCAAAATCTAAAGGCCACATGCAGATAGCTCCAGCAGTAAAAATCAATAAAAGAATGGCGTCTAGCCCAATCGGAGGAGATCGAGATAAAAGAAGGAAGGAAGAGGAACTTGATGGGCGTGGAGCACGGGTTCACGGGTTCCAGACAGTGCTCACAAAAGGAGCGAAGAAAGCTGCAAAGAAACTCCTTTTAAATGTGCGAGAAAGTAAAGTTCGCATGGGCGCACAACCAGAAAAAGGATCTGATGCAAAACAGGAGAAGCTGAAGCCCCAAAGAAAACCCTGGCAGCAGGCACTGCTCGTAAAACCCCATGATGGTCGATCCTACAATGAGGTACTGCGGGACATCAGGGGAAACGTAAGGCCCAAAGACACTAACACAACGATTTAAGCAGTATGACCAACGCGTTGGGGCCACATACTGGTCGAATACGTAGCTGAGGCTGACAATAGGGAAGCATTCGGCGACGCAGTAAAGAAATCTCTCGGCAAGAGTGCAACATCAAGCCTTTGGCAACGATCGAAATAAGAGACATTGACTGCGTCATGGATCTGGCCAAGCCAAGACTGACATCAGAAAACAATAGGAGACAACGCCTGGCCATAGTTTACTTGCTCGAAAAGGACGCCGAACAATTCCTCAACAAGGGCAAAGTACGAATAGGGTGTGTTGTCTGTAGAATACGGCAAAGAGCAATGCCACTTCAACGTATCAAATGCCTTAGCTATGGTCACACCGCACAAGTATGCAAATGACCCGAAAGGAGTTCCCTATGCTACAAATGCGGTGAAATGGGACATAAAAGAAAAGAGTGTATGGAGGAGGCACACTGTATTCTTTGCAAGGATGCCGATCCAAGACCTGATGTTGGACATGTCTTGAGATCAGGTTTGATGACCCGCATCCTGCAGCTAAACCTACACCGTAGTTCAACCGCTCAAAATCTGCTTGAGCAGTTTGCGAGGGACATTAAAGCCGACTTTTTGCTGCTGAGTGAGCAACACCATGATAAAAGCATCCTGATGAAACTGGTACTGCCGCCATCTGGGTTCAAAATAGTGATTTTCAGGCGTAGAGCTATGGACGTGGGAATGGTTTTGTATGGGTTCGTTGCTCAGGGGCCACCTTCTTTAGTGTGTACCTAACGCCGAACGAATCACCTTCTTTAGTGTGTACCTAACGCCGAACGAATCGATATCATCTTTCCAAGCCAAGTTAAATGCTTTGGAGAGCACTGTCTCGAACGCAGAGGGTAACGTGCTCATTAGGGGAGAATTCAACGGGAAAACAATCAAATGGAGCATGCTCAAACAGATCCGCGGGGAAAATGAATCCTAGAAATGGTGGCCAGGATGACGCTCGTCGTATTAAACACTGGAAATACGCCGACTTTTCGCCGTATTGGCTGGGAGGGGACCATATCGGACGTGACATTCGCCTCGGATTTCTTAGTACGGAGCATACACAACTGGAATGTATTAGAGAACTACTGAGCCAGTGATCATCAGTGCATTCTGCTTGAGATAAGCGATATTGTCTCCCAACAACCATGCTCTTGGCTTTCTACAACTGGATGGAACATCGGAAGGATGGACGTCGAGAGTTTTGTCGAGGTTCTCACAGCAGGTGCACCGCTGTAAGGAAATCCGGAAGGGACGGAAGAACTGGCAGCTCAGGACGTTGTGAACTCAACTATGAGCATCATCACGACTGCTTTCAATGCATCTATACCCCTTTGAAAACCCCGGCACAGCAAGCCCCAGTGTATTGGTGGTCAACTAAGATCGCTGAAAAATGAAGGGAGTGTCACAAGCTCCAGCGTGAGGTCCAACGGGCGCGGAACCGTGACGAGGCAAGCAATCGCGCAGCAATATATACGTTGGCCAGGAAATGCTTTCGCGAATTGACCAACAACAGCAAGGATCGCTGCTGGCAAGAGCTGCTGGACAATGTGAACAAGGATCCGTAGGGTTTGGCTACAAGCTGGTTATGCGGAAGCTTGGCGTCCTACGGTAGCCTAGCATACATGATGTGAAGAAGATGGACTAGATAGTGCGGGCACTCTTTTTCGCCCATCCCGTCCACGTTGACGCTGTTCGTGGTGAAACAGCAGTCGAGTGTCCACTCTTCACACAGCCGGAACTGGAAGAGAGAGTCCTTTCGTTGAAAGCGAGGAAGGCTCTAGATCCAGATGCGCTGTGGCTTGTCTATCAACATTGTCCTAACTTGCTGCTCAGCACATTCAACGCTTGCCTACGGGACGGGGTTTTCCCGGTAGGTTGGAAGGTGGCGAGGCTCGTGCTGATCAGCAAGGAGAAGGGAAATCCCGAACCACCGTCTGCATACCGCCCGTTATTCATGCTAGACACGGCTGGGAAAGTGCTAGAGACACTCATCAAGGGAAGACTCACTGACGCGATTCATGTTGCTGGCGACCTATCTCCTCAGCAGTACAGCTTTAGAGCAGGACGTCCACTATTGATGCGATTGCAGAGGTGGTGAACGCGGTCCAAAAGGCAGAGGCATATAGTCGCGCCAAGCGACGGATCATCCTATTAGTGACACTCGACGTCACTTCGACTCCGCTAGATGGGTGGGTATTTGGGATACGCTGGAAAACTCTTTTCAAGTTTCAGAATATCTAATGCGGCTTTTGAGGAACTACCTAAAGGAACGAAGCCTGCTCTACAACACAGGGCCAACGAAGGATGGAAATTACATCGCGTGTTGCCCAGGGATCTATCCTTGGTCCGGACCTGTGGAACTTGTCTTACGACGGGCTACTGAGGCTCAATATGCCAGATGAGTGGCGCTTGGTTGGCTATGCAGATGATGTTGGGGCTCTGGTCACTGGACGCAACGTTGAACAGGCGCAACTTCGGCTAGGTATGCTAATGCGCCGAAAGAGAGAGACTGGATGACTGCTCGCGGGCTCAGTTTAGCACTGGAGAAAACCAAAGTGGTCATATTGTCAAAAAAGAGAATCCCTAGAGTAAGGATGATCAGTATTGGAGACTTGCAAATCGAATAGAAGCCATCGGTAAAGTACCTGGGGATACTGATCGACTCGAAGATGAGTTTCTCTGAGCAAATCAGGGCAACGGCTGAGAAGGCTGCTTCAGGAGTATTGGCTCTAAGCCGACTTATGGCCAATGTAGGGGACTCAGCCCATCAAGAAGACGCCTCTTGATGAGTTTTGTAGTGATGGTGCTACTGTACGGAGCAGAGGTATGGGGCGAAGCTCTCAGTAAGGAGGTGAAACTGACTTCTATCTGACCCAGCTTTTGCGCGGGCATGGGTGTTTTCAGATTTACCTGCACAAGATTGGTAAGTCATGGTCCTCCGATTGTCGGTATTGCCCAGGAGAGGAAGACGTTGCCTGCCACACATTTTTTGTTTGCATAAAATTGGACAGGCTGCTCACCCCGGATAATATAGTCGCGGTGATGCTCGAATCGGTTGACAAATGGAACCAGGTGTCACATTATGTTCGGTTAGTCCTAAAAAATAAGGGACTCACAGCAGCCGGGGGTGTTAGAGCTGGGGGATCGCTTGTCTGGAACTTTCTCTTCCCCTCTCCCCTCCCGCTAGAAGAGCGATCCCCCAGCTTGAAGGCGCCTCACGGTGTAACAAAACGAGATCTGGCCTGAAGTAATGTGTCAGGCTAGGTTCTCAGGTTGACAGGGGAGGTGTTTAGTGGGTAGTCCGGTCGCCTTGTTGCGAACTCTGTGCGTAAATGGGCATTCAGAGTTTTTTAATGAAGTGGCTCTTAACAAATTTTTTCCATCAAATGCAGTCGAGTAGTCGGGTATGAAATGAAAGGTCTTAATTAGCACTTTAAGAATCTGAAAAAAAAGTCATTTTATGTATCAGGGATTCGAGGAGAGGCAAATGACATCCTATTCGACTAGCAATGGTAATAAATTTTTTTCGAAGGACCACCTCCCTATATGAGCAGACCCTGCTGAAACTACTCTGAAAATTTTTTTCACACCAAAATTTTAAAGAAGTCACCACTTTGACCTTTCAACAAAATTTCGGACACTGGTCATGACTTCAATATGGTTTTTTATTTTAGTACAAAATTCTGAAAATTCAGTCTAAAAGCATTTTGCGAATAAAGTTTATGCCCCTTCAATTGATAACTGCATTAATCTTATGAATAAGTAATCGCGTGTTTTATACCCAGCCCCTAAATTTTTTATTTATACCTAATTTCCTATCATTTTCATTATTCCATTTTTTTTTTCACCACAGAATAGTACGAGTATACTTTATTTTACTACCGATTTTCTGGCCAATGTATAACTTAGCTAAACGATTTCTAGTATGAATAAACCAAGGGTTGATAAAGCTTTTACGGAGCTTGATGTATTTTACATAAAAACATATAATTTCCTCATCGCAGAACTATAAAACTGTAATCTTACTAAAACTAAACTGGTTAAAATCCCAACTTCTATGCCAACATCATTTATTGGAACAGTCATAATATTTTTCTAAAACAAACTGCCACCCGCATAGAGTTATGATTGATCGTTGGCACGTAAAACCGATTTACTACGATTTTTCACTGGTTGCCTTGTAAAGCAATAATTAGAACAAATGAGGTGTGTGAAACAAACATCAATATTTATCGCGACCATCTAAGCTGGAGCAGGCATAATCACAATGCCTTCCTAATTATTACCGGAAGGACTTTTGTATCGTGACTAATGACAATTCATTCAGTCGTTTGACAAATGATCACAGTGCTGTGCAAGAAATTTATGAATACAAGACATAGAGTGAGCAAAAAAATATCTACTACAGGTGAACACAATTGAGCAATGGTCGTTGATGGATAGATACGAGTATGTGATAGAGCTAAGGCTAGAAGGAAGACGCAGGCTGTTGTGTCGAGTAAGCTCAACAAAGTGAATGGATTGAAAAAATATTTAATGATGGTAAGAGGATAATAGACTCGTGTCGAGATGAATTGATGAAAACAGTTTCCTCAAAGGAAGTATCTCATAAGTCCCTTCAAGATACTTCCAACTAGTACAAAAGATCACGGTATATTTGCAACTTACTTCCTAAGTAGGCTTGTATGCTTATTAGTGCCGTTTGATGGTGGTTAAGCTTCCGGGATTAGATATAAATTTTCATATATACTGCATAATTCCATATCCAATATTGTTAACATACATACTCAATAAGTAACATACATGACATTCAACAAACATTTAAAGGAAGATGAATAATCTCGTAGATAGTCGCGAATAGATAGCGAATTATTTCAATAGCGAGTTCTATCGCACGTCAACCGCAATATCAAAATAGTACTCGTATACCGATAGCTTGATGTTGCACAATTATGGTAGTTATTTCTTTGACGTGGGCATAAAGACCAAATTGATTCTTATTATTCCGTACGATTCGCATTATTCCAAACTCAATTAGGATCGATGATTTTGAAAAGTAATCAAATTTTGAGAACATTTTGATATTTGCTAAATGAACTGTATCAGAGCGAGTCATTTGCATGCATCAATAGATAGGCAATAATCAATTGGTTCATTGGTGTATAATAATTATCTGAAGTTGACCTGCTTATTCGATAATTAATAAATTTGGGCTGTTGAATGGAGTGGTAATATTATAAGTTCTATAAGTTTGGATTAAAATTAATATGATGGCTTGCAACATGTAAAACAACTAGGATGAAACCTGACTGCCGAGAATACCTAATCAGTATCAAGCTTATTAATTTTAAGTTTTATTCCCTCTCGGGCCCTTGTTTCCTGAAAAAATTGTTTTCAAATGTCCTTCGATTTCAAAACCCGAGCAGGGAGCTGTTACGAAGTAATAACGTTCATACTTTTAATAATATAATGAAAGATTAATTTTATACCAATTTTACGTACATAAACAATAACATATAAACAATAATTTCTGAACTGAACATTCTCAAAACTTGGAAACTACAACAATCAAAAACACTGAATATTTTCGATTTGCGGGTGGGTATTGTTTATGATTAACGTGAGGATTGAAACAAATTCAATGTTAAATTTGAAAACAACTTTATGAATGCATTACCAATATTCAACTAAATCCTTAAAAACATAGCATAAGTCCTCTGAAAGCAATTGTGATCAAACAAATAGTCTTCTGGCAATAAAGTCATCTTTTCGTCCTCTTTCGACATATTTAATAGTCACACTAGATTGAACGCATTAAAAAGCTGTCTGAAACAATCTTCTAGTTAATGCTGACAAATATCCGGTTAGAAATGTGTACGTCGCGTATGTACCGTAAGATTTCCAAATTTAAAAACTTGCAAACTACATTTTATTTTTCCAACTCGATTTAACGAATCTAGTTACGAGCCTAGTTGTTGATATTCAAATGATATTGATTGATTTACTAATTTGTTAACAAAACGCTTCTGACGAGAGCACACACTTGATGCTTTGGCTTTTTAGAGCCGGGGATCAATTATTCAAAAAAACTTGTCAGCTTAAAAAGAAAATTTTAAAAGATTTTCATAACAGTTAAGTCGGGACTTGCGTTGCCATTAACATAAAAAAATTTAATTCTTTTCTGAATCGCCAGGAGCCACCATTTTGAATTTGAGCATTTACTTTTTCATTATTTTCACAGATATCAGTCGTTTAGTCTCAACTACTGTGCTGGATGTTATTCAAATCGAAGTTTCGCTCTGAACAGCACAAAAATTTTCGACTTTTATTGAAGATGGCAGCTAAAAATATTAAGCTTTAAATTTTTGACTTTTTTATTTGTCATCCGATTTGTATAAGTTTAACTTGCTGTAATAACTTGTGATGCAGTAATGGACGGACAGACAGAAGGAATGATAGACATACAGATTGCGATTTCATAATTTTTTAGGGTGTTGTAAAAATATTTGAAAATATCCTTAAAAATGGCCTAGTCTATCCAAGTTTTTCTTCTTCTTCTTAGCACTACAGCCCGTCTCGGGCCTTTGCTTCCTGCAAACAACGCCTCCAACTGTCTCGGTCCATTGACCGCGGCTTCCAATTTCAAAATCCGAGCAGCGATGAGTCAGGCAAGCGTTTCCTTGGTTTTCCCACTGGCCTCCGACCTGAAGTTCTCCTAACGAGTACCTTTCTGGGTATCTGCTGTTCATCCATACGATTCATGTGTCCAGCCCACTGCAGCTTCCGCAGCCTTACAATCCTTGAGACCTCCAGTTCGTCAAAAATTTCATACAGCTTATGGTTGTATCGATTTCGCCATTGGTCCCCGTCAAGCTTCACTCCGATTATTTGCCTCAGGAGCCGTCGCTCAAAGGCGTTCAATATACTTGCGGATGCCTGGGTTAGGGTCTATGTTTTGCATCCATAGCATAGCGCAAGTCTTATCACAGATTTGTATACTTGGAACTTTGTATTTCTGTTTATACAGCTGGTCTTCAAGATAGTCAATACTGAATACAATATTTTATTTGCGAGCTGTATTCTGCGGCGTATCTCGTCTCTTTCCCTGCCTGTTTTCGTTATTTCGCACCCAACTGCACAAATTCACAGACCTTTTTGAAATTGTATTCGCCAAGTGTGATATTTTATATATTTGAGGTATTTTTCCTCGACTGCATCATGAGAATTGTTTAATTTTCATTGATTTGTAGCCCTACTAGTTTTGCTTTGCTGTCGAGTTTCAGGGAAAGTTCTTTGGCAGTTATTGATGACCGTGACAGAATGTTCATGTCATCAGCAAAGGCTACTACTTGGCTCGACTTTTATAGTAGTGTACCTCGCGTATCAACAGGCAGCTTCCGTATGACGTACTCCAGAGCCGAATTGAATAGCAATGGAGTCAGCCCATCTCCCTGCTTTAGTCCGATATTTATGTCAAAGGCATCGGTGATTGGGTTATTGATGCGGACTTGGGAGGTCGTCGACATCATTGTCATTTTCATAAGACGGACGGATTTGGCTCGGATGCAAAAGCAAAGCATTACTTAGTACAGTACGTTACAATCAATACGGTCGTACACTTGCTTGAAGTCAACGAAAATTTGGTGTACGTTTATATTGAACTCCTAGCATTTTTCAAGTACCTGCTTGACTGTGAATAATTGATCTTTTGTTTATCTACCTGCCCTAAAACCACCTTGATACTCCCCAACAATACTGTTGGCGGTTTTATTTTCTAACATTTTATAAAACATTTTGTACGCCGCACAAAGTAGTGGTATGCCGCACGGTAGCTTGTCACCATTTTTGTGAATAGGGAATATAATTGATTGGCACCATTCTCTTGGCATATGGTGTTGTTGTCAAATGTACTGGATGACTTTGTGAATAGTTTGATGAACACCAGTGCCACCATACTTAATGAGCTCTACTGGAATCTCATCGATGCCCAGAGCTTTATTATTCTTTTGGGCTTTGATGATGGAACAAACTTCATCCAGAGTTGGTGGGGCCAATAGATGTTCTCCACAGACATCTATAGGCTCCGATGTTCTGGAGCTGTGCGGAGCATTATCTAGGCACTTGAAATATGATGCCCATCTTTCCTTAATCTTGGTTTCATCAGCGATGATATTGCCAATGTCATCATAACAGAACGTGGTTTTGGGCTGATAACCACGTTACAGGCTTTTCACTACTTCGTATGGTTATCTTGATTTGTTGCTCGCCAACCTTACATTTATACTTTTCAATTGGTCATCATAGTATTTTCTTTTCTTAATCCTAATTATCTTATTCGCTACTCTTCTGAGATTCTAATAGTGTTCTCTCTTCGTCCTGGTTCTCCTACCTACGTACTCTTTGTACGCCTGATTCTTTTTATCCAACGCCTTTTGGCACTCGTCATCCAACCAATCATTTCTTTTGCGCTGGGCTTGATGTCCAATCATCGGTTCTGTCACGGTCCTGATAGCTGCTTTCACTTCGATCCAGAGCTCTTTGCTCGTCTTTAACGATGCGTCTACTAAGATGGGAGCCGGCTGGCTGTCGAGGGTCTCCGTGAAATTTTCGGCCACTGACGCCGTTTGGCGCCTTTCGATTTCAAATTTTTGTAGCGGGCTGGTCTTCGCTGAATATGCCTTTGACATACGACATCGATACTTTAATTTGATCAAGTAATGATCTGAGTTACACTTGGCTCCACAGTATGTACGGACGTTAAGTATGCTTGAGGCCCAACGTTGTTAGATCAGAACATGATCGATCTGGTTTTGTGTGTTGCCATCCGGTGATACAGAGGTCATTTTATGAATGCGTTGATGTGGGAAGCAATTCAAACGTATAACTAGATTTCTGCTACATGCAATGTCAATCAGGCGCTGGCCGTTGTCATCTTTTTCATCGTGGCGGCTGTATCCTCCAGACGTTCTCCGATGAAATAGCTCATTGCCAGCCTTAGCGTTGAAATCACCAGTCGACCAGTCTTTCCAGGTGATTGCAAAACATTTCCTTCGTTTCTTTGTCTTTTTCTTCAGTCAGAGCGTGAATATTAATCAGCCAGTTTTTAAACAATTTCGCTTTTATGCGGATCGCACACAACCGTTCATTTATTGCCTTAAAATCAATAACGTGCGATTCGGACTCCCTAACAACAATGAAGGTCACTCCGAATTCTTGTTTTCCAGTAGGCTTCCCACTTTTGAATATTGTGTGCAATCTCATGTCTTGAATGTCTTTTGCAGTCCAATCTGTTTCCTGGACTGCTAGTATTTTTAATTTATATTGACAGGCCTGTTGTAAAAGTTTCTTAACAGTGCCAGGGTATTTGAGTGATCTGGCATTCCAGGATCCAATGCCATAGTCCTTTTTTCGTTTGCGAGGTCATTGCCGTGAGTCCAATCCATTCCAGGACCCATCTGCATTTTTTGAAGCATTTAAAGGTTTTCCAGGGACAGTAGGTTAGCCCGTCACCCAACTTCCATTCCGGCGGCATGGTTTTTAACGTCGATTCCATTATCAGGCACGCAAGATTCCCCTTCACCCTCTAACGTTCCCACAAAGGAGGTGTAAGTAGGATTTAGTAGCAGAACTGTAGATGTTTTTACAGTTTTTAACATTTCTCGGTATTTAATGTTACATTATTGGGGAACCAGTAAACCCAATGTTGCACCCCGAGGGCATTTACTACCATTTAATTGATGGGCTAAGGACGAGGAATCATGGAAGCTATTAGTTAGGGAAACAAGGGGTTCCCTGCTCCTTTCTTAAACGCTCTTAGGACCATCTATGGCAGAGTTAAGCCACTCAAAACGGTTCCATGAAAGACATTCATAATTTGAGTTGCTACTAAAAAAGCGAATTTCGAATACCTTCTGACCTTTAGGAGGTGCCATTTTGAATGCATTCATTTGATATTGGATTATTTTAAAGGTTTGTGTCTAAGGGTTTCATCGAATATATGCCAAATCTCATTCAGATCCGAGTTTTATTCTAGACAGGGCAAAAGTACTCAATTTTTAAGTGTAAATGGCAGCTAAGAATATTATGTTTAAAATTTTCGACTGTTTCGTTTTTCATCCGATTTTAAAATTTTTTTTGTACTATACAGGAACATACTACAGTTATTTATGATCACAAGTTTCATCAACATCAGTTGTAAAATGTGGCCGCTTGAGGGCCTCAAAAGTCTAAAAACCGCACATGTAATCCACCATCATTTTCAAATTTGCACATGGATGATCACCAATATGTCTAAATCTTTAGATCTGCTCAATTTCATTAACATTTGAT